>OX422207.1:39946495-40453995 GCA_949130495.1 Sambucus nigra
TTTCTTGTTGTTTAGCCCATATCTTCATGTATTTTTGGGGTACGGTGGTGTGGTTTTCCACCCATCTACATTTTATCTTCTTTCTTGTTTATTTCTTGCCTTATTTCCCAAAGGGCCCTTCCCATGAGTGCAGAATTCACTTCATATCTTGAGAGCCTGGAAGCTATGTACTGTACAATGTGGATTATGATGTTTTTAACTTGTACTGGGTCTCTTTGTGGATCAATCGACCCATCGATTGAAACATGCTGGTGGTGACAACATAATTTTAGTATCCCGTGGATCATGTTTTTTGCTTTGGCATGGACGAGGTCCATCCGACCTATAAGTAATGTTCAGCCATGTTGGGGATTTCCTTGCGTGGCAGTAGTTATGCCTAAATTCTCTCGGTCTCCTCGAGAGCTATTAGCAGAATTTTTCTATATCTCCCCTTCAGCGGCTCGGCCATTGGTCACTGGGGGGATGATCTTTCTCCCCTATATCCTGTTTTCTGTGTGTCTACTAGATTTCAATGATGCGGTCCATGCCACAGTTGTTGCCCTGGCCTAACTTCGAAGTAACTGCTGGTGATCGAGGACCTAATGGTGAACCCTCAATTGGCTGCCATTGTATGATCCTGGCTTAAAAAATATTTTAGGCCCCCTTATCTTATAATCCTGGCTTCGTCATTGTATGAGTATATATATATGTATACAACACGTGATCCGTGCATAAAGGCACAATTAAAAAAGGGCATATACCAAATAATCCTCCAAACTTTTTTTAATACACGTTTAGTCCAAAACTTTTTATTTTGCACCAAAAAGTCCTTCACCATGCCAAAAAGGCTTTACCATGCCGCTGGCGCGGACCTTTAAAGATAAGAGAATAAGGGACTTTTTGGTGCAAAATAAAAGACTTGGACTAAGCGTGAATTAAAAAATGTTTGAGGGGGTTTTTGATATATAATCCATTAAAAAAAGATCAAATGGTATAACACGAGCCTAATACATAAGCATGATATGGATGGTGAATTCAAGGTTCATCCTCAACAAACAATTTCTTCTCTTTATAAATGTACTTTGAATAAAAAAAAATTCTAAATTTGGACAATGAAGACAGCTACATTAGTATTGTGTGAGGCATGCATTGTGTCAAGTTAAATAAATAAATTTAATTGTTACCTTAGACTTCAAACATTGTTTTGATTTTATAAATTATTATGTATATGTTTGATCGGTTAAATTTACTTTCGGTGTAAAACTACCTATGCCTTATAATATTCACTTAAAATTAATATATACTTTTAATAAATTAATATAACCCCCAAAAAAAATTTGTTCCAGGCTTTCTTCCCAGGTACCATGTATAATAGAACATTAGCTCATGTAGTATATATAGGATAATTTGGTAAGTAATCCCAACAAATATTTTTTTGCAAATTTTTTCTTCAATTTGTAAGAAATTAACTATGATATTCCATTTTCAAAAAAATTATGATCTTTCATGTATTTGCAATACTAAAAATGGCAACAAATAGCAAATCATAAAATATTAGCCTTTTGTTCTCTCCGTGTAAATTAAACTCATTGGAAAAGTGTAGAACAGAAATGGGTTGTCATACCTAAGTTGTGAAAAATGATTCCATGGAAAAACTCATAATAAAATAGCATGAAAGTTCATAGGCACACAAAAAGGAAAGCATTTCCATACAAAATTAACCTTAAACACTCAAAAGGTGTAGTTTCTTACACATGACCACATTAGACAACCATCTACAACAATTACTACTTTTCCAAATATTGATATACACATAAAAAATATAAAAAAAAATCAATAAAATGTAAGTAGGGGTTTCAAAATGTCAGCCAAAACCTGCTCAAATATAAATCGTAATTACAACATCATAATTATAACATACAAAATTAACCTATAACACTTAAATGGTGTAGTTTCTTGCACATCACCATATTAGTTAACAATCAAAATCAATTGCTACTTTTCCAAACACTAATATACACATCAAATGTAAGAAATCAATAAACATTTAAATATGGGTTAAAAAAAAATCTTTGAAAATAAAAAAAACGATTACAACATATGGAGCAATTGTCAGATAAAAATCGTATTTACAACATCGTAATTACTTTAAAATCACGGTAACCATGAATTACGCCAACATTTCAAGAAAAAAGTTAATAAAGACATGCACAAAAAAGCGTAAAATGAAACAATCCAACTTACCAAAGATCCACGCCCCAAACAATAGCAAACTTGATCTATTTTGATGAACCTTCACATATAGTTTTCCAGAAAATATGAAGGGATTTGAAAGTATAGGTTTGGATGGTTGTGAGCAATATCTCATTTTCATTTCTGGGTATAACTTGAAGGGTTTCAAAATTGAAATCTCCCAAAGAAATCGGAAGGAAGAACGAGTAGAAACAATTACGGTTTTGAATTGTGTGGGTATTTTGGTCATTGTATTGGGTTTGAAATGGACGATTTTGGGTTGTGTGACTTAAAAAGTGGTTCAAAAGTCAATAGGTCTTGTTTTAACATTTACTACATAAATGGAACCAAAATATAAAAAAAACTATAATTTTTTTAATTGTTGGTTTGAGTGCTCTCCTTGGATCCCGGCAACTACCAGCTGTGAAATTTTTCAATTCCAAATGCGTGTAGATTTTACGATATCCTATAGTATTTCTTTCACTCTGTAGATTTACAAAAAATTATAATATTGTATAGTAATTCATTTTCACTTTTTAGATTTACAGAAAACTAATCTTAGTTTTTGTATTATGTTTAGGACATTTTTGGAACAAATATTATTCAATACAATTATGATTTTACTCTTATTTTCTTGTACATATATTTCATTCTTTTTTAAAGTAAAAATAATTATATTATCTTTTGTTTAATTAAGAGTTTAATTACAAAGTTGAGGATGAAGCACCGGACAGGAAAAGTCCAGGGCAAGTTCAAACTCCAAGATGTTCTCCTTAACGAGCATTTTGAAGATTATTTAAGTGCGAGTTCGGGGTTAGAGGTCGATAACAGTAATATAGAAATTGATAATAATCATCTACGGGATGCAATCATGGAAATTATACAGAAGAAAGACGATAATTATCTAAAAGATGAGAACATTCTGAAAGATGTTCAGCATCTTTTGGACTTTCTTAGTAAAGGATATACTTAGTACGTACATTATGTCAAAGTGTATTTTTTATACATATAATTTATTTGTTTCTATCAATAAAATAAGATGCGGAGGTAAATGTATTCAACTGGTGTGAATGGTAATCTCAATATGGGACATGAGAATGAAATGATGTGGGCTGAATTATTAAGCTAAGTGAACAATACTTCAGTCCACATCACTTTGGTAGTTGAATTATGGTGGTAATCTCAACCACATGGGTAATCTTAGTTGTATAAAGTCTAATTTAATTTAATTTTCTTTTCTTCTTATAGTGAAAGACCATGCATCTATTACCACAGCTGTTTATGGCTCCCGGAGGAAGTTCTCAATAACATATTTGTGTTACACTATGAAATAAATTCATGCCCCAAAGTATCTAGAAATGACAAACAACACATTATCACTAAAATGCCCGAGAAGAATGATTCATCATCATTAAAGAATGTGTAGAATCACATGTTGCTCTCTCGAGCTTACACCAAATGGCAAACAAGAGGCACACAACATGGATTGCACACTGTTAGGGAACCCACGATGATTTTGTCATTTATAAGTGGTTTGAGAATGTTAATGGGTTGGTTCAAGCATCCCATATTAAAAATGCCACAATCGACGCGTCATTCTCATGAACGAATGATGGTTACGTCGACACTACAAACTTGGTGTGCCTTTACGCATTTTGTATATTGTTTTTCTCGGCAAGTGGAGTTTTCGTGAAGTGGAGTTTCATGGATTGTGTATCGAGAATGGATGAAATTGAGGATTTCAATTGGCCGATGTTGATATATGACTACTTGATAGGCTCACTTGATAAAAATCAAAACCCCCATAAATGTTACGAATGCATTATTAGCATACCGTATGTTGATGAGCATGTAACATGCTTATTCTTATAAATGACAAAATCGTCGTGGGCCCCCTAAAAGTGTGCAATCCATGTTGTGTGCCTCTTGTTTGCCATTTGGTGTAAGCTCGAGAGAGAAACGTGTGATTCTACACATTCTTTAACGAAGATGAATCATTCTTCTTGGGTATTTTAGCGACAATATGTTGTATGTCATTTCTAGATACTTCGGGGCATGAATTTACTTCATAGTAAAGCACAAATATGTTATTGAGGACTTCCTCCGAGAACCATAAACAACTGTGGTAATAGATGCATTGTCTTTCGCTATAAGAAGAAAATAAAATTAAATTAAATTAGACTTTATACATCTAAGATTACCCATGTGGTTGAGATTACCACCATAATTCAACTGTTAAAGTGATCTGGACTGAAGTATTGTTCACTTAGCGCAATAATTCAGCCCACGTCATTTCATTCTCATGCCCCATATTGAGATTACCATTCACACCAGTTGAATATATTCACCTTCACATCTTATTTTACTGATAGAAACAAATAAATTATATATATATAATGTAAACTTTGATGTATTATATGTACTGATTATATCATTTACTAAGAAAGTCTAAAAGATGCTAAACATCTTTCGGAATGTTCCCATTTTTTAGATTGTTATCGTCTTTATTCTATATAATTTCCATGATTGCATCCCGTAGATGATTATTATCAATTTCTATATTCATGTTATTGGCCTCTAAACCCGAACTTGCACTTAAATAAACTTCAAAACGCTCGTTAAGGAGCACATCTTGGAGTTTGAACTTGCCCTGGACTTTTCCTTCCTGGTGTTTCATCCTCAACTTGGTAATTAAACTCCTAATTAAACAAAATATAATATAATTATTTTTACTTTAAAAAAGAATGAAATATATGTACAAGAAAATATGTGTAAAATCATAATTGTATTGAATAATATTTGTTCCAAAAATGTCCCAAATAGAATACAGAAAATAAGATAAGTTTTCTGTAAATCTACAAAGTGAAAATGAAATACTATACGATATTGTAATTTTTTGTAAATCTACAGAGTGAAAGAAATACTATAGGATATCATAAACTGTACATGCATTTGGAATTGAAAAGTCTCACAGCTGGTAGTTGTCAGGATCCAATGAGAGCACTCAAACCAACAATTAAAAAAATTGAAGGTTTTTTTATATTTAGGTTCCATTTATGTAGTCAATGTTAAAACAAGGCCCATTGACTTCTGAACCACTTTTTAAGTCCCACAGCCCAAAACCGTCCATCTCAAACCCAATACAATGACCGAAATACCCACCCAATTCAAAATCGTAATTGTTTCTACTCGTTCTTCCTTACGATTTCAATGGGAGATATAAAATTTAAAATTTCAATTTTCAAATTTGAAACCCTTCAAGTTATACCCAGAAATGAAAGTGAGATATTTCTTACAACCATCCAAACGTCTACTTTCGAAGGCCTTCATATTTTCTTGAAAACTATATGTGAAGGTTCATCAAAATCGATCAAGTTTGCTATTGTTTGGGGTGTGGATCTTTCATGGATCTTTGGTAAGTTGGATTGCTACATTTGATGCTTTTTGTACATGCCTTTATTAACTTTTTTTCTTGAAATGTTGGCGTAATTCGTGGTTGAAGTGGTTTTAAAGTAATTACGATGTTGTAAATAAGATTTTTATTTGACAATTGCTCCATATGATGTAATCGTTTTTTTTTGTTTTCAAAGAATTTTTTTTAAACCCATGCTTAAATGTTTATTGATTTTTTACATTTGATGTGTATATCAGTGTTTGGAAAAGTAGCAATTGATTTTGATTGTTAACTAATATCGTGATGTGTAAGAAACCACACCATTCAAGTGTTTTAGGTTAATTTTGCATGTTATAATTATGATATTGTAATTACGATTTATATTTGAGCAGGTTTTGGCTGACATTTTGAAATCCGTACTTACATTTTATTGATTTTTTTATATTTTATATGTGTATATCAATGTTTGGAAAAGTAGTAATTGCTTTAGATGGTTGTCTAATGTGGTCATGTGTAAGAAACTACACCTTTTGCGTGTTTAAGGTTAATTTTGTATGGATTAATTAGTTTTTATCGTGGCAACATTGACATTTGGATGTACAATTTGAAAACCGATTACCAAATACAATATACAATAGGAACAAAAGTAATTTTTATAAATAGTTTATTAATTACTTTAACAAATGAGTTGGTATAAGTAATGTATATTGTAAACTTTATTATATACTTCACATATACCATTCAATAAACACAATTAAAACTTATCAGTTACATTTACTTAACAAAATAATGTACCAACCCCAATTCAGTTAGTAACAAGCTAGTTTACTTTCGTACAATAGTTTACTTCACATTCTATATTCCTAATTCAGCCAATAACATAATATAATGATTGTACACTAGTAATTAATAATTTTTCGTAGTAAGATAAATACCTTTAATATATATACAATCAAAATACCTGAAGTTTGTCATGTTCATGTAGAACAATGTCATCTTCGAGTACGGTGCTCAAGTTTGCAAGATTCCACTTCATGAATCTTGGGTACAAATTCACATCCACAAGTTCTATAATGTTTGTCCTCTCGCAGAACCAATACTGAATTCAAATAAACAAGTCGTGTAAAATATTGTGAGTACAATCATATGTAAAAAAATATATAATATAAAAACATGTTTAAAGGTTATTACCAGCAAGCTAATAACGCATTTGCAACATTTATGGGGGTTGTTATGATTTTTATCAAGTGAGTGTATCAAGTAGTCATATATCAACATCGACCAATTGAAATCCTCAATTTCATCCATTCTCGATACACAATCCATGAAACTCCACTTCACCAAAACTCCACTTGTCCGGAAAAACAATGTACAAAATGCGTAAAGGCACACCAAGTTTGTACTGTCGACGTAACCACCATTCGTCCGTAAGAATGACGCGTCGATTGTGGCATTCCTAATATGGGACGTTTGAAACAACCCATCAATATTCTCAAACCACTTTCGAACGTACGGGGAGTTTGGTTTTCTTCCATATGAAGGTGTTTTATATGCACTACTGTCGAACGGTATGCCAAATATTAGTGATACGTCTCTAGGGATGAATTGAATTTCATTACCACCAATTTTGAAATACCCGTCCGTCCCAGTGTAATCACGGATCAATAATTCGACATTCTTCTTATATTTACTAATGAATGAACGATTGAACCTATTTGTTATTAATGCATTAAACAACGCCCCAAATGGAGTTTTCCTTAGGGGATCCTTTAACCCATCGTCTATATCCATTTCCGACTACAGGTCACGTAATGCAACCATATTGCGTCGATATTGATTTCCACTTTCTCCCATCTTTTCAGTGATCGTCCAATTAATGAAGTTTGAGTTAAATTTGGAGCCTTTTTGATTTATACCTGCAAAATCAGACATAGGTAAGAAACAAATTAGTTATGTTGTTAACAAGAATAAGTACAATACATATTTAATGTAACCATGTATGTAGTTAAACATCCCAATTAGGTAATTCAAACAGCAAACATTACTGTATAAACTAAATGTTATGGATGATGTATACAGTAAAATACACCATATGATGTCATATAAATAAAAAAAATATATAATAATTTCATGTTTTAAACGAATTTAAGTACAGTTAGATAACAACTGATTTAGTGTCAATATCATAGCCATTATATTTAAAAATGTATTATCCATAATCATTGAATATATAACATTTGCAACACTAAATATTGAAACTATAAAGTTGAATGTTACGAATAAAATGATGCTTATGTGAATGTGTATGTGGGGAAAATGCTTTTGAAAATAAATACGCCTTAGAAACCAATTATAACCACGTATAATATCAACAATGAACATACATGTGAGTATGTATATGGGGAAAATGAGTTTAAAAATAAATAGGCACATTGATATATCGCAAGTTATTACTGCATACAATAAAAATTACTATGTGTATATCACATAGCCTAGACCATTCAATAAACATAATTGCAATCTCAAAGAAACATTTACTATATGACCCTATTTACTATCTGAATAGTAACATTTCTCAAAATTACGTTTGTCATTATGCAAGAATGTTGTCCACGTCAATTAGGTAATTCAAAATTAAACCTTACTATATATATTAGATGTCACTAAATGATGCATACATTATACGTTTGTGTTTTATACGATTTATGTATAGTTAGTAACAAGATGATTTTGTGTCAATATCATAAACATTACATTTAAAAATGTGCTTCCCATAATCATTGAATATATAACACTTGAAACATTAAGTACTGAAGCTACAAAGTTGATCGTGACGAATAAAATAATGCTTATGCAAAAAATTGGAGATGATATACATATTGTGCTAATGTATATATGTCGTAGCCATGATATACATATTTTGTTACGTACAGTTAGTAACAAGCTGGTTTTGTGTGTTTTTGACATGTCATAAACGATTCAACAAGCATATTACTATTCGATAAACATAATTGCAATATGAAAGTACCGTATAAATTAGTTAATGAAAACAGTAAAATTTACTATGAGTAGTTTACATAGCATAAATTGTTTAAAAAACATAGGCCATTCAATAAAATATAATTAGAATATGAAAGTACCATTTATTATATGACCGTGTTTACTATCCATATAGTAACGTTTTTCGTATCCTCATAGGTCCGCAGTAGAGGCACTCAACTCCCACACTAAAATATCCCCTCATTATACAAGACTTATATGTAAAAAAACCTTAAACATAATTACAATCTTACAATAACATTTACTATCTTACCATATTTACTATTCGAATAGCAAGACTATTGTCCACTTTAATTACATAATGCATATAGTAAAATTTACTATGTAGTATACTTGACATAGACCATTCAACAAACAAAATACCATTCAATAAAAATATTATTATTGTACCAATTAGGTAATGAACACAGTAAACTTTACTGTGTGTAGTTTATTTGACATAAACCATTCAATAAACATAGTCCAGTCAATAAATAAAGTTACAAACTCAAAGTAACATTTACTATATAACGGTATTTACTGTTCGAATAGGTTGGGTAGTGATAGGGTGGGGGTGGTTTTCGAAAACTACATCATGAACCCACGGTGCAAGCACCCAATCTTCACATCCACCCACCCCACCCAGCCAAAAAAAATATAAAACATTGCATTTACAATTTAGTCCAACAATTATATGGTATAAAATTAAAAAAACATTACAACTATTTGAACATCTACATAAACATAATTACAATCTTAAAATAACATTTACTATATGACCGTATTTACTATGCAAATAACAACATTTCTAGGAATAAAGTTTGTCACTATACTATTGTCCTCACCAATTACATAATTCATACAGTATAATTTACGGTGCGTAGTATACACGACATAAACTATTAAAAAACATATTTACATTCAATAAACTTTGCATTTAAAATTTAGGCAAATAATTACATGATATAAAATTCGAAAAAAAAATAATTAAGTGCATATAAATTCTAATGAAAGATTCAGATGAACATATTCATTTGTCTTCGTAGAATGTTTAATGTAACATTCAATACGATTTCTTGTAGCATATAGTACATTCAACAAACAAGTGCAATGTTGGACCAGTTACCTCGAGGAAGAATGAAAATTCCAAAATTTGAACGTCTTTATTTACACAACCTTCAACCAAATTAGGGTTCCGATGAGTATGTATGTCAACCAAAAACCCCCAAATACCAAATCCTTGACTTCTCCAACAAAGATAAGTGAAAGAAAACTATGATCGAAACCGTGATATGCTGAACAAATCGTGACAAGATTTGATGATCACAAAGAAAAGCAAATTAGATAACGACACCCTTTGACTGTTGAAAAACATGGAACGCATATGAAGAGGAAAAAATGCGTGGGATTAAAATGTGTAAAAAAAAAGTTAAAATAGGACATATGAGATGCCCCCTTAAAAAAAAGGAGTCGGCTATTCCCACTCCCCCTCATTCTTTCCCCAATCCATTTTAATATTCTAAGACTATAATGCCCTTAAACCTATTAACTCTTTTTCATTCATTCCAAATTCACATTTATACCCAAAACTTATATTCACTTTCTTATTCCCACTAAAATAAATATTTTATTTATTTAATAAAATAGTTTTATTTATATTAAAACAAATTGAATATTAAAAAAAAATATTTAAAAAACAACTTTTTAAAAAATAAAAAAATAAATTTTGTATCAAATATTGTTTCAACTTTATATAGTCGTTTTAAAAAGTAAAAAAATTATTTCCACAGTTAAAAAAAATTAATTGTTGATTTAAAAAAAACTATTGTATAAATTATTTATACAATTTAAAATATACACCAAAAAATTTGTTTTGATTATGAAAAAGAATTTTTAAAAAATAAAAATTATTGTTTGCATAAAAACTATCTTAACTTTTTATATAATATAACAACTATTTTTTTCAAAAGTAAATTGTTTTAGCTTTTAAAAATACGAATTCTATATAAAAATTGTACATTTTATTTAAAAAACGTTATGAAAAAAATTAACCCTATTTTCTATTAATATAAATAAAACATTATAAAAAATGTTTAAATCATTTTTATAAAATAGTTGTTAAATAAAATTTACAGTTTTTATATATTAAAGACATGTTTTTAATAGCTAAAACAGTTTACATAAAAAAAAAATTGTCTTTTATTTTATACAGAACATTGTTTAAGTTTTTATAAACAATTTTTAAACATGACAGTTAATTTTTTTAGCAGAGAGAATAGTTTTTTTTTTACTTTTTAAAATATTTGTATAAAGTTAAAAAACTTATACAAAATCAAAGTTAATTTTTTTAACACGTGTCAGTTGATCATTGGTATGAATATATTTTATGCATACCAGTTGGAAAAATATTGGAGGTTTATTTATTTATTTATTTATTTTAAATATTGTAAAAAATAAAACAGTTTTAAAATTAAAAAATAGATAAAAAGTTTTTTTTTAATAGTTGAAATGTATTCACTATTAAAAAAAGTTTTTTTATTCAAAACAAATTTTTAATTTTTTATGAAATATATTTGTTTTAATTGAAAGTAAAAAGTTGTGCAAGTCTCATGGCATAATTGTCACTTAATATTTAAATAGAGTGGGGGAGGAATTTAGGGAAAGTGGGAATAGCATATACCTATTTATAGAGGATCTTGATAATATTTGATTTAAGGAGTTACATTAAGATTTTAAAATAGTAGGAATAAAGTTTGGACATACATATAAAGGTACAAGTTATGATTTTTCGTATATATATATAAACGTTAAAAAGACTTTATGACGTTAAAGTTAAAAAGATTTGGTCACGTGATACCCTAAAGAATTAACCGGACAAAATATTTGCGTCGCCTTAGGAGTCTTATTCATTACAAATAAATAAATAAATAAATATTAAGTTGTTTACTATGTCAACTGCCCAAGGCAGTTCTGAACGGAGAGGACAAACGAAAAAACTTTAGTTGATATTGTTTACCTTTGTATTATATAAATGTACATAAAAACGTGTAATAAAATATGAATTATATATATTTATATGTTGATATATATAAATAAATATTATATATAAGAATAAAAACAGAAAATAAATGTATAATAAATAATATATAAGCAGAAAATAATTTATATATATATATATATATATATATATATATATATATATATATATATTAAAAATATATATAAATAAAAACGTACAAATAAAATATTTTGACAAGTCTTATATATATTAAGTTCATGGGATTTGATAGTGTCAAAATCTGCCTACCGCTGTCAAAATAAGATTTGATAAATCTCCACTTCAAGGGCTAATGCGGGTGGCTCCAAGGCTGTACTAATATGAGCAGGAAATTTACGAGTGTTTAAAGAAAAAACAACTGTTTTCCTTATTTTTAAATATATTTATAGAAAACAATGTAAGAATATTTTTTTTATACAATAATTTTTAACTTGTACAGTTTGTTTTGGAAAAAAAATCAATGGCGCGAATTCATATTTATTAAATGATGTGGATCCATGCTAACTGCACTAACCAATTGCGATTAGAAACACCAATGTTTTTGCCATTTTTATTTTATAAAAAATGCAGTTTTTATATATAAAACATTTTTTGTTTTTAAAAAATATTTTTTTTTATAAAACAAAACAGTTTTTAATACAAGTCTTTCATTAAAAAAAAATATTATGAACACTGTTTTTTGCACTTTTTTTCTTTTATAAAAAAGACAGTTTTTATACAGAAAACATTTTTTGTTTTTAAAAAATATGTTTTTTATAAAGCATAGCTTTTTATAAAACAATTTTTTTTTTAAGAAAGGTCTCTTATTAAAAAAAATATTACAAACACTATAATATTTTATATAAAAAAAAAACGTTTTTCAAAAATGGAAGGACCAATTTTGTTTGGAATTTAGGAGTGACATTTAATTTGAAAGAGTTGATTTCTAAGAAAATGGAAGGACTGTCTTATTATAGGGGCGCCAAGCCAAATGGGGTACAATTAGAGCAACTCTTATGGATATATTTAAAGTGTATATATCATGTAAATGTGCATGTTGTGGGTACTATAAATATGCATATTTATACTTTGCATATAAAATAAAAGATTTAGTAATACACTAGCTGGTTTTTTGTGAAACCCACATTTTAAGGGGGAAACAATGTTCCGCAGTAGATGGGAAAAAAAAAAGACCTAGAAACGAATATGATGTTCCACCTAGCCTTCTAATTCAACTTTCATTTATTATATTTTTACCCCCATATATTTTACAACGGCTCTTTATTATTTTGCAACGGCTATTTTTTTTTCTTTTTTTATAAATAGCAGTTCAATGCATTTTTTTAAAATATCTTACTCTCAATATTATTATTGAAAGCAGTTTCCTATTATTTTGTGTATAAAAATTCTCAAGTCTTTTGTTTTTAGCTGCAATATATAATTTCTTATTTACGAAAAACCTTCAAATTTTTTAGATTCGTTTAAATATTTATTTTGGTTATTTTACAATGGTTCGTGCTCAAAACATATCTCAATATGACAACGAAGTACAATGCACGGCGTATGTAAATAATAAAATTAATGGTCTCGGAGGAAATAATTACTAAATATATAAATGATTAACTAATAAAAGTGACTGTTTTTTTTCTAACAACTAATTATTAACTAAATAAAACATTAACTAATTACTAAAATAAATAAAACCTTAACATTAACAAAATAAAAAAAAATAAGAAAACATTATAGGAAAAAAAATTACCTCAAAATGTAGATAGAAGAGAGCAGTAATTTAGCTTGAGAGGTGAATTTTTGTTTGATGGTAAAAATGCACTTCGGTTGGGGAAGATAAATAGGGGTAACGTATTAAGTAGCTTGTTGGATGGTTGGTGAGTAGTTGAGGTAATAAATATGGGACAAAGAATTTGTAGGAAGAAAGTGTGAATTGAAGAAATAAGTAAAACCCCTAAACGGAACGAGATGGTCCGCCTAAGGTGGAAGAGTAGACCTTTAAACGGAAAATGATATTCTGCGTTTTTTTTAGGCCATCTCCAATGGGTAGTGCAAATGTGCACATTTGCATTTTTCCTCCTCTACAATGGGTAGAATAAAATGCACAATCAAGAGAGAGAAAATGCATCGGCAATGTAAAACAAGATTGGCACTACACATTGTGCAACTGGTGGAGCGCACAGCTGGGCGGGTAACTGTTGGCCGCCCAGACTGTGGGCGGAATAAAAAAAAATATAAAATGAGCTGGGCGGGTAACTGTTGGCCGCCCAGACTGTGGGCGGACAAAATTTCTCCGTCCAACTCCAATTTATAATATTGTTGGGCGGGTAAAACTTATCCGCCCAGAGTGGGCCCCATCCCATCCAGCGCATTTTTACATTGTCCCATTGTGTATCCAAACAAAAAAATGTACTCGAAATCGTCTAAATTTACATTGTCTTCCATTGTCCCATTGGAGATGGCCTTATATGGCGTCGTTTTGGGTGTATAATGCAAAGTTGGCTTTACCCGTAGCATTTTTCTTATTTTCTATAGAGTATTTTTGCACCAGTAATGTATATTTTTACACTACTAAAAAAGGTTGCTCTTATGGATAGTGCAAATATACATATTGCTAGGTCAAATTTACCCGCATAAAAGAGAGAAATGTTGTGGGTAGGCCAAATATACCCGACCATTACATGAAACTACGTAATTAAATTGGACACTATTCCTTCCGCGGAACATCAAGTACCGCTTAAGATTTACACCATATATACCCTACCATTTAAGGACTATTTTTTTTTAATTGGTGGCTTCCGCGGAACAAGATGTTTCGCTTAACGCTTGAGCCCACAAAAAAATTATTTGTCGACTTCTATTATATTTCTATATTTGTTAAATAATGCCGAAGCAAATGGTATGTATAGAATTATACCATACCCAGAGCAACTTTCTAAATTGCAAATTTAGAGTTTTAGCATACCCATAAGGGTTGCTCTAAGTATAATATATAAAGTTTTTTGGCTTTATTCCCATCTCTGAAAGATTTTTTACGCTTCAATCCCATGTGTTTTAAAATTGTAATAACTCTCATAATCAATCAAAATTATGCATAACTACTCTGTAACCATCCATTTTCCTTTTGAAAGAGAATTATACATGTTTCATAGTGATTATAATAGGACCAACAATTAGAATTTTTTTTTTATCAGCAAAAACTGGGCATAGCCCTATACACCCTCAGACTAGACCTGACAAAATGACACACAACGCGATAACACGACACGAACCGATACGAAGTTATAAGTTAATGGGTTGTCCCTTAATGTATTCGCGCATATCAGTGCCAACCATTCACACGTTAATACCCGATACGACCTATTATGACTCATTAATTTATGTAAATAAGATATAATCTTGAAACTTATAACTAATTTATGTAACATAATATTAATTGAATCATAATGAATTTTACTAAATGAGATATTTAGTAATGTCAATAAATTAATGGCTCTATCTGGGTTCAAAAATGAGATAATATGTCAACTTGTTTATAATTTAAAATAATTAATTATTTTTATGGGTATTAACGAGTGAACCCCACACGACACATTAATATAACGGATCGAGTTTGAATATGATTTTTTTACACGATAAAAAGTCATCCATCTAGACACGAACTCAATAAGATCCAAATACAATAAAAAACGATACGAACACGATTCGACACGATCCATTGACAGATCTAGCTCAGACACAAGAAGACTTTGAAAAGCCTCCGACCTAACAGCTGAAAAGACATTACCATCAGCAGCAAAGCTTTTTCCAGACGCAACCCAATGGGTAGCCTGGTTAGAGGCTCTGCGAACCCATTTAAATTCAATATCCAACCACATCAATGCAATGCTCTTAATATCATAAATAATGCAGGAAATCGTAGTACGAGTCACATCTTGGGCCAAACAATATTTAACAATAGAAGAGTTGCACTCTCTATGATCAGATGTTTGAGCCGTCAAAGGCCTCACAAGCAAGGGCTGAATCAGCCCAAAGTCACCATCATTGTACAGTGGGGAACTGCGGGACAAAGAAGAGTTTACTGTGAAATCCCCAACCTCCCTTTGAATATTGCAAACAATCCTCTCTCCCAAGAACTCCACACTTTATTATACAATAAAATTATATATACTCTTATTTTGTACTCTTTTTCATATTTTGTGCATTAAAATTTTATACACCTTATTATTATTGGTTTCATCAGGATATATAAAGTAGAATTTTTTATTATCTTATTTTATTACAGGATTCAAAATGAGATGAGAGTAACATGTAATTTTACTCCTTTGTTATATAAAAAAATATGTTCAACACTCTCTAGCTCTTTGCCATATAAACTGCATGAAGAAGAATCCCTACATTTCCTGAAAAAAATTGTTTTTTAATAAAGACATGGAATTAATTAACTACAAATAAAAATAATTTTAAAGAGATCCTCAAAATTCTACATAAAATTAAAAACCGGTGATGTGTCATACTTGTATACATAGATCTTATGTATTTAGTCTTATTTATAATGATTTACTTCTCACCACTTTTATATTTTTATTTTTTTAATTGTGGGTCATATAATAGACAAGTGTTATTGTCTACAAAAAGAAGGATGGGTAGTTACAAAAAAAGTTATAGACATTTTTAGATGGTTATGAAATTTTTTACAATCCTAAAAATACATGAAAATAAAATCTAAATACATCTTTGTAGATGGAATTAAAGTAAAAAAACTTAATATATTAAGGGAGCAGCTATCGGGGCTCCCTTAAATCTGAAAACACTCCAAATCCTACTTTAAATGACAACATTACCCTTTTTCATATATACCCTCTTATACCTTTTTTTTAATCTTTACTTTAATTATTTAAACATAGCCTAAGTAAATAATAAATAATAGAATTACACTTTAAACCTACTCATTTATTTGTGTTAACTTTTTAAATCAACATCAAGAACACGGCTTAATTATAACAAGACACGACACAGAACGATACAAAATCTTATTTTTTTTACTTGACTTGAAAACAATCAGAATAAAAACGAGACGACATGATATAAAATATATTTTTTTAACCAAAAATGAAAAAAAAAGGTGACACGACGGTACGACATGACGTGAAATATTTTTTTCAACCTATCACGAACACGAACTAATTAAAAGCGATACAATAAAAAAATATTATTTTGTAAACCAAAAATGAACCCGATCAAAATAAAATGACACAATGTGACACGGTACGACCAACTTGGAAATCAGGAAATGACACAATGTGACACAAAATAAAATGACACAATAAAATAACACAATGCGACACATTGTGGTTTATTTGGAAATCAAGAAATAATTTCATATTTAAAAATATTGACGATTCTCCACAAACGACTGCCCGCTTGACTATGAACTTTACAAATTACGTTATTGAAGCCCATAATTCAAAGCGAGCAAAAGTTTGTGGAGAAAACATTACTATTCTAAATTTTGATCCGGTTTTTAATGCCGGAAAATTCATCATACACACTGACGGTGGATTTGATCATGGAAGTTGTAGGGCGCATTTGGAGGGATAGTGAGAAATAAAGATGACGATTGGATAGTGGGCTTCACTGGGAAACTACAAGGCACTGCCAGCCCACTGCGTGCGGAACTGGAGGGGATTTTTCATGGCCTAAACCTAGCACTCAGGAAGAAATGGAAATATGTTTGTCTAAAGAACGACTGCCGGGAAGCCATCAATCTCATCAAACAGGAGGTTACCCACAATCATCCTTTGGCCAACACCATCGAGGATTGCAGAACCCTTGCTAAAGACCTAAAGGCCAATATTGTTCACATTCTTAGGGCGAGCAACTTTTCGACGGACTGTATGGCGAAAGTTGCGAGAGAGATGGAGGGATTATACAAAGAATACGACGAAGCTCCAGAGAAATTATTTAGGATGTTTGATAAAGAGATGGAGGAAGATGATTTCTACTTCGTGTAGTGCGGTTATTTGTTCTTGGTATTCTTTTTGATTTCCTGTTTTCACCAAAAAAATAAAAAATTAATTCCAACTGCTTTGCATTGCATTGATAGGACGCGCGGCTCAAGTTGGCTGTCTCCATTCAACTGTAAAATATATGACAAATGAGTGGCCCTAGGAGAGATTTGAAGGACCAAACAAATTTGCCCAAGGCATTAATCACTGCTTAGGTGCGTGGCCGTAGGAGACTTCTTTTAAAAGAAGATATTAACACTGCTCAAGACATTAATTTATGGCGGGAGATATTATAAGATCATTCACAAGGTGGAGTGTATGGATAAAAATATAAATAAAGATGTAAATTGGAAGTCTCGCATCGATGGACGAAACACTACAAAATTGGTAGATGAAATGATAGAAAATTTACAAAGTTATTGATCGTATGCAAATTCAATAAAAACTTCCTAAGAAATTCTGTTGTTCGTAAAAAATTTCTACGAACTTTAAAAGTTCGTAACAAATATAAATATTCATCTTTACTCTATATTTGGATTCTTAGGAACAATATTTGTTCGTAGCATTTTCTACAAACAAATGTTGTTCGTATGAAAAAATTTTGCGATTCCAACAAACTATATAAGTTCGTAGAAAGTTATATACCTACTTTTATCATTTCCTCCATTGTGTACACATGTCCCAACAAAAGATAAACTCATTTCTTAGTTTTTAAAGTTAGTTTTCTCTCATCCATACACCGGTATGGATGAAGTAAAAAAAAAGATGGGGGTGACTATTAGTACTCAAATTAATTCATAAGACAGTTCAGTTTGATATTAAATATCAATTATATCTTTTAAATTTTTACTTTTTTATCTTCAATTAAAATAAATATATTTGAAAAACAATTAAAATTTTGTATTTTTAATAAAAAAGTGTTTTTGCTTTATAAAAAACTCTTTTTAATAAAAATCTGTTTTTAAATTATTTTTTTTTACTTTTCACAACAGTTTTTTGTCCACTTTTTAGTTAAAAAAAACTCAATTTTTTAAAAAAAGTGAACTCAATTTTTTTAATGTACGATCTCATTTTTAGCTTTGTCATTAAAAAATATGTTTAATATGTGCTCTTTTTTTACATATTTTTTTTTAAAAATTTGATACCTTAGAGACGCGATTGGTTACTGCCGTCAGCGTGGACCTACATCCATTAAATAATGTGAGTTCGCATCAGTGAGACTAATCAATTGTGTCTCTAAGACATAAAAAAAATAATTGTGTCTCTGAGAAATCAAAATTTTCAAAATAAACAAATTGTTTTTACATAAATAAGTTGTTTTAACTCTTAAAAGTTTGCCTTTTATATAAAAAAAAAATTGCACATTTTATTTAGAAAATATTTTATAATACCGACATTACATGCTGCTGGGGCGGACAATTTTTTCTAAATAGTAAAAAGATTATTTTTAAAATAGAAAAAATGGTTCGCGCCATCGGCAAGAAAAAAATACAACTCCATACCACATAGCATTTTATTTGGGTCGTGATCGTGTTACTTAAAAAATTAAAGATCCATAATCACATTATGCAATTGTTTAAACCGCCGGCAATTTTTTAAAACGTTTTTTCATAGTTAAAACGGTTTATTTTCTAAAAATAATTTTTAGTTTATATAAAACAACTTATTATGTTTTATAAACAGTTTTTTAATTAAAAAAAACAAATAACAAATTTTTTTAAACAACTAAAATGTTTTTTTAAAACTGTTACGAAAAGAAAAAAAAATTAAAAGAGATTCTTATTTAAAAAAAAATTATAAAAAATGGATCAATTACCAAAAAGTTCCTCTTTTAATACACAATTAGTCCAAGCATTTTCATTTTGTTCCAAAAAGTTCCTCAAACACCCATTTAATTAATAATATTTTATTTTTAAATGTCCGCGCTAGCGACATGTTGAAGACTTTGTGGAACAAATAAAAAAGTTAGGAGTAAACGTGTATTAAAAAATGTTCGAGAGATTATTTGGTATATGCACCCTCCAAAAAAATAATTTTTTATTGAAAATATAAATTTTTAGTTGTTTTTCAAATACATTTGTTATAAGGGTTTGGCTAATGTCACTCCTTAGATTCTTAAAATACTAAAAAAATAAAAATTTTAAAGACAAAATTACCCTTCTCCCTAATATCAAACAAATTCCAAACATTCTCAATAATTTTTTAATTAAATAATCATAAAAACTGTTTTATTATAAAGTTAAATAAAAGTTGACGTTTTTATTAAATAAAATTGAACATTTTTTAAAAATAAATTGTAAAATATGTTTTTTTTAAATCATTATTTTTTTAAATGGACATATTTTAAAAAAACAGTTGGATATAACTTATTTTAAAAAATGATAGTTATATTTATTAATGAGTGTTGTATGTTCAACAATTAATCAACATTACAATTCTTTCTCAAATTATATTTTTAGAAATTAACTTTTCAATAACTAATTTGTGGTAAGATTTTTTTTGGTTAAAAATATTTTTTATATATCTTAGATTAATGATTGGCTAGTGTTGTTGACACGAACCGACATCATTTATTGGATGCGAGTCCGCGCCAACGGCACTAACCAATCGGTATTATAAAATTATAACAAAATCTAATTTATTTAATACCGATTGGTTAGTGTCGCTGGCGCGGAACCACGTCAATTAAATGATGTGAGTCAGCGCCAGCGGCACTAACCAATCATTGATCTAATATATATATATATATATAATATTTTTTAACAAAAAAAAATCTTACCACAAATTAGTTATTAAAAATATAATTTCTAAAAATATAATTTCAGAAAGAATTGTAACCCTAGTTAATTGTTGAACATACAACACTCATTAATAAATATAACTATCATTTTTTAAATAACGATTTTTTTTTTTTAAATAAGTTATATCTAACACTTTTTTTAAAATATGTCCATTAAAAAAATAATGATTTAAAAAAAAGATGTTTTACAAATTATTTTTATAAAAATTTCCAAATTTATTTAATAAAAAATATTTATTTTTTTTAACTTTATAATAAAACAGTTTTTATACTTATTTAATTCAAAAATTGTTGAGAATGTTTGAAATTTGTTTGATATTAGGGAGAAGGGTAATTTTGTCTTTTAAAATTTTTTTGGAGTGTTTTAAGAATCTAAGGAGTGCCATTAGCCACACCCTTGTTATAATTGGTGACAAAAAAGTGAAAATTTAAATTTTGTAAGTCTAAGGGTATAATTGACATTTGATAACAAAATGGAGTGTCTTAAGAATTGGTTGGAGTGTTAATAGTTACTCCTAAAAAAGATCTCCAAAGATTTTATATGTATTATATATATAATATGAGTATAATAGTGTATGGACAAAAAAATAGAAGTAATACATATATAAATATATAATTATATAATTATATACGAAATATACATATATGACTAGAACTAAATATATGCTATTAACGCTAACAATCAGTATATATATATATATATATATATATATATATATATATATATATATATATATATATATATATATATAGAGAGAGAGAGAGAGAGAGAGAGAGAGAGAGAGAGAGAGAGACTAGTACAAATATTTATTTACGTATAAAATATATCCATATAAAACTAATTGTATATATATTATATCAAAGTTTTGAATCATCAAAATCAATATGTAATATTAAACTAAAATGTACAATAATTATAATTAAGATAATATAATTTAATATAATATAAAATTAGGGATTAATTATATATTGGTTTAACAAAAGTATCAAAGAAATATAAAATAAAACTGCAAAAAACTATGAGGACTTTCTCACATAGTTTAATATTTTTTTGTTCTCCCTAACTTTTTTTTTTAGATTTATAAAATCAATTTTAACATATTGGTTATTTTACAACATGACAATAAATTAATCAATGCAAATAAAATTTACATATTGTAAATTTATAATATGAAAATAAATCAATAATTTAAAAAATCTTTTTTTTAGTTGAATTCAAATATTTGTTATTTTGTAACACGACGATAGATTAATCAATGCAATATGAAATTGACAAAATCATTTTTTTGTTTCATTCAGATATTGGTTATTTTACAATATGACCTTGATTATTTTTTTAAAATTTCATCGTAGTTAAAATAGTAAATAGTATTAGTTAAGTACAATTTAAAACAAAAAAAGGAAAAATGAATAAGAGTTAATACATTAAAACAATAACTTTTTAAGATGTCTAATTTAAAAAAAACGAAGAACTTAACCTTAAAAAAATGGTGAAATTCGAAAAAAAAATCGTTATCCTTTTAAAAAAATAAAGTACCTAATTTAGTATAATTATAACAAAAATATTTCACGATCTTCAATGTATATATTAAAATAACAAAAAAACATATTTCCTGATGGACGAAAAAATGTTTTTTTTGCGCCTCCGGGAGTGAGGCGTGTAGCAATCCCAATTTTCTCAATTAAAGGCTGGCCAGGCACGATACGCTGAAAATAGGGTTTGTTTCAGTTGGTATCAGGGCATGGTTCTAGTGTCCTTAGGATCTGTGTTGCGTTCATTACGTTTTACGATGCTTCATTTGATATATAGAGCCTTTATTTAGGGTTCATTATATTCTTGCGATTGTACTAATTCGAACCTTGTTTGCTTTCAGATGGCAAACGGACAAAGAGGTAGGCCGACACGCGTAGTCGCACCTTCCGCTGAGGAAGAGTCTCACTCGGAGCCACCGCAGCAGCCATATGCCCCACCAGCACCACAGTTGATTACCCCAGCGCAGATTTCCACTATTGTGTCTCAGGCTGTTTTCACAGCCATGGCGGGCATGCTCCAGCACTTCTCACTGCCACAGGCTCAGCAAAAGACACCACCACCACACCAGGTGGCCTTCCCAGCTCAGGCACCAGTATTTATGTGGAACAGGGCACGGAGGCCTTTGTTAAGGGCCAACCTCTAGAGTTTTCAAGAAGCGAGGATATACTAGTGGCAAGAAGATGGAAGAACGAAATACAAAGAAACTTACGGATGGCAGAGTGCACACCAGTGTATAAGCGATGTTAGCTTCATTCCTGTTAGTGGGGGTCGTGCTTCAATGGTAAGAGGCGGTTACGACGGTTGTAGCGAGGGGTAGTCTCACTATTGATGAGTTTTGATAGAGATTTGAATGGAAGTACTTTCCCCTAGCCATACAGTCTGAGATGAGGAGCAGGTTTATGGAGCTTAAACAGGAGGGGCATACCGTAGCCGAGTACGAAGAGGAGTTCACTGCCCTTTCGTACTTTGCAAAGGAGGATGTTAGTGCTGAGCAGAGGAGGATGGACATATTCATAGCAGGTCTGCCTGTCACATCAGGAAGGCTCTTTTGGGGAACCCGTCCTTTACCACGTATAATCAGTTGGTGAATGTCGCACTTCTCCATTGTTAGGATCATAGGGTATTCCATAGGAACACGGGTGAGAAACTCCACGGAGCTGAGTCGTTGAGCCAACAGGGCAAGGCGAGTGGGGGGAGCGAATTCAGGATCCAGCAGTTCAGGGGAACCTCATTCGCTAATCAGAATAAGAAGTTCAGGGGTTCAGATGACCAGAGTAGACAGGGCCCGGGTTTAAGGATAACAGGGTAGAGGCTGTAATACCCCGTATATTTTTGGAATAAAATAAAATTTAATAAGGATTAAATTAATTCGATGAAATTAGTTAATCCGGGTTGCGAGTAATTAGACTCAGTAATTTTTCTATAAATTTTAGAATTTGGACTTTAATGATTTGGAATAAATAAAACGGAGTTTATTTATTTATTTTTATAAAAAGTATTGGGGTGTGTCACGACACAATTAAATATATTTTGGGGGATAAAAATATTTGGGACACACTTTGAGAGGTATTACGGGCTCGTTTGGGTATTTTTAAACCCTTAGAAATGGTCCTGGGGTATATATATATGAGTTGGGTAGTTATCGAACTAATTAGATTTTGTATTTGGGCTCATTTGGGGGTCCAAAGTTGGGGCCTAAAGCCCAACTAGGGAATTGGAAAAAATATAAGACTAGAAGGAAGATAAATAACTCCCCACTCCTAATAATAAAAAAAAAACTAACCCTAGTAGCCCCACTTCAAGAGAGAGATTAACAAAGGCTTATGAGGAGGAAAGATGCTTCTATACACAATCCCAGGCAAGGATTCTGTTGCCATTATTATTCAGTTTGTGTTATTCTTATACTAATGTTAACTCATGCTTAGACTCAAGGATGAATTATGATTGGAGACTACATAATTAGAGACTATTATATTAGTGGAAGATTTGATGATTATTATATGATTTATGCATAGAACCATAATCCCTTGAATTGAATTTCTATTCATGTGGTTTTAATTAAGGAAATTTTTGGAAAAATATATTGTAGAGACCTTTCAATAAATCTGAAAATTTATGAGGTAATGAAAGAAGAAATCTGGAAATTTCATATTCATAAGTTCTTGACAAATTCTTGATGATTTGATGACAATCTAAGGTTGTATTTTGAGTTTAATCTTGTACGTAATGATCCTATGACATTTTAGAGTCAATGTCCCCTAAAAATGAAAATTGATAAAGGAAGTTTTGATGGCAAAAATTCCGTCATGAGGAAAAACGGATCTGGGCAAAACTGGTGTGGGCGAACGGGTTTGGCCCTACTTGCGAACCGGTTCGGGTGACCTGCTTGTAGATTTTTTCGTTGCGATCGCGTGGGCGCCGACCTACTATTTTTCTGATTTTTTTAAATTTGATATGTTTTTTTCTAGAGAAGGGTGTACGAGACCATATGAACAAAATGATTTACGCGGGATATTTGAATATAGCTTAGTAGGGGCACATAGAGGATAAGACCCTAAAAGATACGATGAAAATATTATGATTAATTCGGGGAGAGTTTAAATAAAAAGAAACAGATACTTGAGATAAATTAATGGCATGAGATTATAATTAATGATTAAATTCCTCAAATTATTACCATATAACGACATTAAGTCATAATGGTATCTTAAGCGTAGTGGGTTAAGTCTAAGTGGTTAACGTCGGTTGTGATAGTAGGTTGGGGTGACATAACTTATCTATATTGGAGGATTTCTTACATATGTACATATAACCCTTTTCACATTTAATTGACTCCTTATGTAAGAACATATAAACCTTATTGGAAAGGTATCAAGAATTGAATTATTATTAATAATCTGGAATGATTAGAGTTTGAGTCAAGAGGACAACATGCTAAGGGTATTAAATGTGTGAGTAAGGTTAGTTTGGGAATAACTATACCTATAATATTTTTGAAAGGTTAGTTTGGGGAATAACTATGCCTATGTATTTATAGAGTAATAAATTATGAATTAAGCGTGATTCAAGTCTAAAGAATATTTTTATGAAACTTAATATTTAATCGAGAAATAGTCGTAAGGTATCGGCTTAAAAAGGAGTTATGGAATAATTGACTATATGATACGGATAAGCCTAGGAGGCATAAATTTATATGGATTGAGATATCCCTGGATTTAAGTTGTTATAGAGTAACTACTTATATATATTAGATGATGATATGCACTATGATATGTTTGTGTGTGGATATACTAGTGTACCGTCCTATCGTCTTGTGGGTTCACGCGCTCGGGCCATGTACCACACGTCGGCACAGGTGAGTTTGACGATGTGTAAGCCATATAGGTACTACATGGAGGCTCCACCCTCGAGGGGTAGGTGTGGCACTGACCGTTCCTATATCACCGTTGGGTATGGGCCGTATACAGGTGCCCTACGTATGGACCACCCCCAACTTATGTGTGTTTTGTGGTGTCCACTTAGGATGTAAGGATTCCTTCGGATTTATTGATAGAGCACGAATTAGACACCAACGGTAGATGCTCTTGTGTGTCAATTATATGGAAGGACATATATTATTAATTACCCGGATACTATTGAAATAAACTAAACTGTCTAAGGACGTGGACAATAAATATTATTGTCAAACTATAATGCATAATACATGTTTGTGCCTTATATTTGATACGGGTGGGATTGGAATAAGTGTAAGTTGGCAATTTAAATATAAGGATTTCATTTGAATTAATTGATTATTAATATAATCATTTATATTTACCCATTTACACATTGTGGTGTACCTTATGGGATAGTGCCTTTTTTATCGAAAGATATAGACATTGTTTAATTGACGATAAAATTATGCTCTCTGTATTGATTTGTGAAAAGGTTGAACGGGGGGAATGGTGTCTAGTTGTGACTTCTAGGGGAGGTCCCCTTATATCTCATTTGTTTTTCGCAGACGACCTCGTACTTTTTGCTAAAGCGATAAAATCTCAAGCTAGAGTGATGCGCCATACATTGTCCGAGTTTGATTTCTGGTCAAAGAGTTAGTCTCAGTAAATCCTAGAGGTGCTGGTTCAAATCCAGTTCGTAACAAGGTCATCTCGATGAGAATCAGAGCTTTCGATATTGGACGAAGGAGACGTGTCTATGGCTCATTCTGGAGAGTCAGGAGAGTTCAGTAGGGAGCACATGTTGTCAGTTAGCTATCGATGAGCGATGAAACCACATCAATATGCGATCATCACTTTATGAGTTTATGCTTTCTCTTCTTTTTTCTTTAAGGCCTCTCGCTTTGAACGTTACTTTCTCTATCCTCATTAGGACAGTACTTCCTTTAATAAGTGTAAAAAGTATGCTATCTTTTCCTCCTTAATAACTAACCAAATTAAGAGTTCATCTTGCTCCTGAATTTTCTTTTTATTTCGTCTACTAGTCCTACTTCTCCCTCTGTTGAGTATCTTTGAAATGTTGTTGCCTTACTCTTCATTCTCCTTCCTAACACCCCTGGTATAAGTTCTAGGAAAGGAGAGTCCATTTGTACCCTGATCCCTTCTCTAAGATGGGGAAGCTTCCTAGAGAGTGAAGCCTTTGCCCCTAGATATAATACTATCCTCTTTCGTCTAATTGTCCTCATTATGTTACGAGAATCCTCCTGCTGGTACGTTTATATCAATATCAAATGCCTTATAACGAGTTATATCTTCCTGGTCTTGTCTTAAGATAATCCATTACGTTCAACAATGTTAAATTAATTAACATGCAACAATATTCAATACGTCATGGTCTTTCTCTTTTATAAGTCATCTAATTTTTATAAGTATGAACGCGTCCTAATAACCATAAAAATAACCCTCATAAAATTCTACATGAGAACCTACACCCAAAACCATAAAAACCCCAAAATCTAACCTACGCACCCAAGGCTTTCAAAGATTAAATCATATTTAAAATTTTCATAAAAACAGTCCCAAAATTTAGTGTCCACTTTCTTTAATTAAGTTACTAATTGCATTTAATAAAAAATATAGGATTAATGGTTTAAGCGACACTTAAAACGAATAATACTAAAGGAAAGGAATAGAGTATTCATGCCTGAATAAAAGTTGATTTAAAAATCTGATCTTGAATGTGTATTCCTCTAAAAAAATTGATAAAGATTCGTTCTTGACGCGTTTTGAGAAAACCCGATTAATCTTGACAAAACTTGAGTTGAAAGTTATGTAGAATGGGGCTAGGGTTTGGAGGTTGAAGAAGATGAGAGGGTTGTGATTTTTGAGAAGGCTAAAATGTGTTTTAAAACACCTAAACTCGTCACTTTATGTTTATATACCAACAAGAATTAGAGTCCTAATCAAATACAAATACTAAAAAAAATATTTCGGATGATCAGACCGTTGGAATTACCTTAAATTTTGGAACTTAATAGCTGAAGACGAGAGGCAGCTCCACAAAAAATTTCAGCTCGATCGGATGGCCGAATATTTTTATGTATTTGTTTTCTAGAGAATTTTATGTTTTGAGGACCCTTAGAGAGTTTTATATTTTGAGGACTCTTCTAAACGCCCCAAGACTTATATATACTCATATTAGGAGTCTTTTAATCTAGATTTACTAATTTTGAATATAAAAACTAATATATTTAATTAAATCCAAAATTTTATTTTTCTCCGATTTCAAAAATAAATTTAAAAAATCTCCATTTAAAAAAATCAGGGTTGTTACATACTTCCCCGCTAACAAGAAATTTCATCCTCGAAATTAGACGAAGCATAAACATCAAACGTAAATCGCAAAACATAAATTACGGCGCACATATGCCTACTCATTGAATGCCATAATTGGGCGCCCATACACCCAATCCTACGCGCACCTACCCCGCGAACAAAAAAATAATATACATCACTATATATATATATATATATATATATACACACACACACACACACACATACACATAACTATAAAAATAATGACGTACCATGCGCTCTAGCAAATCACCACTCGATTCTATGTCTAATAATCTTCGCAACACATAATCCTCAAAGCAAATCACATCGTTGCATCGATATAAGACATACCCAAAATTTATACTAATGATCTTCCAAATAATTAACGTCTCCAAAATCAAATCTAAGGATCCTCACATCAAGCTTACTAATTCCAAACTCAATGCCTACAACCTTCTTAACACAAAATTTCATATCTCCAAGAAACACATCTAACACGTATGTTAGACCCTCTACCTTAAGGAGTATGAATCAATAAAGGGAATCAAAGATTGATAATGCGGAATCTAAACAGACTCATAACCTACGAGACCTAAGACCATGATCTGATACCATCTGTCACACCCCGCTAAATTCTAGCGTTGGCCGCCACCAAAACTAAACCGGGTGCGAATAAATAAAATACAATTCTTAGCATGCGACAGATAAGAGACATATAAAAATCAATCCACAAGATAAATTATTGAATCAGTCCGAAATGATAATAACCAACTCTGTGATAAGATAGCCATCACATGCTTAAACTCCAAATAATAATCCAATCTCTAATAATATAAAACTGAATAAACTCCAACTGAATCCATAAATAAATCTAAACAAAACCCATAACAACTTTGGAACCAAATGGCCCAATCAAAACCATAAACCGTGTCTCAATATAAATACGAAGGAAAGAAAACTAAGCTAAACTAATACGCATAAAGTGAAGAACTCCAGCTGCACGTCCAAGAAAGTCTCCAAATAATCCTATGCAACTTTTCCAGACTTATTCCTGAAAAGGTTAGTCAACGCACGAGGTCAGAGCCCCGAGCATGAATATACACTACTCCCCTCAAATTGGGTTCGTGAACCCAGACAGTAGCATTATACGTGATAAATATCACAATATAATATTTTAATTAAATGGAATATAATTAAACGCGAGAAATATAAATCACTAACCACCCCCAAAGATTCTTTATAAAGTTCACACCAATATCATTTTAAATATCCCACAGTCCTAAAGTGTTAATTTAATTAAATTAACATAAATTATCTTATTTATCAATTCTTATTTTAATTAAGTATAGCGGTCCTCCCACCTTAGGTGATTTCTCCACAAAAATACACATCCCATTGTCAAAACGCTAGCTGATCCGTTTAAACTGTCGCCCCTACTGATTGACGAGGTTCCACACACGATATGATATAAATACAAGCTGACATGTTTAACTGTTAGTCCCCACACATTATGTCGCCACCAATTTTAATACCCGTTATTATCTTAGGCATTAATTCTCATTATAAACTTTATCAATTTCAAATTACCCCACCCTTAATATCGATGTGAGATCCTCAAAATATTCCTTAGTCCCATACCTAAGGGTTCTCAGTTTACACATACGTCCTACCCTATGAATATGATGAATTTCTAACATAAATCTCACCCTAGTCTCATGCCTAGGCAAGCGCAACGATGATAAAACACAAAAATCAGCCCACCCCCGAAACATAAAATTTGTCATATACCTAGAAAGCATAAATCATAACCAAGGCCTACCCACTAGTCCCATACCTAGTAAGCATCCTATAATTGAGGTGAACAACATACTACCCAAAATCCCCTCATCCCCACGATGGAAAAAGTGACTAAAACAAATCACACAATACACAATTCATAAGCACCACATATCAATTTAATCATAAGGGTCCCAATTTAATTTAAATCAATTACTAACACCGTCGTTGATTTCAACACAATTAATTCCATTCAATAATGTTAAATTAATTAACATGTAATAACCTTCAAGATGACATAATCATTCTCTTTATAAATCATCTAGTTTTTGATAAGTTTGTACGCATCCCATATAACATATAAATAATCCCATAAAATTCTACATGAGAACCCACACCCAAAACGATAAAAACCTAATAATCTAACCTACACACACAAGGGTGTAATACCCTGCATTTTTGATTGAATTGAAATTGAAAAAAAAAAAACTATGTCAGTATATATATTCGAAATGTTTGGAAATAAAACTATGTCAGTATATATATTCGAAATGAAAAGTTAAAATGAATTCATTGAGATACGAATGTGCGACTTAAATATTAGAAGCGAATTAATGCGTAAAAGGATCGAGAGGGTTAAAATTGGGGGCAATGGCATTTTTGTAAATAAACTAACCCTATGTATAAATAGAAAAGAAGAGAAGAAGTCTTCATTTTATCATTTCACAAATGGGGGCTAGGGTTTGGTAGAGAGAGAGAGAGAGAGTAAGAATATAAGAAAGCTAAGAGGCTTTCAAGAGGATTCAACTTCTCCATACAATCCAAGGCAAGTTAATAACCTATATGTGTATATTATGTATCTATAATGAAATTTTACAAAAACATGTATTTGGATCCCTAAATTAATATGATATTGATGTTAAAAATGATATGAAATGTATTAGGATCACCCTCCATGTAGATTCAAATGCAATAACATCATTATAGGGATTGAATTGTTGAACAACCTCTTGAATTTGAGAAATCTATGAACTTGTAAATCGTCATATTAAAAACTGTTTTGAGCTATTTTGGTTCCGAAAATGGAAGTTTCGTCCACGGTGCCCGACAGAAAATTATATTTCGAACAACTTTGTAGTTTTACATTTCTTCGAAAACGGATCGGAAAAGTCTCAAATCGGCGTTTTAAAATTCTGCGCAGAAAGTTGTCGTGAACATGTTCGAACTGTATATGTTTGTTTCGGGTCTGTTTTAAGCAGGCTACGATAGCGTGATCACGTGTACTTGTGGAAAATCACGTTCCGAACAACTTTGTAGTTTTATGTTTTTCCAAAACCGGATCGAAAAAGCCTCAAATCGGCGTTTTAAAATTCTGGACAGAAAGTTGCCGAAAATAGGAGCAAATATTATATATTAGTTTCGGGTCTATTTTATGCAGGCTATGGAAATGTGCCCGCGCGTCCTTATAGAAAATCACGTTCCGAACAACTTTGTAGTTTTATGTTTTTCCAAAAAGGGATCGAAAGAGCCTCGAATTTGCATTTTAAATTCTGGGCAGCATGTTGTTGAAATAAAAGATAATATTTTTCATGTTGTTAGTAAGATAATTGTGGTGTTGTGCCTAATATCCTAACTTGATCACATACTTATGGTTATTAGGGATATATAACCATGAAATGATTTGATGTTGAATTAGTAAATTAATGATGTAAATAAAGTTATATTATAAATAATGACTATTGTATAATTCGAGTAAGAGACTTGACATGATTGTATATATACATAAGCGTGAAATTGGTTTACATGTATATTGTCGAGTATACACTAGACTAGTCCTCCGAACGACGTAGGTATATGTTGAATGCTATTTTTTTTATTGATCCGGTTAGGTTCCGCTCGAGTACCGTGTCGGAGATAAACCACCGGAACCGGACACATGGTTGTAATGCGGGTCGGATAGAAAGACCTTGAAACGCCATGTGATTTACGACTTAGTATGATTTCCCTTGCCACGTAATATTAGGGAGTATTCGTGTGTAGGCCTAGTGTTACGACTTATTCTCCCGGGTAACGATAATGACCCGTTATGACTTGTTGTGTGAGATATTATGCTTGTGTCTTAAAATAATATCCCGTAACGATGCATTTTATATTATACTTGAAGGAAATATTTTGATACGTTTAATAGTGAAATGAGATTAATAAAGATTAATCATGATACGATATGAGACTACACGTTACTCGAGTTTTGGTTGGGTAGTCACGACATAGGCACATTGATTGGGTAATTGAACAACTTAATTACTGAAGACAAGTAATGACTAGTGTGCTTTCATTATAAGTACATCTTATAATCTTATAGCTTGTTTTCTTGCTTTGACGTTCGTCTATCTTGCTTCTTGCTTCTTGCTGCTCTCCTATATATATAATATATGATAGGTCCTCGTCCCGAGGGACAATAAACTATGGAGCTTGATGAGATCATATCAATCTTAGGATTCCTGTAGCTGTGGAGTTATTCTATTTTAATTTATGTCGCTTGTTTTCCTTTTCTTGAGGGTGGTATCAGAGATTAATATCACGTTGTTTTTACTTGGTATTTGAGAGAATTGTTGTATTATTCTTTCCCATTTTGTGTTGGGCCACATATATTGGCATTTTATATTTTTCAGTTTGAGATTACTGATGGATTATTGCAGTTAATAGTTATGAGTTGGTTTCACTTGTTATAGTTGTTATTATATGATTTGGTTACACATATGAGAGTGTACATGTTTACTTTACTGCATTTATTTAAATTTTGTTTCTAATGCCAACATATTGAAGCTCTGCTTTAATTTAATTGCGCATAGCTAACCGAATTAGATTTAAAAAGCAGGATTGTCACAGTTGGTATCAGAGCATGATTTTAGAGCCTTTAGGGATCTGAGGGCGTCCGTTACGTTTTTCGAGAATCGTTTCCTTGATACGTAGAGCCTTATGATTAGGTCTTGTATTCGATGACTTGGAAGATCTTCATGCTACAATTTCAACGGGAGATTTGGAGCTAGCCTCGTGTATAGGGAGGGTTCCTTGCTTGGATTTTATTCGTGAGACGTCCCATGCATGAGGTAAATCTCCGATCGACCACATGATAGTACGCGCGAGGTCCATGTGTGAGTACTTGTTGTAATTATGACCAGTGCTCCACTTGAATAATATTTTGAGGATACGTATTAACTTACTATCTTTTAAGATGGTGATTTGATGAGACGTGGACTGTAGGAGGGCATAGGGTCCAAGCATTTTAAGAGACCGCAATTCGCGTGCAACTATCATAGTTTCATCGCCCACCAGTAGGCGAGAAAACCGATGTTGAACTCAATGATTGAGTTGACTTTTGGTGCTTTAGGGGGAGGAAGCACCCGTATATTTGTTGTGTATTATCAACTTTGAATATTGTCGCTCTTATGGCTATAAAGAAGTTGGTATAAGTTATAGCCCACCCTATAGTACCACTGAGTTGTTGGTACCACTTGCGTGTGTAGTTATCTGAAGTTGTTTCCAATGTGGAAGGGTAGAAATTAAGTTATGGCACACCTCAAAATGATGTGATCCAGTTGTTGTTGTGACATTTTCCTGAGAAGAAATTATCACGCTCCACCCGTAATGGTCAGATTGTTGAGGCATTTGATGATTTATTAATAAGTGAATGGTTAATGAAGTAAGTCTTGTGATAATAAGAGTATATTATTACTCATGAACATGTAAAGGAAGGGTTGTGATTTGAGAGAGGACTACTCCAAATCGGTTTATGTCCCACACCATCAAAGGATGACCTAAGGGGTCCAATTTTGGTGTACGCAAGAGTGTTATCATACTTGTGAACAACATGAACTAGATTCATCCATTTGATGATGTTTAATGGGAGATTCATGAGTCTAAATCTGTAATGGATAAGTGATTATCCTTCAAATATTATGTTGGTATCAGGGAAGTTTGGTAGGCATGTAAACCTACACGTTGTCCACACAAGTGATAGATGTCGTATTGGGGTGACACAGTGGTTCCATAGTGTTTTGATCTGATAAAATATGTAATGGAATCAACTTAAGGCCGATTAGGTGTGTGTTCGGTAATGTACAAGATATGTTAGTGGGTTGGGTACTCACATGTTCAGAGTGGAATGTTTCGGTGAGTTATCCCAAACAAGCTCGTGAGAACGTACCAGTAATGATGTGATGTCTTAGCCATGGAACTAGGGATGAGGAAGTCCATATCACAAGGTCATACGAGGATTGACATTGGAGAAGTCCAGAATTATCGATGGATTCTTCTTTCCATATTTGGTAATGATTGGAGTTAAGTATTTTTCGTAAAGCCCTAGATTAGAATGGGTGTTCGATAAGATGTGGTTATCTTGTTTTGTAATATCGATATATTTGTTAAAAGTTATCGAGATCGGGACGTGAATATGGGTGTGCTAAGGGATGGACTTAAGCTGTAGTTACCAGTTGTGAACCCTACGGTGAGTAGAGAATCTCGAGGGACGAGTTGTCGAGTGAGAACATCACGAGGGAGTGTTCAATAGGCGTTTCATTTGATGCGAGTGTGATCGCTTGAGTTGGTGATATATCCATGAGTTCAATTTTATGTTATCACCCGATGATTCGGGGTACTAATTTGTTGCACCATGATAATGGTGGTGCTTGATTTTGAATCCATCAGATATGGGAATGTGGCTATGTTTTGGCCCTCGTTATGTATTAATGTGAATTAGAGCATGAGTGAGTAGTTAGTGACATGATGTTTACTTAGACCATGTGTGATTAAAGATGCGTTCCAAAACCAAGTGTGAGATGTTCGATTATGGTGACGTCTATACTAGTGAATAGGCACACCATGATGGTATTTTGATAATGGTAGAGTCACGTGTAGCTCGATCAGTTTTCGATTGCCTGATGATAGTGTTACCAACTGAGTGTCGTCATTAATGGCAAGGATTGAGACAGTTTGGGATTCCAAATGTCGGACCATTCATTGAAATGGTTGTCATAACCTCCACTGTAGGGGGACAACAAGACAGTGTTTCGATCGTTGTTGAGATGTTTTGTAAGGAGGGTGTGTACTCTTGGGCAAACACCCGCGAATGGGTTCGTAAGATAGTTAATTTTTACTTCAGTTATGTGTGGATTACTGAGTGTTAATTGAGGTAACGATACATGAAAGTACCCGCTACCTTATATTTACGACCTTTGACATGTTGGATAGCACGCCGTTCTTCATAAAGATTAGGTAGCGTTGGTGTACTGGAAGATGAGTATTCGGATGGTGAGTGTGCCAAATCCTATATTCTGATTTGGTAAGATAAGTGGTAATTTTTTGTCTTACCTCATTACTTGGCAAATGTACAAGCCTTATTCGTGGTTTGAAGAACCAAGTTCATTTCTTGTTCGGTGAGAAAATTCTAATATACTCATAGTCCAAGGATAATCATGTCGGATAGGTTGAATTCCTTACGTGTTTTTAACAAAAGAGCGGTAAGTTAAATCTAGCGAGGGTTTGTCATCGTGGGTTAGAGCGACCAACCCATGAGAAGTTAGGCAAGGGGGCACATTGCATCTTGGGTTAGTTCGAAACCTTTGGGTGAGGTATCGTTGACCGCCCAGAATGCAACTTTATCGGTGTTGTCTTGTTCGAGAGAGTTTGAACCTTGCTGATATTATTTACCGAAGTCCAGACTTGGAAAGATGGAATAATATTTGCAAGTGCAGAGAAGTTGTATGCTTATGCATATGTATTATATTAGTGGATAATAAAGGTTGCCATATTGGTTGACTCACCATCAATTTAAGTGTAAGGCAAGTGTTATTGACAACTCGGAGTAGAATTATCTTTTGAGCTTTCAGTATCATCTCTTAGTCGATTCTGAGTTGAGTATCGAGGCATGATTGATGAATAGTGACATCTGTATTGAATAGACGAAATCGGATTATTTGTTGAGTGATGAACCGTTGAGTCCATAGATAAGTGGTTTTTGGAGTTTGGTGATTCTTGTATTACTAAGGGTCTTGATTTGACAAATCCTTATCTCGACAAGATGACAGTAGTGTATCGGAGGGGTTCCTTGTTTGGATTTCGCTTGCGAGACACTCCACGCACGAAACTTATCAAGTCGGGACTTAGGGGTATTGATTTCTGGATCAGCTTAGTAGTTCAGTTATGTTAGGATTCATGGTGAGAGTTCGGTTTTACAATTACAAAAGGGAAAGTATGTCCACGGATTTCATTATTGGGTTACTAAGATCACAGCACGGTCATGATTTGATTTGGGTCATCGTCGACAGACTAACAAAGGTGGCTCATTTCCTTTCAGTGAGGACGAATTATACGGCAGCATAGTATGCCATGGTGTTTATTAATGAGATTGTGAAGTTACATGGGGTACCGCGTGATATCTTGTCCGACCATGGTAGTGCCTTCATCTCGCACTTTTAGGGCGGTCTTCAGGAGGCGATGGGAGTTCAGTTGAGTTTGAGTACTGCGTTCCACCCTCATTTTAATGGTCAGATGGAGCAAGTAAACCAAATTTTGGAGGACATGTTACGAGTTTGTGTGTTAGACTTCAAAGGTGGTTGGGATACACATTTTCCACTGGTGGAGTTCGCATACAATAATAGTTATCAATAGACTATTGGCATGGAACCATACGAGGCTTTATATGTCAGGCCATGTCGATCCCCTACATATTGGTTGGAGTTCGGATAGCACTGAATGTTGGGTCCAGATATTATTAGGGAGACCTCGGAAAAGGTTGACGCGATTCATGCACGGATGAAGACCGCTCAAGATCGTCAGAAGACTTATGCTGACATAAGATGGAGGAAGTTAGAGTTCGTCGTTGGGGACCAAGTGTTGTTGAGGGTCTCACCCATAAGAGGTGTTGTTCGCGTTGGTGCCAAAGGGAAGCTTTCACCGTGATACGTGGGTTCGTTAACAGTGTTCGGTAGGGTGGGGTCAGTTGCCTACTGTTTAGGCCTATTCGACCAGCTCCAGCGGGTACACGATATTTTTCATGTATCCATGTTGAGGAAGTTCTTACGTCCTGAGGACTCACACCTACACATAGAGTTAGATGGGGTTGAGTTGCAGCCTGATGGGACCTATGAGGAGAGGTCGGTCAGGATCCGAGATCGTCGTGAGCAGCAGTAGAGGTAAAAATTTATTCCTCTTGTTCATGTTATGTGGTGTAATCATGATGAGTCTAAGGCCTCTTCGGAGAGAGAGGATGATTTGCGAATTAGTCACCCATATCTCTTTATGGAAGATACGTGCGAAACTACCTTACTTGACTTGAATTGATTTGTTTTAATTTGGATTTCGAGGACGAAATCCCGTTCGTAGAGGAGGAGAATGTAATACCCCGCATTTTTGATTAAATTGAAATTGAAAAAAAAAATATGTCAGTATATATATTCGAAATGTTTGGAAATAAAACTATGTCAGTATATATATTCGAAATATTTGGAAATGAAAAGTTAAAATGAATTCACTGAGATACGAATGTGCGACTTAAATATTAGAAGCGAATTAATGCGTAAAAGGATCGAGAGGGTTAAAATTGGGGGCAATGGCATTTTTGTAAATAAACTAACCCTAGTAATAAATTGAAAAGAAGAGAAGAAGTCTTCATTTTATCATTTCACAAATGGGAGCTAGGGTTTGGTAGAGAGAGAGAGAGAGGAAGAAGAGAAGAAAGCTAAGAGGATTTCAAGAGGATTCAACTTCTCCATACAATCCAAGGCAAGTTAATAACCTATATGTGTATATTATGTATCTATAATGAAATTTCACATGAACATGTATTTGGTTCGCTAAATTAATATGATAATGATGTTAAAAATGATATGCAATGTATTAGGATCACCCTCCATGTAGATTCAAATGCAATAACATCATTTTAGGGATTGAATTGTTGAACAACCTCTTGAATTTGAGAAATCTATGAACTTGTAAATCGTCATATTAAAAACTGTTTTGAGCTGTTTTCGTTCCGAAAATGGATATTTCGTCCGCGATACCCGACAGAAAATTATATTCTGAATAACTTTGTAGTTTTAAGTTTTTTCGAAAACGGATCGGAAAATTCTCAAATCGGCGTTTTAAAATTCTGCGCAGAAAGTTGTCGTGAACAGGTCTGAACAGTATATGTTTGTTTCGGGTCTGTTTTAAGAAGGCTATGGTAGTGTGCTCACGCGCACTTGTAAAACATCACGTTCTGAACAACTTTGTAGTTTTAAGTTTTTCCAAAAACGGATCGGAAAAGCCTCAAATCGGCGTTTTAAAATTCTGGGCAGAAAGTTGCCGAAAACAGGAGCGAATATTATATATTAGTTTCGGGTCTGTTTTATGCAGGCTATGGAAACGTGCTCATCGTTTCTTTATAGAAAATCACGTTCCGAACAACTTTGTAGTTTTAAGTTTTTCTAAAAACGGATCGGAAGAGCCTCGAATCTACATTTTAAATTCTGGGCAGCATGTTGTTGAAATAAAAGATAATATTTTTCATGTTGTTAGTAAGATAATTGTGGTGTTGTGCCTAATATCCTAACTTGATCACATACTTATGGTTATTAGGGATATATAACCATGAAATGATTTGATGTTGAATTAGTAAATTAATGATGTAAATTATGTTATATTATAAATAATGACTATTGTATAACTCGAGTAAGAGACTTGACATGATTGTATATATACATAAGCGTGAAATTGTTTTACATGTATATTGTCGAGTAAACACTAGACTAGTCCTCCGATCGACGTAGGTACATGTTGAATGCTATTTTTTGTGATTGATCCGGTTAGGTTCCGCTCGAGTGCCGTGTCGGAGATAAACCACCGAAACCGGACACATGGTTGTAATGCGGGTCGGATAGAAAGACCTTGAAACGCCATGTGATTTAGAATGTAGTACGATTGCCCATTCCACGTAATATTAGGGAGTATTCGTGTGTAGGCCTAGTGTTACGACTTGTTCTCCCGGGTAACGATAATGACCCGTTATGACTTGTTGTGTGAGATATTATGCTTGTGTCTTAAAATAATATCCCGTAACGATGCATTTTATATTATACTTGAAGGAAATATTTTGATACGTTTAATAGTGAAATGAGATTAATAATGATTAATCATGATACGATATGAGACTACACGTTACTCGAGTTTTGGTTGGGTAGTCACGACATAGGCACATTGATTGGGTAATTGAACAACTTAATTACTGAAGACAAGTAATGACTAGTGTGCTTTCATTATAAGTACATCTTATAATCTTATAGCTTGTTTTCTTGCTTTGACGTTCGTCTATCTTGCTTCTTGCTTCTTGCTGCTCTCCTATATATATAATATATGATAGGTCCTCGTCCCGAGGGACAATAAACTATGGAGCTTGATGAGATCATATCAATCTTAGGATTCCTGTAGCTGTGGAGTTATTCTATTTTAATTTATGTCGCTTGTTTTCCTTTTCTTGAGGGTGGTATCAGAGATTAATATCACGTTGTTTTTACTTGGTATTTGAGAGAATTGTTGAATTATTCTTTCCCATTTTGTGTTGGGCCGCATGTATTGGCATTTTATATTTTTCAGTTTGAGATTACTGATGGATTATTGCAGTTAATAGTTATGAGTTGGTTTCACTTGTTATAGTTGTTTTCATATGATTTGGTTACACATATGAGGGTGTACATGTTTACTTTACTGCATTTTTTTAAATTTTGTTTCTAATGCCAACATATTGACGCTCCGCTTTAATTTAATTGGGCGTAGCTAATCGAATTAGATTTAAAAAGCGGGGTTGTCATTCAAAGGTTAATTCATATTTAAAAGTTTCATAAAAATAGTCCCATAATTAAGTGTCCACTTTCTCTATGTTGATACCAATTTTAGTCTACTGACATGGCACAATGAAGTGGAGACACGTGTCAATCTACATGGCACTAACAAACACTTTTCAACAATACCTTGACTCAGAGGAACTCAATTTCCCCGACCAGCTCAGATACTCCGAGCAGTAGGTGCTCACCGAGGAACTTTACTGCACCGAGCAACTCATGAAGACAGAGATACTCAGGCGGTCCGAGCAGCTTAGGCGGTCCGAGCTGCACCTCGATCAGAGCATTTATTATTAGAAAATTAAGAGGATTAAATGTGCATTAAATGCTGATTATTATCATATGGATGTATACACTTATTGAACAGCTATGTATTACCCATTCACATGTACAGCCTCATGGCTCTAAATACATTGTATCATCCTCATTGTAGGGGGACTGAAATTTCTTGAGGATAATCATACTTCGAGAATTCCTAAACACTCAGCAATAACACAAACAGTGGACGTAGGCCATTCTTTTAAGGCTGAACCACTTTAAAATTTCTTGTTTCATATTTATTTTTATCTGTGATTAAATAATTAGAGATAGTCTAATTTTTTACATCAACAGATTGGCGTTGTCTGTGGAAAACGACTGTAATTTTCGTTTTTCACCAAAAACAGTTCGTCACCAATGGCTGATAATCCTGAATCCAGCAATCGAAACGCTGGAAACCCCCCAACTCAATCCGCTCCTCCAAATATCAAAGATCTGGCCGGAATCATGGCCAGTTTGGCTCATGATCAGACAGCCATGCAGGATACAATGTGACAACTCATGCAAACCATCCAAGGTGGAGCATCAACCTATTCAGGACAACGAAGTGGTTAAAGAAATACTCATTTACTTTCTTCATGTATTGGGCAAAGCGATTCATATCGCACTGATAGATCTGAAGATTTTTCTTATCAACCGGGTCGAACTTCATCAGTACGAGACACAGATACTGAACAACATATCACTCTCTTCCCGGAAAGGACCAGTGCACTGGAAAGATTGAGTAGGGTCTCTCCTTTTGACCGACTGGGCCCTAGGAAGATTAAAAGTCCTCCTAAGGCTATGTCGAGAAAATTTTGACGACCGTTTGATCTAAGAGAGGGTTCTGCCCAATCACAACCAGCTGCTCGACACGATAGGTCCCAGGAAGCTACTTCAATATGATCAATTGCTCGAACCAATAAGCCCGAGGAAGGAAATGATGGGTGGAAAGGCTCTATTCAGAGGTTGGAGGATAGATTAGGGGAAATGGCCAAGGCCAAGAATCCTCTACAAAGAACTTTTGTCCAAGGGACACCTTTTATCCAAGCAATTGTGGATTTTCTCACACCATCAAAATTCAAAGCACCTGTTGTGACTCCTAAATATGATGGAAAAACCGACCCTGTTCTTCATATAGAGCAATACCAAGCTGCTGTCGACATCTATGCTGTGCCAGATGAGATGAGATGCTGGGCATTCTCGGGAACTCTTACAGGATCTGCTCAAATATGGTACAATAATCTTCCTCGGGGTAAGATTTCAACTTTCTTTCAACTCACCGAGCTCTTCATTGGAAATTTCTGTTTTGGAGCAAAGCCTGTTAAATGAGAATCACACCTGTTAAGTGTTAGACAAAAGGCAGGTGAGAGCACTAAGGATTATATAACTCTCTTCAATAACGAGAAACTTGAAGTTATTGATTACGAGGAAAAGACAGTGATTACTGCCCTGATGAGTGGGCTGTTGCCCAATAAGTTGTACTACACTTTGGCTAAATATCCACCCAGAACCATGTCAGAATTGATGGCAAAAGCGGCCAAGATCATGAATGCCGAGGAGGCTATGGCTGCAAAGAAGAATATTGATACTAAAGAAACCAAAGCGGAGGGTGATAAGACCAAAAAGAAAGAGCATAAGAACAATGGTGGTGACAAGCACTCAAAAACAAAGCCATCATGGGAGGTGTTAAAGAAGTTTGAAAATTATACTCCTTTGAAGGTATACATCAACCATGTTCTAGAAGAGATCAAGAACAGCGAGGAGTTAAACTGGCCAGAGAAAATGAAGTCAGACCCTGATAAGAGGAATAAGGCCAAATATTGCGAGTTCCACAAGGATCATGGCCACATGACCAAAAATTGCATAACTCTTCAGAATGAGGTCGAGGCACTCATTAGACGAGGAAAACTGGCAAAGTATGTTGATCGCAAAAATGAAAGAAGAAACAACGATCGAGCAAGAGAGAGATCTAGATCTCCTCGTCGAGCAGAGGAGAACAAGAAAAGAGACCATGAAGATGATCCAGAAGATGACCCTGATCTTCCCAAAAGACCAAGGCAGCCAGAACGTGAAGTATTTTCAATACGTTTTTGATCCTTTGATTGCAATGTTATAATAGGTGGAGATGCAGGAGGAGGAGACCTTATTGCAGAAATAAAAGCTTACCTCAATGAGGCTCAAGCCTGTTCATATATTCAACGAACAAACTTGTCTAAAGATGATCGCCCGAGAAAGGTCAATAAAGAAAAACTGGTCATCGGTTTCTCAAAAAACGACCTCACAGGTGTGCTGTATCCTCATGATGACCCATTGGTGATCAAAATGAGGATGAAGGAAGTAATGATCTTGAGAGTACTGGTTGATAATGGTAGCTCGATTGATATTATGTTTTACTCGTGCTTCGACAGCTTAAATCTAAAGTTATCTCAGTTGGAGCCTTATCATAGGCCCCTCCTCGATTTTGCTGGCGAGAAAGTTTTTCCACTAGGGACGATCAAGTTGGATATGTTCATTGGTACATGGCCTGCTTGTCGAACAGAAAGAGTATGTTTCTTCGTGATGGATAAGAATGTTCAATCAGCCTACAACATCATCATGGGAAGGGTATGACTGAAGAAGTTCGAAGCAGTACCATCTACGGTACATCAATGCTTAAAATTTCCAACCAATTTTGGGGTAGGAGTTGTAAAGGGTGATCAAAAAGTAGCTCGATAATGTTACTATTCATCTGCCGAGCAGGAGGAGATGGAGGAATCCAGGAAAAAGACTACCACCTATCAGGTGGATGAGGGTGCATAAATTGAAACATTGGATCCTAGAGACGAATCGCAACTCGTGAAAGGTTAGGTGGTGGAAGCTACTGAAAACATCATTCTGGACGACGAGCATCCTGAACGAACAACTCAGATAGGTTCGTCGTTAGATGCCTCATTAAAACAAGAGTTGATAGTTTTCTTAAAAAGAAGAAAACAGACTTTTGCTTGGAGTCATGAAGATATGCCCGGAATAGACCCAAATTTCTTATGTCACAAGCTCAATGTGAATAAGGAAATCAAGCCAGTGAAGCAAACAAGAAGAGTGTTCAGCCCCGAGAAGAACCAAGCTATACAGGAGGAGGTCAAGAAGCTCCAGAAACCTTATTTTATTGAAGATGTTAAATATCCAGTTTGGTTAGCAAATGTGGTGATGGGGAAAAAGAAGAACAACAAATGGAGGATGTGTGTAGACTTCACCGACCTCAACAAAGCATGTCAAAGGATCATTTTCCCTTGCCTCGAATTGATCAACTAGTGGATGCTACCTCGGGACACGAGTTACTGAGCTTCATGGATGCTTATTCTGGTTACAACCAGATTAAAATGAAACCTGAAGACAGGGAAAGTACTTCTTTCATTACCCCTAGGGGAACTTATTGTTATAATGTTATGCCTTTTGGTTTGAAAAATGCAGGTGCGACATATCAGCGGCTGATGAACAAGGTGTTTACAGAACAAATCAGTTGCAATATGGAAGTATGTGTTGATGATGTGCAGACAAAGAGCAAGAAAGTTGCTGACCATCTAGTTGACTTAGGCCAGACCTTTGATCAATTGGATAAATATCAAATGAAATTGAACCCCACCAAGCGCATATTCGGAGTACGAGAATGCATGTTTCTCGGGTACATGGTCAATCAACAAGGCATTAAAGCAAACCCTGAAAAGATCAAAGATCTATTAGGGTTGCGATCTCCAACGACGAAGAAAGAAGTGAAAAGCCTTACAGGGCGAGTAGCAACACTTAACAGATTTGTATCGCGAGCAACTGATAGATGTTTTCCATTCTTCAAAACGCTCCGAAAGACTTTTGAATGGAATGAAGAATGCGAGGATGCTTTTCAGGAATTGAAGAAATACTTAGGAGCACCTCCACTATTGTCCAGACTAGTGATGGGAGAAAGGTTGTACTTGTACTTAGCAGTTTCGAAAAATGCAGTCAGCTCGGCATTAATAAGAGTAGAGGATGGAGTACAAAAACCAATTTATTACACTAGTAAGGCCTTCCGAGGAGTAGAGATCAGATATCCGAAGCTGGAAAAGTTAGCACTGACACTGATCGAAGTGAGTAGAAGAATGAAACCATACTTCCAGGCTCATACCATAGTCGTATATACTGATATGCCGTCGAGGCAAGCTCTTCACAAACCAGAAAAATCAGGGAGATTGATGTACTGGGCAATAGAACTCGATGAATATGATATAATTTATCGTCATTGAAAGGGCAAGCAGTAGCAGATTTTATAGCAGAGTTCACTTATCCTGATACCCCCGAGGAGAAAAAGATGAGCATCGACCAACCTGTGGATGTTACAGGATCATCAAATTTAAACCCCGATCAACTTAAGCTGGTTGGAGAGGAAGAGGAGAAGGTAGACGAGCAACGAGGTGTGGTGGAAATGGAGATAAAAGAACAACAAATATTCCATCGAGGAATTTTATCCAATAAGAAGTTTGAGGACGAAATACTTGTATGGCATCTATATGTGGATGGCTCATCATGCACCTCAGGTAGTGGAGCTGGGATTGTATTGAAAAGTCCAGACGAGATCGACATAGAATATGCCATGCGCTTCCAATTTCAAGCTTCTAATAATGAGGCTGAATATGAAGCGATGATTGTAGGTCTTAGTCTGGCAAAAACTATGAAGGCAGAGCAGGTAATCGTGTACAGTGACTCACAGTTGATTGTAAATCAAATGCTCGGGGTATATGCAGCGAAAGGAGAATTGATGATTAAGTACCACGCAAAGGCAATGGAATTGGTATCGGAATTTGTTACTGTTCAACTGGTTAGAATACCAAGAATGGAGAATGCAAGAGCAGACGCTTTAGCTCGATTAGCATCGGCTACCCGTACCGAGCTACGAAGAACAATCCCTATTGAAATTCTAACTGGTCGGAGCATAGATGAAGAGCTGACGATGAATGTTATTACCCTTGATTTAGGGCCATCTTGGATGGATCCCATCAGGGCATATATTGAGGAGGGAGAATTATCGATTGACAAACTCGCGGCCAAGAAATTGAAGTTTAAAGTTGCTCGTTATGTATTGACTAATGGTATTCTATACAGACGAGGAATTATAGCTGGCTTGCAGACATGTGTACATCCCTCCGAGGTGAAGGATTTGATTGAAGAAGTCCATGAAGGGTCTTGTGGAGCCCATGTAGCAGGTCGGACACTTCTGCAAAGAATAATGATGCAAGGATACTACTGGCCAATAATGAGGGATGATTGTATAGCCTATGCCAAGAAATGTGACAAGTGTCAGCGCTTCTCCTCCATTCGAAGAACTCCACAAGCATTGTTGACACCCATTACTTCCCCTTGGCCATTTTCCATGTGGGGAATTGACCTGGTTGGACCACTTCCAACGACTAGAGGAAGATTTAAATATCTCGTCGTTGCAGTGGATTATTTTACTAAGTGGGTAGAAGCTGAGCCTCTTGTCGACATGACATATGAAAAAGTGTACCAATTTATTTGGAAAAACATCATTTGTAGATATGGTCTTCCCCATGCATTAATCACCGACCACGGAACACAATTTGACAACGAGGAGTTCGCTGCCTATTATCATCAGTCAAATATCTTGAAGATCTATTCGGCACCAGGCCATCCCCAAAGCAATGGAAAAACTGAAGTAACAAACATAACATTACTAAATGGCTTGAAGAAAAGACTGAATGACGTGAAAGAAAACTGGATCAACGAGCTACATTCAGTACTATGGGCTTATCGTACTACTCCCCGAGCAACAACAGGAGAATCTCCATATATGCTGGCATTTGGAAGTGAGGCTGTTATACCTGCCGAGTTGGGTCTTCCAACACACAGAGTACTGAATTTTAATTCTCTTGTCAGCGATTTAATGAGAAGGTTAGATTTGGACATGCTCGAGGAAGTTAGAGAAGAAGCGGCCATCAGGAATGCTGCTTACCAGCAACGAACAACTTTGTTCTACAACAAAAGAGTGAAGAAGTACGACCTGAAAGCAGGAGACTATGTGCTAAAGAAAGTTATTCAAAAGCACAACAAGTTAGAAGCGAACTGACATGGACCTTACCGAGTTAGAGAAGTTCTTCGACCAGGAACCTACAGAATAGAAACTCTAGAGGGGGAGGAGTTTAAGAATGCATGGAATGCAGAACACTTGCGCAAATATTATCAGTAATGTAAACTCTCATGTAATGCAGTTTCATCAGTATGAATAAAATATGGATATTCTACCCAATTCTCTCCTTTTGTTGAAAATTTTTCGCGGAATACTAGTGTTACACACTACTCAGGGAACATTTTTATTAAGCAAAGCATGAAAGTTAGGTAATGGCTTAGAATTAAAAAGTGATCAAGAAAATTTTTTGATACTCGTAACATTACCACCAAGTTGGTTGAGAAACAAAAAATTATCAATTTTGGTTAGTCGTCAAATGATTACCACAAATTCAAGATAGTCGACAATAAGTTTAACCAGCTTTAGTTGATCGAAAAATAACACAATGATGTTATCTTTTTAACAGATATACATACACATATGTAAAGTGTTTTACAAAACATCTACAAGACAATGTCAATCAAGATTTCAAAGAAAAATATAACTTTTTCATTAAATCCGAAACAGAGTACATTGAAAATAAAATAAATAAAAATTATTACATCAGAAATCCTATTCTATAGGCTTCTTCCCCTTTGCTTTTGAAACAGGTTGCTCGCCAGCAGGAGGATCGTCTAATGCATAAGGGGAATTTATGAAATTAAGGTCCTTGAGCATCCTGATGTTCATCACAGATGGCCGGTCGAGTAGGTGCTCTGGGCGAGATATTTCGACACTGGAATGGAGGTTGTAATCGCCAAAATATTTGGAAATAAAACACTGAGGGATTGCTCGAGCAGGGATCCAGCTCATGTCGAGTTTGAATGGTGGCACTGGCAAGTCGAGCAACCCAGGATTATGATAATCCCATAAGTAGTGACCTTGTTCTAGTTGCAGTACACCCAAGGCATTCAACCATCCTTGTTTGTAACCTTCATTATTAGAATTTTGGATCCGATCATCCAAATGGTAGAGAGCCTCATTGTAGCCAGCCATCCAGAATTCTCTGGGCTTCTTGTGGAATTAATAAGTCAGCCTTTCCAGCTGATCGTGAAGATTTTTTATAAAGAGTTCTTTATTCTCCAAGGCAGACTTCTGTGCAGAGAGTTGCTCGTCCATAGTTCGGATCTTCTTAGACATCTCAACCAATGCCTGGTTCTTTGCCATCAGCTGGAAGACTTGGTTCTCCAGAGCTGATTGAGTTCTTTATTCCTCGACAGTAATCCGAGCAGCTCTTGCTCGTCCCCGAGAACCTCTTGCTCGTCTACGAGTAGAGGTTGAAGGCCCAGCTCTCTTTAAAGTTTCTAATTCATCCCTCAAGTTGGCGTTTTGGACCTCCAAGAAAGAGAATCCCTCGTCGTTCACAGGGACCAAAGCGTTTGAGGTGGAAGCTGCAGACTTCAACTGAGATACCTCTCTTTTCAGGTTATTATTTTCTTGCTCCAATAACTCAGCTATCTGTCTGTGCTCTTCGACCTCGGCCTTCAAAGTTCTCTCCCTCACATTATAAGCAACGAACAACTTGTCATAACCCTTATCAGCACTGAGTTGCTGATACTTCTTCTCGTATCCCTCGTGCAAAAGGGTTGTAGATTCCTTATATTGTTGTTGATGCTCTTCAAGAGTTCCTTGGAGATCTTCAATCATTTCATAATATGCTACATTGTTAGCCACTGCACGGTCGAGCAGACACTTTAAATATTGGTAAGCTTCAACTCTTACTTTGAAGCATTTGGACCTAGTATGTCAACGATTTGAGCATCAGTCAAATCTGCATGGCCAGCTTTGAAATATTCATTGCACTGTTTCATCAATTTTGTATCGTGAGCAGATAACAACTCCATCTTGGCCATAAACTAGTAAAAAGAAGAAAAGGCAAGAATCAATAAGGAGCAAGAGGAAGAGAAACAACACTATGAATAGACAAAACTTTAAATTTTATTATATCACAGAAGAGAGGTACATAGTTCAGAATTACAATTGATAAAAATAAACAAAGAAAAAAACATCCAAACAACTCTACACCTTTTCCTTGTCTCTCAAGACTTTCTCGGGAGGCTGGGACGAGGAAGTAGGTTGCTATGATGGCACAAATGGTTGCTCGGGAAGTGCTGGAAGTTGCTCGTTTGAAACAATGGATGGTTGCAGTTGCTCGCAGGAAGACTGGACAACTATGGGATGAGAAATTTGATCTCCCATCACCATGGAAGATTCCTCAGAGGCATCTTCATCCTCTTCTTCTTCTTCTTCAGGAGTTGGAGGAGGGCCCGGGATATGTCACTGAAATAGGTCAGAATTTTCATCAACCTTCATCTCTTGCAGAGCAGCGACCCAGCCATTCCTAAAGTATTTGTGTCTACCATATTCCACTTGTGACATCATGGCAGCCAGACCTTTATTCCACCCTTTATCCCATCCAACTTCTTTTTCGCCTTTTTCGAGGAAAGCTTCTCGGAAAGCAGATTCTCGGCAACCTTTAATTTATTCTCCAATTCCTCCTTCTGACGACCTATTTCACGAAGTTGACCCAACTCTTCCTCAACAACTTTGAGCTTACTTTCAAGCTCCCCAACATTTTGGAGCCTCTCTTTGAGCTCTTTATTCTTCTCCTCCAAGTCTTTTATTTTCTTCTCCAACCCTTTGGAGACCTCAACAACCTGATCCTTCTCCTGTTCGATGGATTTTAGCTTCTTCTCTTAGGCAGCCTTATCATCAACATACTTCTGACGAGAATCTTTCAGAGACTGCGCCAGACCCACCAAAGCCTCCTCTACACCTGACGAGGAGATTAAAGCTTTAATAGCTTCATCCTTCTTCAAAATTGTATTAAAATAGGTTACTAACTGGGAAAAGAAGATAATAGCAAGTAAGTGCACAGATATAACAAGGGAAAAATGAAATTTTAAGATAATAATACTTACAGAAGCAATGTGACGAGCAACTAATGTAGTAACCATGTCCCGAGAAAGATTTTCTTCAATACCTTGGATCTCGGGAATGATCCAAGACTTCACCGAGCTCATGGCAGTGCTCGGGGCAACAAAAGTGGGAACACCACTTCTAGTATTCGGGGGCTGAGCGATGGATTCAGCCAAATTGATCGAGGAGCTTTTCTTCAGCCTCCTCAAAGGAGCATCAACAGTCTCGACCAAGGAGGTAGCCTTAGTCAGAGAGATGATAATAATCTCGCTTGGAGAAGCGGCCTTGCTCGGAGCCACTGGGGGCTTCTCGATAACTTTCACAGGAGCAACCGGAGGAGGTGCATCGATTTTTCTTATACCTTCTTTTGGGACATCATGTTTGCTTTTCTTTGCCTCTCCAACAACAAAGGCAGATTTCTCGAAGAGGGCAGGAGCTCTTCTTCTCTTCATCTTTTCACTCAAAGGAATATGTGACTGAGGTGAAGAACTTGTAAAAGCTGCTATTGGTTCCACGTCGTTTATCACCGGACGAGCAGTAAAAGATAAGGTGTAACTCTTATACTGCAGCAGATATGAAGCTGATCTGATATGCTCGTCGGCAACAATCTGATGCAAACCCCAGATAAGTTTTCGATGTTTTAAGTTAACTTTTGTCTCTTTTGGAGACCTTATTTTGCTGTCAACTGCAAATAAATGAAAAAATATCAGCGACACATTTTATCAACCACAAAGGAAGCATAATTTTGAAAATAAAATAAAATAAAAATAACCTATCCCATTGCCATAGGGAGGGCATCTAGGACCCTGGTACACATCATTTCCAGTCAGTGGAGGGTGTTGCCAATTTTTCATAACAACCCCGTGCTCGAAGTAGTCCCTATTGGCATCTGGGAGATTGACCACTAAAGCCCTATTTAAAAATCTAGTTTTTAAATAAAAAGTGTTGTCACCAACAACCCATCTACAACAAAACATAATTTCTGGAATTCCTATACGAGTTCCATGAATTTGATTTAATCTATGAACTCCGTTAACTATTCTCCATGTATTGGGGGCTATTCTTGCAGGAACCATGTCAAAATATTGACAGAATTCCAGACATAAAGGGTTTGGGGGAAAGGAAAAGTCACATTCAGCAACAAAGAGACTGGGGAACCAATATTCCTCAGCCAAACGAAAATAATCTGAAGGCTCAGAAAGTTCCTCCAAAACAACCCATGAAGGAATAGAGAAATCAGAAAGAAACTTATCAAGCGACTCTAGAGGGTAAACCATGATGAATAAAGGAAATCAAAGAGAAAGAAGAAGGAAATCAAAGAGAAAGAAGAAGATCTTACAGGAAAAGGATGAGTCTGTTGACAACGAATGATGAAAGGGATGAATGCACAGGAGATAGAGACAATTGAAAACTCAAAGATACAGATTTGAAAAAGTAAAAGATGCTATGATTCTCTGCAACTCTTAAATACCTTACCTTGGGAAAAGATAAAAATAATGATTACAAAGGGTGACATTTATGCTACCGGCGGCTAAAAGGACAAAAAGGGCGCGGAGATCGAAGCAGTTAAGAAAATTTGAAAAGTCTGATTTTACGAATTCGAAAAGAAAAATAAATGCAAAGAACACGCTCCTAAAATTCAGGATGACCATTTAATCCCACCATATTTCGAGAAGAATGTTCCACACTCCTCAGTCTCGAACTGTGAAATATTGGGGGCTTCTGTTGATACCAATTTTAGTCTACTGACATGGCACAATGAAGTTGAGACACGTGTCAATCTACATGGCACTAACAAACACTTTTGAATAATACCTTGACTCCGGAACTCAATTTCCCCGACCAGCTCAGATACTCCGAGCAGTAGGTGCTCACCGAGGAACTTTACTGCACCGAGCAACTCATTAAGACCGAGATACTCAGGCGGTCCGAGTTGCACCTCGATCAGAGCATTTATTATCAGACAATTAAGAGGATTAAATGCGCATTAAATGCTGATTGTTATCATACGGATGTATACGCTTTTTGAATAACTATGTATTACCCATTCACATGTACAGCCTCATGGCTATAAATACATTTTATCATCCTCATTGTAGGGGGATCGGAATTTCTTGAGGATAATCATACTTTGAGAATTCCTAAACACTCAGCAGTAATACAAACAGTGGACGTAGGCCATTCTTTTTAGGCTGAACCACTTTAAAATCTCTTGTTTCATATTTATTTTTATCTGTGATTAAATAATTAGAGATAGTCTAATTTTTTACATCAACACTCTAATTAAGTTACTAATAGATTTTAAGAAAAACATGTAATTAAGTGTTTAGGAGACATTTAAAACGCATAATACTAAAGGAAAGGAATAGAGTATTCATGCCTGTGATTTAGATGAAAAAGATCTCAGTTGACAGTTGGATTCCTCTCGAAAAATTAGCAAATAGTCTTTCTTGAACAATCTAGAGAAAACACTAATTATGCCTTCAAATATTGAGTCAAACACTTGATTAAGTTTTGGGTTAAAATTTGTAGATGAAAGGGAATAATTTTGGAGAGGTCTTCTGGTTGAAAAGTTAATGAAAAAGTGATTTGAAAAGCCAAGCCACAAATTTGTTGTGATATATAAAGGATTAAGAGTTTGATTAAGAAAAGAGTTCTAATCAGATACAAACACTAAAAAAACATTCCGAACGATTGGATCGTTGGAATTGGCTAAAATTTCAGGGCATAGTAGCTTAAAACGAGAGGAAGCTGTACACAATATCAGCTCGATCGGATGGTCAAATATTTTTATATTTTTTTTCCAGAGAGTTTTATGTTTTAAGGACTCTTCTAAACGACCCAAGAATTGTATATAGTCATATTAGGAGTCTTTTAAGATATCTTTTCGAATTTCGAATATAAAAAACAAATATATTTAATTATTAAAAAAAATTAAATCCAAAATTTTATTTTTCTCAAAATTTCCAAAATTAGTTTAAAAATGCCCATTTAAAAAATTCGGGTTGTTACACTGCCAAACCCAGGATCGATTGATCGATCATGGGATGTCGATTAATCGATCCATTGATCAATCAATTAAACTTATGGTGACATTGAGGAAATCATATATATGGTGCAACCAGATAACTTTGTCTCAGGCGATCCAAAGTTTATGGTTTGCAAACTCAAGAAATCCACATATGGTCTCAAACAAACTTCGCGTTAATGGTATCATAAGTTTCATCAAGTCATTATCTCATATGGTTTTGAGGTTAATGTAGTTGATGGCTGTGTTCATCATAAGTCTAGTGGGAGTAAATTTCTCTTCTTTGTGCTTTATGTTGATGACATACTACTAGCTAGCAACGATATGGGCTAATTGCATGAAACGAAGAGATTTTTAACTAAGCATTTTGAAATGAAAGATCTTTGGGACGCCTATTTTGTATTGGGAATTAAAATTCATTGAGATCGCACTCAGGGTGTCCTTGGGTTATCATAAAATAACTATATCGATAAGGTACTCGCTAGATTTTGCATTAAAACACAAGGCGATACTCCCGCTACTGAGGGAGATAAGGTTAGTCTCTTCCAATGCCCCAAGAATAAGATTGAAAGTGAAGAAACAAAAAAGGTTCCTATGCTTCAGTTGTATGGAGTCTTATGCATGCTCAAGTATGTACGCATCCGTATTTATCATACATAGTGGGTATGTTAGGAAAATATTTGAGTAACCCTATAATGGATCACTGGAAAGCAGCCAAATGGGTTATGAGGTATTTACAAAGAACAAAAGATTACATATTCATCTATTGGAAGTCACATAATTTGGAGATTACTGGGTGTTCTGATTCCGATTATGTGAGTTTCAAAGACAAAAAGAGATCCACTTCTAGTTATATATACATGTTATCTGGAGGTGTTATTTCTTGGAGGAGTGCTAAGCAGTCACTCATTGCACCTTTCGCTATGGCAGCGGAGTTTATAGCGTGTTATGAGGAAATAAATTATAGAATATGGCTATAAAATTTTGTCACTGGGCTGCAAATTGTGGATAGCATTGAAAGGACACTAAAGATATATTGTGATAATAATTCAACAGTTCTAGATTCGAATGACTACAGAAGCTCGTTGAAGTCTAAGCACATGGACATTGAGTCTTTTGTTGTTAAGGAAAGAGTTTAGAGTAAGATAATGTCCATTGAACACATAGGAAAAAACTTCATACTCGCGGATCCACTTACTAAAGGTTTACTACCCAAGGTTTTTCATGGGCACACTGCTCATACAGGTGTTGATTTATTTGACGATATTCAGTTTTAGTGGGAGTTTATACATGTTATAATGTTCTTTCCCTTGTCACTATTCAAATACTTATGTATGTTTCAGTTTTCTACATAATACAGTTGATGGTATTTTATTGCTCACTCTGATTGTGATGTCTTTTAATTATGGTATAACATAAGTTTTAAAAGACTAAGGTTTGATCTCATTACAGAACAAAGTTCGGACCTATTGGAAATATGCATGTCTGAGATCACATTGCATGTAATTTCTAGCCACAAATCCATATTTGATCTATGTCGTTGAATATATTTGACATGGTGATCATTGATGGATTGAGTTAAGAAATAAATGTAACAAAGGTCACTTTGTTCTCATACAGGTATACGAGATCTACCAAATTGATTCGGGAGATGTTTTAAGAATAGATAGAACTATGGTTCGCAACTAAGGTTATCGAATATAATTGCATTCGGAATTAAAATGTTGCCTAAGTGGGAGATTATTGGAATATTTTTAATATTCTAATATGGGCTTACATATTAAAATAACAATTGTATTTAAGATTCTATTCTGATTGGTCTAATTAAGTGTTCTAGTTAGTAGAGCCCAATAAGATATAAAAAATGAGTATGTGCTTTGTAATGTGTGGTTACCTAAGAGTTACCTACTGGTTACTCAAGAGTCATGTTACTCAAGAGTTACCCATCGGTTACTTAAGAGTAGCCTAATTAGAATTATGATATTCTAATTAGATGCCTATAAATATAATGAAGGGTTGTGGTACCCAAGGTTAATGTACTCATAACAGTCTCCTCCTCATTCCCATTATTGAGAGAGAACTCATAGAGAGAAAGGGATTAGTCCGTGGAAAACCTCCAACCCCCAAGTCTCAATCACCACTCTGGATTCAAGTACTCAGTTTCTACAATTATTTTGTTAGGTAATCTTGGTAATCTCATATTTTGATGAATTTTATTTAATACTCCAACATTAATTACAGTTAGCCCCCCTGAACTTTGACCCTCCCAACACTTTGCTAACCCAACTTTCAGTTTTTTCAATTAACCCCCTAATTTTGAGAAGGACTACAATTAACCTCTCACTGTCCAACTCCGTTAATTTTTTGTGAGAAACATTAGGCATGGGCATGTGACTTTTTAAAGGTTATTTTGGTCATTTTAACCCATTTTTTAAACCCTCTCTCTCTCTGCCTCAACCATGGAAGCTCCCCCCAACCCACGCCAACCCTTCTAACCCACACCCCGCCCCCTGCTATACCTTGCGCCCCTACCCTCCCCCAGCCCCCAATGCCCCCATTCCCTCGCCCAACCCTGGCTACCCCCGCTCCTGCCCATTACCCCAGCCCAACAGCTCCCTCACATAATTCTCTCTCTCTCTCTCTCTCTCTCTCTCTCTACATCTCTCTTTACAAACACATCAATCTGTGTTGGTTAGATGTTTTCCTTAATTTTTTTGGGTGGGTTGTAAATCTGGGTTGGTTAGAGATGTTCCTTAATATTTTTTTTTCAATTAGTAACAATGAAGACAATTTGTAACAACCCCATTTTCTCACGTAAAGGCTGGTCGGACACGATACTCTGAAGATGGGGCTTGTTTGTCAATTAATACCATTCTCAGCACCAACATAATAATAATCATATATTAAGGCCCATAATTGAGGTTCAATGAATATTTCCAGAACAATTAAAAAATCAAAACCAACACCAACTGTATAAGAAATCTGACATGAAAGTATCCCAACCCAACATAATGTAAATAAATCTCGGGCTTATACCCATACAAATGTCTCAAATGAAATATGTAACTATAGCTGAAAAGCACCTAAGCTAAAGTCAATGAATCTGAAAGTCTGCTAATCAAAAGAGATCGCAAGGCTGATACATCAATAGTCCCGCTATCCTTGTCTAGGAGCACCTGGGGGGAGAAAACATTTAAATTTGGGTCAGAGCCCTAGATGTGCAAGAATTAACTTAATCAATTTAAAATTCAATAAATACAATTGATGCAAAGTGAATATTCCCTATCATTACTCACATGAGATTAACATCTCACCCCTTAACTAAGTGCGATATTACCTGCATCCCAATAAGTCCCAAAAATAATATATATGACAACATGCCAATTTGATATTTAAATGAATTAACTATTGCCAATTACGAAAATAAAGCTGACTACATCCAATTACCCAAATCCCAAGGTATTCCAGTCTTATATATCTCATGAAAGTGGCATTAATATTTATTATGCACAATACACTAAGGGTCTGTGATTTACGTCTACCAACTTAGAAAATTTAACTAATCTCATTAAAATCAAGGTAATATATATATATATATATATATATATATATATATATATATATATATATATATATATAGAGAGAGAGAGAGAGAGAGAGAGAGAGAGAGAGGCCCCCTCCTGTAAGGACTCCTTATGGTGTAGACTCCGGTACATACCATTTTTTAACTTAGTAAAAAAATGAATTTTGTGATGGATCTTCATGGATATGATCTCCACGATGAGAAGATCATCTCCAATTTTTTTCTCAAAAAATTCCATAAAAAAAACTCTTGAGATGAGGTGATATGTAAAAAATTGGTGTAAATATTCATTTTCGACAGTTGAAATGTTAGCGATCATCTCGGCAGTGAGAAGATCATATCCATGAATTTCCATCAAAAAATTCAATCAATAATATGGTTGGCTCCGACCCAATATTTCAACGGATGAAAATGAATATTTATATCATTTTTTTACATATCACTTCATCTCAACATTTTTTTTTATTGAATTTTTTGATGAAAAAAATTGAAAATGATCTTTTAACCGTGGACATCATATCCATAAAGTATCATCAAAAAATTTATTTTTTTACTATTTTAAAAAAATAATATGTACCGGGGTCTGCACCAGAAGGGGTCCTTAAAGGAGATTTTCTCTGTGTGTGTGTATATATATATGCCACACGCAAAGGTATGTACCACTAGTGTCTCGTTCATGCTCTATCAGCCAGTATCAATGAATCTCTTATCCAAGTCATACACACAAAACACACATAAGTGGGGTGGTCCCTAAGTAGTACACTAGTTCACGACCCATATCAAGCGGTGATAAAGATTCCCAACATCAACACCTACCTCTTGTAGATGACGCTGCTACGTAGTACCTAATTGACCTACACAACGTCCACCGCACTTATATCGACGTGTGCTACTCAGCCCCGAACGTACGAAACCCCAAGTTGATAGGATCGTACACGAACATTGGTATGTCTACATAGAAACACATAAATACATATTATTTATCCCATATAGTATGTGTAGGTAACTACTCTATAATTGCCTTAAAGAACATCCACATATTTTTCACCATTATGCGTTCATTAGTAATTAACCATCTTGTAAATTATTAATCCCATTTCCCTTAGCAATTATTTAACCATCTAGTTAAATGTGACTTTCCAATTAATTGTAGGCACATTTACATTTTAAATAAATTCCTCGTTGGCCCAAACATCGTCCCACTAACTCGTACGGACATCTAAAAATATCCTGGAGTAAACCCTAGGCCCAACTCACTCAGCCCCCAGGGCCGAATCAATTCTTTTCCAAACCGAATCGATTCGCTCCAAGGCCAAATCGATTCGGACTATGGCAGTTGCCTATATATACTTGTTTTCTTAATTGCGAATTCTTTTATTTCTTCTCCATGGTTCATTCCAATCATGATTATATTTGTATAAACATATGAATGAATACTTAATACCTAGTTATACATCATATAGCCATTTATTTCTTATAGCCCCATCAATTACTACCCCTAATTTTTAGATTTCATACGAAAATTTAAGAATCTTTAATACCAGATTTCTTCTACAATAACCATCAAGTGTAGGTCAGATTATGGGGCATATACCATGGAATTTAAAGCCAAAATTGAAGATCGTAAACATGTATTTAAGTATTTTACACATAATCTTAAAAATTTCCAATTTCATCTCCAGAACCCTAATGCTTTTATCATCAATTTCAAGAAACGATTCCTAGATTTCTAGGTTAAAACCTTATATTATAATTAATCCTCTACATGCATGGGATAATTTCTTAACATCTAATCATTAAGATTTAACCTAAAACCCATAAATCACACGGGACCATTACAATGCATCAAGAATCAAATTGGAAATTAAATTGAGCAAGAAAATTCTTGCCTGAGTATACGGTAGATGAAATCCCCCGATTTTAGTTCCTCTTCACTCCTTGGTGTGAATTCTTATCTTCTCCCTCTCTCTCACAGTGGTATATGTTAGGGCTTCTGAAGATAACCTTCAGGGAGTTAGTCAGTTCTTAATATAAGTCATTAACCTCCCAAATCCCCAGTTGGGTTAAAATTTCAAAATTTGGACCCCCAAGTGGGCCCGAATCCATACCCATACTAGCCCAAAAGTTCCCCAACATATATACCCATATCCCGGGACTATTTTTAAAGGTTTAAAACACCTAAACGGGGATCGTATACTCCTCGAAATACGTTCCAATTTTTTTATCCCAACATTATATTTTTATACTTGTGTCACACTTCATTTATAAATTTCTACTAGACAAGAAATTATTATAAACGTTAACATAAAAAAAAAATCCATCACACATAAGTACGGCATAACAACAATTTATTTGTTTGCAATTTTTTTTAATTCACTGATTTAATCGAATTTCCATAAAATTTATTTTTATGCCCAAAATATATTTTATTATTTATCTCCGAAAAATACGGGGCATTATACAATTTGTCTTTCTGGAAATTTTTTGGGAAATTTTGTTTTTTTCTGTTTTATTCGCTACGGTTGGAATACTTTTTACTGTAACATGTTTTTTCTACTTTTATTTTCTAGAAATATTTTATTATTGTTGAAAATTGGTTTTTAGTGTTGAAAACTATTTCTATATACTGGAAATAATTTTATATTGCTGTAAAAAAATTATTGCTGGAAATAATTTTTTATCTATGAAACAATTTATTATTGCTGCAAATTATTTTTTCTTTGCTAGAAATCATTCTTATATGCTAAAAATAATTTTTATTGTTAAAAATAATTTTTTATTGCTGAAAATAGTTTTTATTTATGGGAAATAATTTATTATTTATGAAACTATTTTATTATTGCTAGAAGTCATATTTTATATGGTGAAAATAATTTATAATGCGGAAAATCATTTTTTTATTGCTGGAAATATTTTTTAAGAATTTTGCAAAATTTAAATATATCTTTGGTATTATTTAGAATTTTTAAATATATATACATATTCGTACTTTCCAAATGTTTTAAAAAAATGTGAATTTTTTCCTAGTTTTTTTGATATTTTAAAAATATTTTTTTAGCATTTTCTTAATTTTTTTTATTGTTTTTTCTGTTATTTTAAGAATTTTTCAGAGAAAATTATGTTATGGCAAAAATGACCTTACTTTAAGTCACGTGCCACGTACATGCATAACGTTTCCTGCCAAAAATTTACGGAGTTGGAAGGCATGAGGCTAATTGTAGTCATTTTCAAAATTATGGGGTTAATTGAAAAAATTAAAAGTTGGGGTGACAAAATGTTAGGGGAGTCAAGGTTTAGGGGGCCTAAATATAATTGATCATTTTCTTAATAAAATATCCCTTTTTTAAAAGATTAGTGCTAGTGAGACATACTTTAGGAACACGATTTGGGGGATACCGGACACGTGTCCCGATGTCATTGGTGGATACCTTAAGTGGCATACACTCCACATAATTGCTAACAAATGATACAAAGACATGTGTTCCGTCTCCCCAAAGTGTCTCTCTATCATTATTTTTTTGAGTTTTTTTACTTTAATACATTACTAATCTTCGATTTTAAACTTTAATACAACGTTATAAATTTTTATTAGACTTTAATATATTTTTCATCGCTAAATGTGAAAATTTCGTCACTAAAAGTGATATTTGGATACTCTTTGCGACGAAAAATGTCATTTAGCGACAAAAAAGACATTAAACTCTAATAAACTGATAATGTTATATTAAAGTCTAAAATCGAAGATTTGCCATATATTAAAGTAAGAAAAACCCTTATTTTTTTAAGTTGAGCAAAGCCATATTTTTTGTCATCTTTGCTTCTGCACGAAAACCTTATAAACTGAGTAATAAAATCCCAACATTAATGCCTCCTTTTTATTACTCTTGTTAACTAACATGTATCACGCGCGATGCGCAGGCGTATTAAAATATTTGATAACAACAATTAAAATAAAGAATTAATTATATAATAAACAATTTTGAGGATGAGTAAATTTGAAATTTAACTATACAATACAACCGTTGAATTTATACCTAAATATTACCAATGAAAATCATCATATTCTTGGTCATATAATAGTTTCAGAATTTGTAACTAAATAATACAACTGTTGAATTTGTATAAACTGTGTATTAGAGGTTTTAATTTATAGAAAATTATATTATTAAATGTTTTAATTTATAGAAAAATTTGTTTCTTTATTCCTTCTTCTTTCTCTTTTAAATGTTGTTATTGTATAAAAATTTCCAAACAACTCTATGTACTTTATATTAAAAATTAAACATATTTTTATTTGTTTTTAGTTAAAAAACTCTAAGTCATTTATAGATATAAACTTAAAGTTTTTTTTGATAAATAAAACGTTAAAAATGTTTTTATAACCAAATTTTTTTACTTATATTAACAACAATTTTGAAAATTTGAAAACTTTTTTAACTTAAAAAACTATTTTCTATATATAAAAACTTCAAAAAAAATTGTACTTATTTTATATAAAAAAAATTATACAAATTTTTGTTTGTTTTCAATTAAAAAAGATTTATGCCATTTATAGAAAGCTTTTTCTCAAAATACAACGTTAAAAATGTTGTTATTACAAAAAATCTTTTTTATTTATATAAAAAACAATACAATTTTCAAGAAGAGAGATAAAAAGATAGTATGCATAAAGTTTTAGGTACCCACCGATCAAATTAAATTAGGTACCCACCCATGAAACACAAACCATTTAACTTTAGCCATAAAAACTAAAACCCAAATCATGTTTTTAAAGATTATAAATAAAATAAAATAATCACCGACATTTTAATAAATAATTAATGTTCCTAATTATAAAATCATGAGATCGTTACATATGCAGTTAACAGCATATAAACAAAATAAAATACATAACATATTAAATTATTGAATCATAAACAATATGGTATGTACCACATTGTACATCACTGAATATGGTATGTACACCACCTAAAAAAAGAATTGTTTATATGGTATGTACCACATTGTCCCCCCAAGAATCAAATAGCAAAGGATCTATAACATGCTTCCCAATCTCTTTATTTTCTGGTTCATTTTTTTCTAATCCACTTTCTCACCATCTTTATTGCTCAACATTTCAATTCTCTTTCTATTTTTCTTTAGTTTCTTTAATATCTTCTTTAGATTAATTCTTCTCTTTATAACTAACTTGTGTTCAGACATATCCGTTGAAAATTGTTCCACCACTTTTATTTTAGAAATGACTTTGGTGTAACAATCCGTCCTTTTTGGAGACAATTAAAATCCATAATTGGATATAAATTGGAGATTTGAGGGATTTCTCGAAATAGTGATTTTGGGGATTCTCGAGGATTTGATGATTTTCGATGGGTGTTGTAATTTCTTTTGGGACTAATTAGGTCGAAGTATTTTAATAATATGTCGCCGTGGAGTAAAGCGATAAAAGAGGTAATATTTTGATTAGAAAACCCGCATTAAGTATATGGATTAGAATAGTTATTTGCAGTCAAGTACCTCGGATGGGAATTTCGACTACGTCGTGAGTCTCGGAATGGCTGAGATAGTCGGAAAAGAGTGTCCGATTGTCGAAAATGAGTTTCGGGAAATTTTAGAGTTAAAAGTAACTCGTAATTGGGTAAACGAGTCATTTTTGGGTTTTAAGGGTAAAACCTTTTTTCTCTTTATAAAAGGAGGGAGAGAGGGAGAAAAATATAAGAGAAGAGAGAAAAGAGAGAGAAGAGAGAGAGGAGGAAGAAAAGGAGGAGAAAAGGGGAGATTCCGGCCAACCTCCGCGGGATTCGGCTCGAGGTCGTCGGATTATATCCACGAGGCAAGTGTTTACTTGCTTTATTTACTTTATGCATAAATATCTCATACCATAGTTTGGTATAAACAAACCCTAAAGATTTTGGGTTGGTTTTCGTGGATAAAACGGGTTTTCGAGAGTTAAAACGAATAAGCCCCTAAAATTTGATAATAGGAGAAACTTAGGAATTAATTGAAATAAATTAGTGGTTTAGGGTTCTAGGATGTTTAGAACCCTTAATATATGTATATTTGTAGTTGATTGAGGTTGTAGGATGTTGGGTTAGGCTATAAAAGCTTGGGAGAAGCATTAATGGCCGAAACCGTCTCTGAGAAGACGATGAACAGTGACCCGCGTTCTTACCGAATTGATTCGGCCTAGGAACAAACTATTTGGCTTTTGGTAAAAAAATAAAAATTGTAGATCTTTTCGTTACGGTCGCGTGGGCGCCGTCCGCGTATTTTTTTGATTTTTTTTCGATTTATAGTGATTTTTTTACGGAAAGTTGTCCGAGATCGAAATCCTTAGTTAGAAATCAAACCTGATATTAGGAGAATTAAGGCTCGAATTGTTTGGAGATAAATATTAGGGGTTCCTAAATATTGAGTGGGGACCTCTAGATCACTATTTGAGCGAAATGTAGTACTTGGGTTTGTGGGATGGAAAGCCACAACCTATTTAATTTAAGGGTATTCGGGGGAGAATAATCCCCGAGATATTTCGCTAGGGCATTTAGGCCTATATAATAATGGGCGTAGGAAAACATAATTATATTGATATTGGTTCAGCGAATCCTACGAGATTATTAGGATGGAATTGGGAATATATGTATTCACTTAGAGTGAGTCAGTATATTTGGAGATATCCGCTAAATCCTTAGATGAGAATAATGTATTTATTATTCATAAAGTGAGGAAATACTTTTGATATAGTATCATGTGTATATGAATGTCTGATTATGATTCTTTGAGAGAATCTTTGGGGTGATTGGTCATCGTTAGATGAGATTGGCAATTATGGCCATTTATATATATTCAAGGAGGAATATATTGTATATATATACTATGTGATTAAAGTATATATAAAATATGATACATATGTGTATTATATAGTATATTCCTTGTGTATGAGAACAAGGTAATATATATGTTTATGAGAATAAATGATTTTGAAAATAAAATATAAATATTTTCAAAATGGAAAGATAAATGATTTTCTTAATTAATAAAATATGGATACACACCTCTCTAAATCGCTATCATAAAGGAAGTTGCGTGCGTATGGTGAAGCCCCCTGGCTAATGAATGCAGGGTGGATATAGTCTTATAGGCCATATGAGCGTTTGTTGTATTTTTCTGCGCTGGTTAGGAGATTCCGGGTGTGGTCTTGACTATCCCGCATGCATATGGACGCTTCTCGACGTCTTGCATTGTAGGATCGCAGGTTGTCTTTATGATAGGCCTTGGAAGATGATAGCCATTTAGGGGCGCGCATAGTGGGGAAACCCGGACGGGCGGTCTTAGAACGAGTTATATTATATGTTAAAGAAATTTGTGATAATAAATTGGCTTTAATTTACGTTTCCTGGATGGAAGAAGGGAAATGGGATAAATGTTTTGGCTTCGGTAACACTTCCCGGATGGAAGAAGGGAAGTGGAAGCACATGATATGGTAAAAGAATTTTTATGATAATAAAAATGGCTTTTAAATACATTTCCTGAATATAAAAATGGAAATGGGATGTTTTGAAATGGAAAAGCATTTTTATGATAATAAAACTGGCTTTCAAAATTTATATGATTTGTTAAAGCAATTCATGATAATGAGTTGGCTTTTAAATACATTTCCTGGATATGAGAAGGGAAATGGAATGTTTTGAGATAAAAATGATTAAGTATTGAAAAATACTTTGTAAATAAATTCTCATTCCGGGAGATAGATCCGGATGTATATGGTAATATGTATATATATATATATATATATGAATAACTTGGGTGCCTAGGGTCTAATGGATCCCGATGATCGACCTTGCCGCATAGTAGTTTATCGGGTGGGGGGGGGGGTGGTTCCTTGTTTGGGTTTCGCTTTGCGAGATACCCCACGCACGAATATGGCATTGTGTTGAGACTGGGGAGAAGTTTAATCCTTAGTGCTCTAATATTAGTATTTCTTATGGTGTATATATATTTATATATATTCTGTACTGAGGGACTGGCGGATCTCAACGATTGACCTTGCCGCATAGTAGTGTATCGGGGGGGGGGGAGTTCCTTGTTTGGATTTCGCTTTGCGAGACACCCCACGCACGAACATGGCTTAGTGTTGAGACTGGGGAGAAGTTTAGCCCTTAGTACATTACTTGGACTATCTAGGGTTGATAGTAGTTGGGTCTTAGACTAGTTGAGCAGGGTAGCTTGACTAGGATGTTTAGAGGGATGCGCTAGGAGAGCACTGTTAGTGGAGAGGTGAGGGGTATCTCATGGGAGTGCGATACAAAAATTAAATATGAGATAAAACCTTTTTCTAAAAATAAGGCACTTATGCACTTGCTAAATATTTTCAAAACTCGGGCTCTGACCCGTTTATCTACTTTTCCTTTCTTGTTATATTATATATATTATATAGGTGTCCAGACACAGGGACGCCTGGATGACACTTTTTTTGAGTCAGACGTCTGCTGCAGCAACTGTGGATGCGTGCAGGATTCTCGGTAGATGCTTCCATTCTTGTAATCTAGATAGGAGGTACTGTATAAACATTCGGGTTAATGACCCAACATCATTTATTTATTCTTTTAGTATAGCATTCGATATGGTTGTATATTTTGACTGAGTGTTCGGTTATTTTATTTCATTTCAGTTTCATTTACGCAAATTGTGTGAATGTTTTAATTTTAGTGGTTTAAAAAGAGTAGTTAAGTAAAATTTTCACACCGGATTAATAGATTATTAGTAATTAAATGGATTTTCGACAGTGATGCTAAGAATGATCCATATGAGACTCCTGTTTTAATTTGATATAGGAGTGATCGCCCGGTATTTTATTAGGCGGGGTGTCACAGATGGTATCAGAGCATCAGGTTCTAGTGTCCTTAGGAATCTGTGCGGACATACTACGCTTTCAATGTTGCTCTCGATTTGTTATAGAGCCTTATGATTAGGATTGTTGAATTCCTGTGGTGAGATTTCGTTCTCTTGCCATATTACGAGGTTAGAGTAATATTTTGCGTGCTCGTTTGAGATTCGTGTACGAGGCTTGGATGGCGGAAGGAGGTGGGGCTTAGTTGGAGCTTTAAGGTTGAATCTCGTAGTGGAATTTCCTTCTAACGAAGAAGTTATGATGACTAGTAGATAATTGTAAGAAGCAGGGTAAAGTGTTTATTATGAGTTTTACCTCAATGAAGGAGGTATATTTGGTGTGACTAGATAAAGTTGCGGTATTAGTTAGCCCTAGATTCATGTGTGTAATTTTGAGTTTTGTGGCGGTATCGATAACATTATATAATGTGTGCCTATGTGTTGTCCGCGATAGCGGAGTTTTATTTTCCTTCATTCGCCATAAAGGCGGGTGTTGATATATTGATATATATATATATATATATATATATATATATATATATATATATATATATATATATATATATATATATATATATCTGGTTTGGGATACTCGTCTTATATGTCAATACGAGTGTGGTAATATGATGTATATTCGGAGCGATAGCAGGCTAATGATGGCAAGACTATCGTATCCGCAGTTCCAGGGTGGAATAGATTGTTGTTGCGATTTCTCACCTGGATACAGGTTCAGTTCGTCGTTCTTATTATGGGTAGATGGAACTTCGATGATCAGAGGTTTCATTATCGTAATGTGAGTATGTGGCGACCTTATAGATGTGATTTAAGGCCACAGGATTATTGTTGAGCAGTAAAATTTAGGTCATTATTGATTGCGCAAGAACCTAAAAATTAGTGCGAGTGCTGGGTGGGATGACTCTTAGTTAGAGATAGGAGTTCAGACCACCTTTTATTGGAAAAAGGGGATAGGGTTATCCCGATTGCATGTTGAAATAACGGACCTCCATGACCGATGCAAAGTAGGAGTGTGTGGAGGGGTTCCTTGTTTGGATTTTGCTTTGCGAGACGCTCCATACATGAATCTTAGCGGCGTCGGGAGTGGAGAGATGTTATAGGATGCAAGGATGTGGGTTTTATTGAAAGTCTTATAGTGTGGATGAACCACTACAGACTATGAGCCATGTGATGATGGTATGTTTATGGAAATATTGTGCTATGGAAAAGCACTAAGGTGGTCCTCTCGCAACAAGTGGGTGGATGGAGTTGGACTTAGAGAAATTGATTTAAGGATTATGGCTAGGCCTTAATGAAAAGGCAAATTTTGAGGAAATATGTTTTGGGTATGATGTACGTAGTGCTTTTACAGAGAGTAGGCACTATGATTAGTTAGGTTTACTTTCGTATGGGCGGAAGGATAGAATATTAGAAATGCGTTCGTAGGTTAGCGTGGTAGGATCTAGAACGTCCCGCTGGTGTGCCTTAGGTCGTTATATCTCGATGACCGACAACGCGAGGGAGTAGTGTAAGGGGAGGGTTCCTTGTTTGAATTTCGCCTTGGTGAGACGTCCCACGCACGAAACCAAGGAAATGTCGGAAGTTGAGAGAGGCCTTGGGCACTAGGGATATATTTAGGATTAGACTTGTCTCGCGTAGGTAGGACATCTCATAGACCTTAGTGTTATTAGGATGTATGTTTAGTAGAGTTAGTGGTGCCGAGGTTAGGAGAATAGAATTTCACGGGTTGGGAGGACCCATATGTGAGTATTACACCGAGGAAAGGAAACCCTTATTGGGAGAGAGTGTTACGTGTTGAACGTTCACTATGGATGTACAAATGTGCACATGTTAGAGAGGTGTATGGGCACCTTAGTAGGTTGGTTTATATATCACCTGAAATAGAATGGGCGTAGTATATAAATTTGAAGTTTATGCCGTTAGGCACTAGAAATATTGGGTGCGATGTGACGCTATTGGAGTCACTTTACGTCGTGGTAGCCGTATGGTAAATGGTTGGGAACCATTGGGATTAGTATCGTTCCCCTTTGAGATATTAGGTTTTGGAGCGATCCTAGGATTGGCGGTGTAGGTTGTATCTGAATTTTGAGGACGAAATTTCGTTGTAAAGGGGGGAGAATGTAACAACCCGTCCTTTTTGTAGACAATTAAAATCCATAATTGGATATAAATTGGAGATTTGAGGAATTTCTCGAAATAGTGATTTTGGGGATTCTCGAGGATTTGATGATTTTTAATGGGTGTTGTAATTTCTTTTGGGACTAATTAGGTCGAAGTATTTTAATAATATGTCGCCGTGGAGTAAAGCGACAAGAGAGGTAATATTTTGATTAGAAAACCCGCATTAAGTATATGGGTTAGAATAGTGATTTGCGGTCAAGTACCTCGAATGGGAATTTTGACTGCGCCGTGAGTCTCGGAATGGCCGAGATAGTCGGTAAAGAGTGTCCGATTGTCGAAAATGAGTTTCGGGAAATTTTAGAGTTAAAAGTAACCCGTAATTGGGTAAACGAGTCGTTTTTGGGTTTTAAGGGTTAAAACCCTTTTTCTCCTTATAAAAGGAGGGAGAGAGGGAGAAAAAGAGAAGAGAAGAGAGAAAATAGAGAGAAGAGAGAGAGGAGGAAGAAAAAGAGAAGAAAAGGGGAGATTCCGGCCAACCTCCGCGGGATTCGGCTCGAGGTCGTCGGATTATATCCACGAGGCAAGTGTTTACTTGCTTTATTTACTTTTTGCATAAATATCTCATACCATAGTTTGGTATAAACAAACCCTAAAGATTTTGGGTTGAGTTTTCGTGGATAAAACGGGTTTTCGAGAGTTAAAACGAATAAACCCCTAAAATTTGATAATTGGAGAAACTTAGGAATTAATTGAAATAAATTTGTGGTTTAGGGTTCTAGGATGTTTATAACCCTTAATATATGTATATTTATTTGTGGTTGGTTGAGGTTATCGGACGTTGGGTGAGGAGACAAAATCTTGGGAGAAGCTTTAATGGCCGAAACCGTCTCGGAGAAGACGATGAACAGTGACCTGCGTTCTTGCCGAATCTATTCGGCCTAGGAGAGAATCGATTCGGCACTTAGTCAAAAAATAAAAATTGTAGATCTTTTTGATATGGTCGCGTGGGAGATGACCACGTATTTTTATGATTTTTTTTCTATTTATAGTGATTTTTCTACGCAAAGCTGTCTGAGATCGAAATCGTTAGTTAGAAATCAAACCTGATATTGGGAGAATTAAGGCTAGAATTGTTTGGATATAAATATTAGGGGTTACTAAATATAGAGTGGGGACCTCTAGATTACTATTTGAGTGAAATGTAGTCCTTGGGTTTGTGGGAAGGAAAGCCACAACCTATTTAATTTAAGGGTATTCGGGGGAGAATAATCCCCGAGATATTTCGGTAGGGCATTTAGGCCTATATAATAATGGGCATAGGAAAACATAATTATATTGATATTAGTTGAGCGAATCCTATGAGATTATTTGGATGGAATTGGGAATATATGTATTCACTTAGAGTGAATCAGTATATTTGGAGATATCCGCCAAATCCTTAGACGAGAATAAGGTATTTATTATTCATAAAGTGAGGAAATACTTTGGGTATAGTATCATGCATATATGAATGCATGATTATGATTCTTTGAGAGAATCTTTGGGGTGATTGGTCATCGTTAGATGAGATTGGCAATTATGGCCATTTATATATATTCGAGGAGGAATATATTGTATATATGTACTATGTGATTAAAGTATATATAAAATATGATACAGATGTGTATTATATAGTATATTCCTTGTGTATGAGAACAAGGTAATATATATGTTTATGAGAATAAATGATTTTGAAAATAAAATATAAATGTTTTAAAAATGGAAAGATAAATGATTTTCTTAATTAATAAAATATGGATACACACCTCTCTAAATCGCTATCATAAGGGAAGTTGCGTGCGTATGATGAAACCCCCTGGCTAATGAATGCAGGGTGGATATAGTCCTATAGGCCATATAAGAGTTTGTTGTATTTTTCTGCGCTGGTTAGGAGATTCCGGGTGTGGTCTTGACTATCCCGCAGGCATATGGCCGCTTCCCGACGTCTTGCGTTGTAGGATCCCGGGTTGTCTTTATGATAGGCCCTGGAAGATGATAGTCATTTAGGGGCGCGCACAGTGGGGAAACCCGGACGGGCGGTCTTAGAACGCGTTATATTATATGTTAAAGCAATTTATGATAATAAATTGGCTTTAATTTACATTTCCTGGATGGAAGAAGGGAAATGGGATGTTTTGAAATGGAAAAGCATTTTTATGATAATAAAACTGGCTTTCAAAAGTTATATGATATGTTAAAGCAATTCATGATAATGAATTGGCTTTTAAATACATTTTCTGGATATGAGAAGGGAAATGGAAGGTTGAGATAAAAATGATTAAGTATTGATAAATACTTTGTAAATGAATTCTCATTTCGGGAGATAGATCCGGATGTATATGGTAATATGTACATATATATATGGATAACTTGGGTGCCGAGGGTCTAATGGATCCCGATGATCGACCTTGTTGCATAGTAGTGTATCGCGGGGGGGGGGGGGGGGGGTTCCTTATTTGGATTTCTCTTTGCGAGACACCCCACGCACTAATATGGCATTGTGTTGAGACTGGGGAGAAGTTTAATCCTTAGTGCTCTAATATTAGTATTTATTATGGTGTATATATATTTATATATATTCTGTGCTGAGGGAATGGCGGATCTCAATGATCGACCTTGCCGCATAGTAGTGTATCGGGGGGGGGGGGGGGGGGGTTGGGGGGGGTTCCTTATTTGGATTTCGCTTTGCAAGACACCCCACGCACGAACATGACTTAGTGTTGAGACTGGGGAGAATTTAAGCCCTTAGTACATTACTTGGACTATCTAGGGTTGATAGTAGTTGGGTGTTGGACTAGTTTAGCAGGGTATCTTGACTAGGATGTTTAGAGGGATGCGCTAGGAGTGCACTGTTAGTGGAGAGGTGAGGGGTATCTCATGGGAGTGCGATACCAAACTTAAATATGAGATAAAACCTTTTTTCTAAAAGTAAGGAATTTATGCACTTGCTAAATATTTTCAAAACTCGGGCTCTGACCCTTTTATCTACTTTTCCTTTCTTGTTATATTATATATATTATATAGGTGTCCAGACACAGGGACGCCTAGATGACATTTCTTTCGAGTCAGACGTCTGCTGCAGCAGCTGTGGATGAGTGCAGGATTCTCGGTAGACACTTCCATTCTTGTAATCTAGATAGGAGGTACTGTATAAACATTCGGGTTAATGACCCAACATCATTTATTTATTCTTTTAGTACAGTATTCGATATGGTTGTATATTTTGACCGAGTGTTCGATTATTTTATTTCATTTCAGTTTCATTTACGTAAACTGTGTGGATGTTTTAATTTTAGTTGTTTAAAAAGAGTAGTTAAGTAAAATTTTGACACTGGATTAATAGGTTATTAGTAATTAAATGTATTTTTGACAGTGATGCTAAGAACGATCCATATGAGACTCCTGTTTTAATTTGATATAGGAGTGATCGCCCAGTATTTTACTAGGCAGGGTGTCACATTTGGCAATCGGTCTTTCACATGAATTACAATGCATTAAGATTTTATATTCTGCCACAACAACCTTTTTGTCTTCCTTCCTCTTCTTGTCCTTCCCATCAACTTTATATTCTTTGTTTTTCTTCTCTTTGGCCACATCCCTTTTGCCTTCCTTATTGTTTTTTCTCTTTGCCAATGAAAGTTTGAAAAGAAGACTGAAGCATTAGTGAATAACATTACAAACAATATTGAGCACCTTGTCTTGGAGCTAAAATATATAATCCTTTTCTTAATTTGATTTTTTCTAAACTCCGTGGAAAATATAACATTGTTGTATTATAGCTTGACAAAAAATCCAATCAAAATAATAGTTCAACAAATGAATGGATGTGTAATACCCCGTATTTTCATGGCTTTTAAATTTAAGGATTTATTAAATTTAATTGAGATAAATTAATTTAATTTTAATCCGAAATGTTGTTTTAAATATTTACTAGCGTGACAAGAGCTAGTAATTATTGGGAATATATTATTTGTTGCATATTACTGGATGAGTATAGTAATATATGAGATTTATTTTTATAATATTGTCACGTGTGAATAAAATGACAATTGTGGAAATTTAAGTCGGGACGCGCCTGTGTCGTGTCGGGACTAAATGTGGATTAATAAAAGTGAATATTTTATAGATTGTTTGTATGGTCGTTTTGAGTGCGCCAACGCGTCCGGAAGGGTCGAGATAGTCAGAAAAGTATACCCGAGGGTTTGATTTGGGTCTCGGGGCATTTTTAGGCCTAATTAGTACCCCGGGAGGGCATTTTAGTCATTTTGTATTTTTGGGTAATTAAACCCACAAAAATTAAAGGGGTTATATCAGATATTTAGTTTATCTCCTAGGGTTAGATAACTCAAAAAACTAGAACGACCATTGGAGAGGAGAGGAGAGAGCTCTCAAGGCATTCCAAGGCTCAAAACTCATCCGTTTACACCGCCGCCACCACTAACGCGTAGATCGCGAGACGGGGAACGCGACCACACCAAATTCAACACCAAACCAGATTTCAGAAAATCCCAGGCAAGTGTTTATCTTGCTTATTTCGTTGATGCATCATCCATATTAGTTTAGGAGTTATTAGGATGAGATTTATGGAAGAAAAACCTAATTTGCGATGGGAAATTTTCATGTAGTGATGATTTATATGATATTCTGGAAACCCTTTGTCATGTAAAGGATTATGAGTTTGATTAAGAAAAGAGTTCTAATCAGATACAAACCAAAAAAAAAATTTATTTCGGACGATCGGACCGTTGGAATTAGATGAAATTTTACAGAGAATTATCTGAAGATGAGAAGAAGCTACAGAAAAAAATTCAGCTCGATCGGACCGTTCAATATTTTTTAATATTTTTTTTGCTAGACAGTTTTATGTTTTGAGGACTCTTAGAGATAATAAAAATTCAATTAAAACTCCATTTTAATTCCGATTTCGAAACCGTTTGAAATTCTCATCTTTGAAAATAAAATTTAAAATCCTTTAATGTAAGGCAAAATCTATATTTTTGGGATATTTTGCATAAGGGATAATGTAAGTATATATTAAAGGGGAGAGACACGTAAGAGAGAGTTACGTTGGAACATAAATAGATATCTACTGAATTGTACATTTGGAAGAATAGAGTCCATGAGGGTTACGTAGTAAGTTGGAAAAACCCTTCGAATTAAAGTTAGAAACGAACCATTATACTTGTTAAATAATAATGGGAGAATAAGGATAAATGTTGTGAATGTGGGTTATTGGATAAACCTAAATTGATATAATAAAAGTGGTATATTTATATGATTGTGTATGCATATATTATATACTTGTGAAAATCATGCCCGCACTACTTGCTATCCCTGAGGTTACCGCGCTGGGACGATCTTATCTCGTGTGCCTTATGGGGGATATTGACTCGTACCCTAGAAGATAGGAATCCTAGGTACAGGCTATCGAATCGGTAGTCACGGTCCTAAGAGACGTGAGGGTATGTACTGACCTCTTGGACTTGGAAACTATGCTTCGCCTCAATATTATTTGTGTATGTATTTATACAATTCGAGAGTGATTCCAAACTTGTATTCCCTTTAGTACGATTGATACGTGGATTGGATAACAGAGTATGGCCGCACCATAGTTTTTATGTGGGGTGCTGTTATGATATATATATTATACGAGTAGTTAATATATATATGAAATTCTAAAATCTGGAACTGCCTACTGTGATTTGATATGTAGGATATGGTTGATGACTCAAATTATGAATTATTATTTTGAGAAAGTATAATATGACACTGGAAAACATATTTGATTAATAAAGTTAAAAGGAGAACCTTGGTTACAAATTGAAATCTTACATTTTAAATACTTGTGTTGTTCAGTTGTAAATCCTGCGAATAACCTAAGATAAGTTAAATCATTGGGGAAAGATAGTGTGATATATGATGAGATAAACCATTGGGAAGGTTAGTGCGATAGGAGTGCACCTTAGAAGAGAGGCGAGAATTTCTCAAGAGAGTGTCGCACTAATATGTTGTTGCATTGGCCTGTATCAATTTAAATACTTGCTAAACGAATTTTTAAATCATATACACTATCGGGCTCTGACCCGTTTCTATTTCCTTTTCTCTCTTGTATATATATGTATGTATTACAGGGGCCCAGCCACTGGGGCGTCTTACTTAGGATCCTTTGGAAGGAACGTGCTGCAGCTTCGGTGGGAGTTGCATGCCTGTTGTTTAGACGACTTCATCCATTTGATTCTACTCCTAGTTCAGTTTTATCTAGCAGGGGCATGTGTCGCCCTCTTTCTATTATTTAGTTGGTATTGTCAGAGATTGAAATTTTTACTTTCAGTACCTTTATTTCGGGATTTATTACTGTCAGGATGTTTTCCTTTAGTGTTGTAAATATTGGGATTTATTATTGATGATTAAATTCGTGTATGTTCAATTCTATTTTTATTCTTAATGTGTGACTCTTTAGATGTTAATGGTTAAAGGTTTTATAACCGGATTTAATAAAATGAGAATAAGGTTTTAAATGGTTTTGACACTTAGCTTAATTATTTAGGGTGTTTAAATTGGAAAAGTATTTTTACGACATTGATGCTAAGAATGAACCAACTGTTCACCTTGATTTTAATTTAATAAAGGAGTGATCGCCCGATATTTAAATAGGCGGGGTGTCACAGGTGGTATCAAAGCATCAGGTTCTAGTGTCCTTAGGATCTGTACGGCTTATTATGCTTTCAGCGTTGCTTTGTTTGTTATAGAGCCCTATGTTTAGGATTGTCGATTGCTTTGACGAGATTTCGTTCTCTTGCTATAATGTGTATACACTAGTGAATTCTAATTTCGTTCGGATGTGTGCGTGTGCCGAGCGATGACGGATGTCAGAAGAGGATCGTTAAGCGTACATCAGGAGGCAGGGCTCAGCTGAGATTATGAAATATATCCGAGGATGATGACCCTAGTCGAGGTCACCTCCATTATGGCACGAGAAGCCACGACTAGAAAGGCGACTAAGGTGCAGCAATGATTTTCAAATGCTGTTATAGTCAAATGAGGTGCGAGGGTAAACTTACCCAACGTATTACAAAAACGTGTAGAGACTGTCAGTGGGAAATTTTAGAAACGCGAAAATTGTATGTGTTTACCAAAGGAGGTAAAGTATCCAAAGGCTTAAATATTGGATGGAGTGTGGCAAACTGAAAGTGAAAATTTAAAGAAAATTTTCTTGGCTTTCGGGACGAAATTATAATGGTTGGAGTCAACCACCAATTTTAGAAGTGGAATGCTATGCCTATAGGAGAGCCTTAGGTGCAGTGTGTACCGTATGTTCCTTCCTAAACTGTTCAGGATGAGAAGCAAACGTGGTTCTGAACTCATCGCAGGAGGGCATGACAGAAGTCCAATTGTGGATATGAATCCTAATCGTTAGAAAATTTTGTATCAAAAGAGGTAGATACTAGTGGAGGAAACGACTCCAAGTGGGAGACCAACTTTTAATAATAATTGATAATACTCGAGGAGGAAATTCTGATGGACGACCGATTCAGAGGTTGACAATGTCATATTTTGTCAATATAGATGATAACTCTTCTTTATGGGGGAAGTTAAAGGAATCGAAGAATTTATTCGAGAATAAGACTGAATACAACGGTGGTGGTATAGCACCACAAAAGGATGTGGATACACATCAGGAAAACCATTTAAATGCTTCAGATAGTTAAATTCTTACCAAGTGATGGTAAATTCAGTAAGTACTATTATAGATAGTAACATGATCTTTATGGACTAAAAATCTAAGGGAACAAACGGGATGGCTAACAGGAATCGAGTCTACTAAAGTCCGGAGAAGGACAATCCTAACCTGGTTAGTAGGACAGGTGATAAGTGGATTATGTGTTGAGGTATTTTGGTGCGGAGTGAAATTGCTCGCGATAATATGTTCCAAAGTGAGAAAAAGGGACAAGAATACAGTGCCTAGTAAAGGACGACGATTAAAAATAATTTTGTTTTGGTTTAGGCAGACGTGTTACATCCGAAAACCATTTGTGCAGTCAAGACGATTGCCAGGATGGATGTATAAGTTGTATCCTTAGAGGATGCGGCGTGTTTATGTGACACGAGCGAGTCACCATATTTTGTTCATTGCTAGATTAGCATGTGAGACAAGTTTAATGCATATCATTATAAATGTTACCATAATGTGAATATTTTTCCTTAGTATAGCGGGATTTTTCTTTGGTGCTATCCGCGGGGGATGAATGAGTATATTAACAGTGTTTTATACTTTATTAAGGTTACTCGTTGTAGTGATACGATACACGAGTATGATATTATCTTTGTTAAAATATTATAGAAATGGGTAGTATGATAGTGGGCTTTTATTGCAAGGCTATCGGAGTAGTTACATTAGTGCAACACGTTTTGTTTTGGCGAGGCTTTACCTGTAAGAAGGTTGGACTCGCACTTATATTATCTATCCTAGAGACTTCGGAGGAGATAGTGGGCTCGAGATATTCGATACCAATGTATGTATAGACTTTGTCAGTATGATTCAGTATGTACCGGGATTTAGTGTTGAGCGAAAAGACTTGACTCGGTATTATGTTTAGCACTCCGGACTTAGTGATAGGAAGAGTGCAGTGTTATATTTATCCTTAAGAGATGTGGGAGTTAAGAGTTATACCCCTAATGTTAGAAAAAGGAAATTTAGAGAATTTCGATCGTATGTATCCGAGGTTTATAGAATGTAATTACCATCAACCAATACGAGACGATAGTGAAATTGGTCAAACGTTCTTTGTTAAGCATAATTAAGGGAGAAATTGTAACTTTTCTGTCCAGGGACGGAATAAAGGGGTATATACTATGGACGGAGGACCTAACGGATTTCGATAACCGACAATGCTAGGTAGTAGTGTATCGGGGGGGTTCCTTGTTTGGATTTTGCTTTGCGAGACATCCCACGCATGAAAATTAGCGTAAGGTTGGAAATAGGGAGACGTTTGGTCACTATTCCATGAGTTCGGTACCCTGGTCGAAATGGGATCAAGTAATTATGTATGTAAGTTGGAAGTTGAATTTTTTTTAAGGTCATTGGAGCCGGATTTTTGTGGTAGGAAAGTATTGAAATTTATCCCCACGAGTTGAGGGGTGGAACGATGATAAGGAGAATTTAAGAATTTTGATTTCTAGGGTGATTAAGAGTACCCAAATGTCATAACCGCGTACAGATAACAAGGTGAATAAAGATTTGGAATGGTTTTTAGCATGGATTATCTGGAAAGAACTTTATATTATACAAAAGAGATGACCTGTAATTATTTTGATGAATAGAGCGTTAGTGATTTATTTTGGTTGTTGTACCTATTTGGGAAAATTGTTGTACTTATCTGAGGAAGGTTGAGAATTATTATTCCTCTTTTATTGTCATGGAATTTGAATGCCCTATTCCTTCTATTCCGTTGAATTTAGTTAGTCCTACAGATGAGTAGCACGCCGTTCACTCTCCGAGGGCGGTCGGAGTGTTGCAAAAATGTGGGCATCTTGGTTAACTACAGTTAAAATAGTCCGAGTCGAAGGGATGTGGTAATAGACGTGTGAAATATATGTTTGTGGGACTAGTATAACGAAGTGGAAGTGATAGAGTGGATTAAACGTCACATGAGGGGCGATAATCCATACATAAGTGTGCAATTAGAATAACACGCCCTAACTTGATTGGAAGGCTGTGGGAAGCCATTCAAGAATTGGTATTCCTTGAATAGAGTAGAATTTAATTGTTATGAAGCACACCCAGAGCGGAGTTGTTATTAGTCAAGTGTGAGAGCGACTTGCGCATACAAAGAGTAATGATGTTAGTATAGTATAAGAGATCCAGAAGTGCGCTTCGTGGAGAGAAGAGCACGGGTCGAAACTTTCGGCATACTCCAAGGAAGGAAGGGGAGTATTACGTGTCACTTAATGTGAGACATTTCAAGGGAAGAATTGATGTTTAGCGAGGCGTAGTGAGTAGTCTCTACATGCACTGCCCATAGGTAAGGTTTGGTTGAAAGAGGAGAATCAACCAAAGAATTTTGTGTTTATCCAAAATTCTTGAAATTGGAAGAGGTTGGTAAAGTCGGTAAAGTTCTTGGATGAGTTGCCATCCTCAAAACAAGATCAAGGATTTATCCCGAACATGTGAATTAAGTCGCCGAGAAGGAAGTGATTGATATTCCTTTGGGCTGGCTTACAATATTAACTAGTATGCCCCAGACTTCCTTTGAAAGGATGGATCACGCCAGTGCATGGTCCGACGCAGTATAAATTTCTGAATCAGGATGAGATTGGTGAATCCCACCTTTGATATGGGATTTCAGGAACCAACGGAGATTAGATTTCGTTTCGAGTAGGATGTATCACCCTTAGCCAGGGAATAAGCGCATGGTGATTAAAAATTAGTGGAGCCATGTGAAGGAGATTTTGGAATCTTGGTACGATGATTTCAAGAATGCTCTGTAGAAGAACTCGTACTTGTTTGTCCGTACGAGATACTTATTAAGGTTTTGTTATGGAATAACCTCGACTATTCTCCTTCCGTATGTTTAGAGGAGAGTAGATAATCAGAATTTTTGGATCGGTCGAGAAAATATCCGATAACTATGGTGGAATTCCACGACTGTTTTACGCAGTCAAGATTCGTCAAATGTTCGTATGATCTTCTCCGAATGGGAATTTTGTGTATGAATAAATCCGAGTAGTTGTCATGTAGTGAGGTGCGGCCTCCTAATGATAGTGAGATAATGGAATTTATAACGTATAGACGTAACCTATTCAAATGTTGTCAGTTGGGAGTGCAATGTGAAGTGTCTCCAATGAGAATGTAAAACAATGTTGCTGTGAGGAAAAAGCTATAGTGATTTAGCGCCGTACTATGTAGATAGTTTGCGTACTGACAAGGATATCCAGAATTGTGCTACCTGGTAGGCCTTATTCTCCGAATTTCGGGACGAAATTTCGTTATTAGGGGGGGAAGTATGTAATACCCCATATTTTCGTGGCTTTTAAATTTAAGGATTTATTAAATTTAATTGAGATAAATTAATTTAATTTTAATCCGAAATGTTGTTTTAAATATTTACTAGCGTGACAAGAGTGAGTAATTATTGGGAATATATTTTTTGTTGCATATTACAGGATGAGTATAGTAATATATGAGATTTATTTTTATAATATTGTCACGTGTGAATAAAATGACAATTGTGGAAATTTAAGTCGGGACGCGCCTGTGTCGTGTTGGGACTAAATGTGGATTAATAAAAGTGAATATTTTATAGGTTGTTCATATGGTCGTTTTGAGTGCGCCAATGCATCCGGAAGGGTTGAGATAGTCAGAAAAGTATACCCCGGGGTTTGATTTGGGTCTCGGGGCGTTTTTAGGCCTAATTAGTACCCCGGGAGGGTATTTTAGTCATTTTGTATTTTTGGGTAATTAAACCCACGAAAATTAAAGGGGTTATATCAGATGTTTAGGTTATTTCCTAGGGTTAGATAACTCAAAACACTAGAACGACCATTGGAGAGGAGAGGAGAGACCTCTCAAGGCATTCCAAGGCTCAAAATTCATCCGTTTACACCGCCGCCACCACCAACGCCAACGCGTAGATCGCGAGACGGGGAACGCAACCACACCAAATTCAACACCAAACCAGATTTCTGAAAATCCCAGGCAAGTGTTTATCTTGCTTATTTCGTTGATGCATTATCCATATTAGTTTAGGAGTTACTAGGATGAGATTTATGGAAGAAAAACCCAATTTGAGATGGGAAATTTTCATGTAGTCATGATTTATATGATATTCTGGAAACCCTTTGTCATGTAAAGGATTAAGAGTTTGATTAAGAAAAGAGTTCTAATCAGATACAAACACAAAAAAAAAAAAATTATTCCGGACGATCGGACCGTTGGAATTGGATGAAATTTTGCATAAGGGATAATGTAAGTATATATTATAGGGGAGAGACACATAAGAGAGAGTTACGTTGGAACATAAATAGATATCTACTGAATTGTACATTTGGAAGAATAGAGTCCATGAGGGTTACGTAGTAAGTTGGAAAAACTCTTCGAATTCAAGTTAGAAATGAACCATTATACTTGATAAATAATAATGGGAAAATAAGGATAAATGTTGTGAATGTGGGTTATTGGATAAACCTAAATTGATATAATAAAAGTGGTATATTTATATGATTGTGTATGCATATATTATATACTTGTGAAAATCATGCCCGCGCTACTTGCTATCCCTGAGGTTACCGCGCTGGGACGATCTTATCTCGTGTGCCTGATGGGGGATATTGACTCGTACCCTAGAAGATAGGAATCCTAGGTACTGGCTATCGAATCGGTAGTCACGGTCCTAAGAGACGTGAGGGTATGTACAGACCTCTTGGACTTGGAAACTATGCTTCGCCTCAATATTGTTTGTGTATGTATTTATACAGTTCGAGAGTGATTCCAAACTTGTATTCCCTTTAGTACGATTGATACGGAGATTGGATAGCAGAGTATGTCCGCACCATAGTTTTTATGTGGGGTGCTGTTATGATATATATATTATACGAGTAGTTAATATATATATGAAATTCTGAAATCTAGAACTGCCTACTGTGATTTGATATGTAGGACATGGTTGATGAATCAAATTATAAATAATTGTTTTGAGAAAGTATAATATGACACTGGAAAACATATTTGATTAATAAAGTTAAAAGGAGAACCTTGGTTACAAATTGAAATCTTACGTTTTAAATACTTGTGTTGTTCAGTTGTAAATCCTGCGAATAACCTAAGATAAGTTAAATCATTGGGGAAAGATAGTGTGATATATGATGAGATAAACCATTGGGAAGGTTAGTGCGATAGGAGTGCACATTAGAAGAGAGGAGAGAATTTCTCAAGAGAGTGTCGCACTAATATGTTGTTGCATTATCCAGCAGGGGCATGTGTCGCCCTCTTTCTATTATTTAGTTGGTATTGTCAGAGATTGAAATTTTTACTTTCAGTACCTTTATTTCGGGATTTATTACTGTCAGGATGTTTTCCTTTAGTGTTGTAAATGTTGGGATTTATTATTGATGATTAAATTCGTGTATGTTCAATTCTAGTTTTATTCTTAATGTGTGACTCTTTAGATGTTAATGGTTTAAGGTTTTATAACCGGATTTAATAAAATGAGAATAAGGTTTTAAATGGTTTTGACACTTAGCTTAATTATTTAGGGTGTTTAAATTGGAAAAGTATTTTTACGACAGTGATGCTAAGAATGAACCAACTGTTCACATTGATTTTAATTTAATAAAGGAGTGATCGCCCGGTATTTAATTAGGCGGGGTGTCACAGGATGCTCCAGAATTGTGAGGATGTACAACTTGAATAAGAGGCCTTTGTTGTTTGGCTAGCTCTCCACATAATTGTGATGGAGCCATGAGATGTTTATATATTGATATGGTAGTTACAATTAGGGATGGTAAACGGGCGGATACTGATCGGATACCATATTTTCCATATCCGTATCCGCTATCTGAATGTACTATCCGTATCCGTATCCGCTCGGATAGTTAAAACAACTATCCATATCCGTATCCAATCAGATACCTCAGATTCGGATAATATCCGTTTCCATTTACATTATTTAGCCATTGAAAAAAATAACAATTAAAATATCCAATCCAATGAAATCCAATCCAATCCAAATAAATATATAACAAAATTACTGCCTCCTAATATCAACAATTATGGATTCCATAATAATAGTATCATTCCATAATGATAATATGGCTTAAAGTCATCCATACTTTACAACCATATAAGTTTAAAGCCATCCAAAAAAAAGTCGCATTCCATGACAGTAGAAATAAATATGCACCTTTTAGATTAATCAGATTTATTGAGAATGATAACCTCATGGATCTTTTGTCTTCAAAACATACTGATATTTTTATTTTAATAAGTATACATTTTTATTTTGTATATAATATACATGTTGTTAACTTCAGTTATCATCACAATCAAAACCATCTCTTTACTTTTTTATTTCTCTTTTACATTCTATTATGTTTGTCTCTTATATTCTTTTCTGTTTCTCTCTTACATTTATTTATAATTAAGAAAACTGACAAACAACCACATGAAAGTTTCTTTTCTCTTGTTTTGTACGAAAGAGAAATGAAACGAAGTTAGTTTTTTTTTAAGTGGAGTATATGTTCTTTAGTCGGTGTATGTTGTGTGTGATAGGGTGTATTGTAACTTTAGTGTAACCCTATGATAATATTCCCAATAAAATAATAATACATGACATTTTATAATATACCCAATAAAATAATAACTTTAGGGTGTTTTTATTTGGAGTGGAGTATGTGTTTATTTTGTTTTGGCGAATAAATGATTAATGCTTTTTTTTTAATATTTATTTACTAGTAATACTAATACTAATATTATTAGTAATATTTTAAACATATGTTTGACGAATACGGATATCCGGTAAAACGGATATCCGATAAAATGGATACTCCGCATCAGATACGGATTATTCATGTCGGATACTAGTACTACCCCTATCCGTATCCGTTTTCTCGGATATTTTTATAGGATATCCATATTCGTATCCGTTTCCATATTTTCGGATAAATATCCGCAAATTCGGATTCGGATATCGGACGGATGCGAATTTTTGAATATCCATTTACAGCCCTAGTTACAATGATAAGTATGAGTGAAAACAAATCCCAAAAAATCTGGAAATCTATTTGATCTACACAAAATATGTAATACAAAATTCAAGTCCAAGTCGATGAGAAATTACTGGGTTAACATTCAACATCAGCAGCAATATCATCTTCACATATGACAATCATTGGGTACGCCGTTATCTATGAAAAATAAGTATTGGTACCTAAGGTCGTAGGTCCTCCTCTGGGCAATTGGAATAAAAGCTATTATTACAAATGTAGTCTCAAGAAAGATACCATAAGATGGGTTATCTTATGTACTTTCATGTTGGATGTTTATACAAGGAGGTAAATGATGAATACAAAAAGATTTAAAAATGGAATTCACTTGGTCACTTGTGATAGAGAGAATGAAAGAAAAGGAAGAGGGGAGCGATGCTTATGTGTAAATACAAGCACTATGCGATTTCTCTAATATGGAGAGAGATACTGTTAAAAAAATGGGCAATGACCTCTTCAGCATCCCAATGGCCCAATAATAACATGCTAAATGTGGACAGATTTTGGCACTAATGAGAAGGGTTGTATTAATACCTCTAATTCTATGATATTAGAGGTATAATATAGAATTTATAGGTCCACCACCCACTACAATTTTTGGAATATCATTGGTCTATTGAAAGATCTTAATCATTGTATTCAAATTCCAACCCCTCTACTCATATGGAAACTCTTACCTCGTTGTCATGGAATTAACAAAGGGTGTTTGATTTTTTTTTTATTTCCTGAAGAAACAAAAGAAGCTTTATTTACTTAATTTGCATGGTACATTGAGATCGTTTGCCCACCCACCTAGGGGTTGAACTTTGCCCCCATTTATTCTCGCTTATTCAAATGCCAAAATTTGCACTAATATACATTTGTCCCCAAAATGATTTTTAAAACATTTACTATAACTTTTTATCTCTTCCTTAGCATTTATCACAATTTTGGGTGGTCAAGAGACTATGTATGTTTATATACATATACACATAGCCACTTAAGCTTTCTAACATACCTCATTGAACATACCTTTTTTTTAAATACTAAAAAATTGAATTGTTTAACCAAATTTTGTATAAATGATCCACATAGTGGGGAGAGAAGGACACAAAGGTTAGAGCAACATATGACCCTTTACAAAAACGAAATCATTAAAAATGAGTTATTTAGAGTTTGACCCCCATAATTCTTTGTGTATATATATATAGAGAGGGAGAGAAGAAGGCGCACCTACATCATGATATATACATCACACCTAATTTTAGACCCTAAGAAACCTTTCTTCCAAATTGTTGATGTAAAAAATTAGATCACTCTAATAATTCAATCACAGATAAATAAATGAGACAAAAGATTTTTAAGTGGATCGGCCTTATAAGAATGGCCTACGTCCACTGTTGTGTTATTGCTGAATGTTTGGTAATTCTAGATTACAAGAAATTCCGTTCTAGATTCAGTTCCCTTACAATGAGGGTTGTACAGTGTATTTATAGCCATGAGGCTGTAATGTGAAAGGGTAATACATTAAATGATATACATATGAAAGTTTAATACATTTAATGCCTTCTTTGCGTGTGCGTCTGAATGATAAGCATTTAATGAATCAGTTGAACTGTTGGTTATCCAGCTATTAATGCTTTGTTCGAGATGCAGCTCGGACCGCCTGAGTTGCTCGGGCCACCTAAGCTTCTCGGTACTCAAGAGTTCCTCGGAGAGGCATTGTTCCTCAGAGCATATGAGTTCCTCGGGTAAGCAGTGTTCCTCGAGGAACTAGTCTTCCTCGTTGTAGTCTTGTTCCTCGGAGCGCGTGGGTTCCTCGGAAGTGTTTGTAGTTGCCATGTAGATAGCCACGTGTCTTCATATGATTGGTCCACGCCAGTAGATTAAATTTGGTATCAACAGAAGCCCCCAATGTTTCATAGTTCGAAATTTGAGGAGTATGGAACATTCTTTCTCGGAATATGGTAGCTTTAAATAGTCTTCCTGATTTTTAGGAGCATTTCCCTTATATTTATTTCTCCTTCCCAATTCGTAGAATCATGCTTTTTTGGAGTTTTCTGCGTGCTTCGATTCCCGCATCACTTTTCGTCTTTTTAGCCGTTGTTGCCCGCTTTGATTCCCGCGCTACTTTTCATCGTTTTAGCCGCCGGTAACGTAATCATCCTTTTTTTTGTAATCATTACTTCACTATTTCCCAAGGCAAGGTATTTAAACTTCACAGACACTCCCATCGTCTTCTACCTTTTCAAATTTTTATCTTTGAGTTTTTCATTGTCTTTTACTCTCTTGTGCGTTCATCTCTTCCGTTGTTCGTTGTCAACAGCTTCAGTATTTTTTTGTAAGATCTTCTTCCTTCTTCTTCATTTCTTTATTCACCATGGTTTAACTTGTTGAGTCTCTTGAGAAGTTTCGTTCTGATTTCTCCATCCCCTCTTGGGTTGTCTTGGAAAAACTTTCTGAGCCTTCTGATTATTTCAATTTCGCTGAGGGACATTGGTTCCCCAGTCTCTTTTTTGCTGAATGTGGATTTTTTTCCACCCAATTCCTTGTGTCTGGAATTCTGTCAGTATTTCGATGTTGTTCCTGCACGAATAGCCCCCAACACATGGAGAATAGTTAATGGGGTGCATAGATTAAATCAAGTGCATGGAACTCGTATAGGAATCCCAAAAATCATGTTGTGCTATAGATGGGCAGTTAATGATAATATTTATTATTTAAAAACTAGATTTTTAAATAGAGCCTTAGTAGTCAATCTCCCTGATGCCAATAGGGATTATTTTGAACACGGGGTTGTCATAAAAAATTGGCAACACTATCCATTAACTGGAGATGAAGTTTACCAGGGTCCCAGATGCCCTCCTTATGGCAATGGGATAGGTTATCTTTATTTTATTTATTTTAAAATCATGTTTCTTGTGTGTTTGATAAAATGTGCCACTGATAAAAAATGTTTATTTATTTGCAGTTGATAACAAGATAAAGTGCCCAAAAGAAGCAGATGTCAATATAAGGCATTTGAAACTTATCTAGAGTCTGCATCAAAGTGTTGCCGATGAGCATATTAGATCAGCTTCTTATCCGCTCCAGTACAAGAGCTACACCACTTTTTTCACTGCTCGTCCAGTGATAAGTGAGTCAGAGCCAGTACCAGCCTCCACCAGTTCATCGCCTGAATCCCATATTCCTTTAAGTGAAAGGATGAAGAAGAGAAGACCTCCTACCCTGTTTGAGAAGACTGCCTCCAGTTCTGGGGAGGCAAAAAGGAGTAGGATTGATGTCCCAAAGGAGGGGATAAAGAAGACTGATGCAGCTCCTCTAGCTGCTCTTGCTAAAATTGCCGAGAAGGTTGCTAAGAAGCCCGTAGTGGCTCCGAGCAGGTCTGCTGCTCCTGGAGAGGTGATTGTGATATCACCGACCAAGGGTTCTTCCTTGGTTGAATCTGTACCTGTAACCCAGAGGAGACTAAAGAAGGGCTCCTCGGTCAATTTGGCTGATACCATCACTCAGCCCCCAGCTGTTGGGACTGGAGTTCCCACTTTTGTTCCCCCGAGCTCTGACATGAGCTCGATAAAGTCCTTGATCATTCCTGAGGTTCAAGGTACTGAAGAAAACCTTACTCGGGATATGGTTACCTCACTAGTTTCTCGTCACCTTGCTTCTGTAAGTCTCTTTACTTAGAATTTTTCATATTTCCTTTGTCATTTCTGTTTCTAACTTGCTTTCTTTTTCTGTTCACAGTTGACGAGCTGCTTTAATATAATCCTGAAGAAGGATGAAGCGATTAAGGCTTATTGCTCCTCGTCTAGTGTGGAGGGAGCTCTGGAAGAAGCTACCAAGTCTCTGGCAGATTCTCGCCAGAAATATGCTGATGACAAAGCTGTTTGGGAGAAGAAACTTTCCTCCTCCGAGCAAGAAAAAGATCGGACTGTTGATTCCTCCAAGGAGTTGGAGAAGAAAAAGAATACCTTGGAGAAGGCAAATAAAGAGCTCGAAGAGAAGATCAAAGCTGCTGGAGAGCTTGAAGATAATCTAAGGGTTGCTGAGGAAAGGTGGGGCCAACTTCAAGAAGTAGGTCGGCAAAAGGAAGAGGCAGAAAATAAATTGAAGGCTGCTGAGAACCTGCTGTCCGAGAAGATTGCCTTGGAGAAGGCCAAGAGGAAAGCTTATGTGAAGAAGTCCTTCAGCTCTGGCTGGGACAAGGGGTGGGATAAGGGGTTGGCTTCCATGGTGTCGTAAGTGGACTATGGCAGTCTCAAATACTTTAGGGATGGATAGGTTGCTGTCCTTCAGGAAATGAAAGTCGACGAGTCTTTCGAGCTCTTTCAGAGACATATCCCTGGCCCCCCTCCAACTCCAGAAGAATTAGAAGAGGACTAAGCTACCTCTGAAGAGTCTTCGATGGTGATGGGAGATCATGCCCTAACCATTCAGCCTGTTGCTGAGGAAAATCAGCACATCATTTCTTCCTCCGAGCAACTGCCCACTCTACCCGAGCAACTATCTCTTCCCTCCGATTAACCTACCTCTTCATCCCAGCCTCCCGAGAAGGTTTTGGGAGATAAGGAAAAGGTTTAGTGTTGTTCGGGTTTCTCTTTATTTTGTTTCTCTTTATCAAATGTAACTCAGAAGATGTAACTCTGAATTATGATCTAATAAAACTTGAACTTTTTGCATACTGTTGTCTATCTTTCATTCATACTCTGCTTATTCTTCTTATTGATGATTGCTCTTCTTTCTCTGCTAGTTTCTGGCCAGGATGGATCTTCTATCTGCCCATGATACAAAGTTGCTGCAATAGTGTAATGAGTACTTTAAGGCTGGTCACACAGACTTGAGTGCTGCACAAGTTGCCGACATCCTTGGTCATGATGCTTCAGAACAGGCGGTTGAAGCATATCACTACCTGAAGTGTCTTCTTGACCGAGCAGTGGCCAATAATGTGGCTTACTATGAAATGATTGAGGATCTCCAGTGTACCCTCGAAGACCTTCAAAATAAATACAAGGAATCAACTGCCCTATTGCATGAGGGGTACGAAAAGAAGTACAAGCTGATCATGGCTGACAAGGGCTACGAGAAGCTTTTTACTGGGTATGATCTGAGGGAGAGAACTTTGAAGGGTGAGGTCGAGGAATGCAGACAGATTGCCAAGTTGCTGGAGCAAGAGAACAATAACTTGCAAAAAGAGCTATCACAATTGAAGTTTGCAGCCTCCACTTCCAGTGCCTTGATCCCAGTGACCGACGAGGGATTCTCGTTCTTAGAGGTTGAGAATGCCAAGTTGAGGGACGAGTTGGAGACTTTGAAGATCTCGGGACCCTCTACATCTTCTCGTGGTCGAGCAAGAGCTCCTCGAGGATGAGCAAGAGAAGCTCGGGTTCTTGTCGAGGAACAGAGGACTCAGTCTTCTTTAGAGAACCAGGCCTTCCAACTAATAGTGAAGAACTAGGCATTGTCTGATATGTCAAAGAAGATTAGAGACCTAGAAAAATAGCTCTCTGCAAAGAAGTCAGTGTTGGAGAATAATGAGCTTTTCATTAAGAATCTCCACGAGAAGCTAGAAAGGCTAACATATCAATTCTACAAACAGACCAGGGAGTTCTAGATGGCTGGATACAACGAAGCACTATTCCACTTGGACGATCGTATCCAGAATGCGAACAGTGAGGGCTACAAGCAAGGCTGGCTGAATGCCTTAGGTGTGCTGAAGCTCGAACAAGTTCATTATCTGTGGGACTACCATGATCCCGGGTTGCTCGACTTGCCTGTGCCACCATACAATTTGAGATGGATTGGATCCCTGCTCGAGCCATTCCTCGGAGATTAATTTCAAAGTATCTCGGTGACTATAATTTACATTCTCAAATCGAGGTATCTCGTCCCGAGCATCTTTTAGATCGACCATCCGTGATGAATACAAGGATGTTGAAAGATCTTAATTTCATCAATTCTCCTCTGTCTTTCAATGATCCGCCTGCTGGCGAGGAACCTGTGTCAAAAGCAGAGGGGAAGAGACCAGTATAATAGGAATTTTTGATGTAATAGTTAGTATACATGTAACTGTAATTTCATTATCAATGTAATTTATTTTGAATTCAATGAAAGACTTTCATTTTTGTTTGCTATTATCTTGTAGTTATCAAACACTTTATATTTATGCATATTTGTTAAAAAGATAACAATATTGTGTTGTTTGTCGACCAATTCAGTAATAATTAAAAAGTTTCAAGCTTCAATAATATTGCTCGATCACTTAATAATAAAGTCACGAGTATAAAAATGTTTAGAATTTTTCCAACCAACCAAGGTCGTTAAATTATGCTTGTCAACCAACTACAGTTAGTGGGTTTTTATCCCCGACCAGCCATACATAGAAGATTTTTCTCTCAAATGTTTTCGACCAACCAAGGTCGGTAAATTTTCTTTGTCGACTAACTATAGTTGGTGGGTTTTTATCCCCGACCAGCCATAGTTAGCAACTTTTGCATCTTCTGGAATAATCTTACCTCCCGACCAACATAAGTTGGTATTTTTGAGAATGTACGTACCTTCCGACCAACATAAGTTGGCATTTGCGAGCATATTTTATTTCCTAGCCAAACAGGTTGGCATTTTTAGGAATATTTCGTTTCCTAGCCAAACAGGTTGGCATTTTTAGGAATATTTCATTTCCTAGCCAAACAGGTTGGCATTTTTAGGAATATATTGTTTCCTAACCAAACAGGTTGGCATTTTTAGGAATATATTGTTTCCTAACCAACCGAAGTTGGAATTTTTAGGAATATTTTGTTTCCTAACCAACCGAAGTTGGCATTTTTAGGAATATCTTGTTTCCTAACCAACCGAAGTTGGCATTTTTAGGAATATTTTGTTTCTTGACCATCCGAGGTTGGCATTTTTAGGAATATTTTGCTGAGCAGTCTGAGCTTTGCCGAGTTTTGTCGAGTAGTGTGTAGCACTAGTATTCCCCAAAAAATTCTCAATAAAAAAGGAGAGACTTTGGCAGAATATCTTCGTTTTATTCATACTGATGGAACTGTGTTACATATACATCATTGATAATACTTGGGCAGGTGCTCTACGTTCCATGCATTCTTAAACTCCTCACCTTCTAAAGTTGCTATTCGATAAGTTCCTGGTCGAACAACTTCTGTAACTCGGTATGGTCCATGCCAGTTTGCTTCCAGCTTATTGTGTTTTGGAATTACTTTCTTCAGCACATAGTCTCCTTCTTTTAGGTCGCACTTCTTCACCCTTTTGTTGTAGAACATAGCTGTTCGCTGCTGGTAAGCAGCATTTCTAATGGCTGCTTCTTCTCTAACTTCCTCGAGCATGTTTAAATCCAGTCTTCTCATTAAGTCACTGACAGGGGAATTGAAATTCAATACCCTGTGTGTTGGGAGGCCCAACTCGACAGGTATGACAGCTTCACTTCCAAACGCCAGCATGTATGGTGATTCTCCAGTTGCTACTCGGGGAGTAGTTCGGTAAGCCCAAAGTACTGATTGTAGCTCGTTGATCCAGTTTGCTTTTGCATCATTCAATCGTTTATTCAAACCGTTCAGCAGCGTTCTGTTTGTCACTTCAGTTTGTCAATTTCTTTGAGGATGGCCTGGTGCTGAATGAACCTTCAAAATGCTTGACTGATGACAATAGACGGCAAACTCCTCGTTATCAAATTGTGTTCCATGGTCTATGATGAAAGCATGAGGGAGACCATATCGACAAATGATGTTCTTCCAAACAAATTGGTACACCTTCTCGTACGTCATGTCAATGAGTGGCTCATCTTCTACCCACTTAGTAAAATAATCCACTGCGACGACGAGATACTTGAACCTTCCTCGGGCCGTTGGTTGTGGTCCAACCAAATCTATTCCCCACATGGCAAATGGCCAAGGAGAAGTTATGGGTGTCAACAATGCTTGTGGAGTTCTTCGGATTGAGGAAAAACACTGGCACTTGTCACCATTCTTGGCATAAGCTATACTATCAGCCCTCATCGTCGGCCAGTAGTATCCCTGCGTCATTACCCTTTGCAAAAGCGTCCGACCTGCTACATGTGCTCCACAAGACCCTTCATGGATTTCTTCAATAAATTCTTTCACCTCGGAGGGATCTACGCATCTCTACAAACCTGCCAAAATTCCTCGTTTATATAAAACATAATTAGTTAATACATACCGAGCCGCTTTAAACTTCAATTTCTTGGCTGCGAGTTTGTCAATTGGCAATTCTCCCTGCTCGATATATGCCCTGATAGGATCCATCCAAGATGGTCCTAAATCAAGGGTGATAAAGTTCATCGTCAGATCTTCATCTATACTCCGACCAGCTAACACTTGAATTGTGATTGTTTGTCGTAGCTCGATGTGAGTAGCTGATGCTAGTCGGGATAGTGCGCCTGCTCTCGCATTCTCCATTCTTGGTATTCTAACCAGCTGAATAGCGGCAAATTCTGACACCGGCTCCTTTGCCTTTGCATGATATCTGATCATTAATTCTCCTCTAACTGCATATACTCCCATCATTTGGTTTACAATCAATTGAGAGTCGCTGAAAATCACAACCTGTTGCGCCTCCATAATTTTTGCCAAATTAAGCCCTGCGATCATGGCCTCATATTCAGCCTCATTGTTGGAAGCTTTGAATTGGAAACACAAAGCGTATTCCATGTCGACCTCATCCGGAGTGATCAAAACTATCCCCGCGCGACATCCTGCAGTGCAAGATGAGCCATCTACATATAGCCTCCATATAGGTAACTCGTCTTCAAATTTCAAATCAGTCAAAGTTCCTCGGTGAAATATTTGCTGCTTCCTTTCATCCTCCCCGGATTTTTCTCGCTCCTCGTCGATCATATTTTCTTGCCCTTTTACCAACCGGAGTTGGTCTGAGCTCGAATTTAATGATCCTGTAACATCCACTTGCCCTTTTACCAATCGGAGTTGGTCTGCACTAGTGTTTGTCGATCCTGTAACATCCACAGGTTGATCAGCGAGAAACTCCTGTTCCTCGTCCGGAGTCCTCACAACTATCTCTGCATCACATCCTATAACATCCACATGCCCTTTTACCAATCAAAATTGGTATGAGCTTGTGTTTGTTGATCCTGTAACATCCACAGGTTGATCAGCGAGCAACTTTTGCTCCTCGGGGGTATTAGGATAAGTGAACTCCGCTATAAAGTCAGCTACAGCTTGCCCTTTTAGCGATGATCTGGGTTCATAAATTATATCATATTCACCGAGCTCTATTGCCCAGTACTTCAATCTCCCTAATTTTTCTGGCTTATGAAGGGCTTGTCTCAATGGCACATCGGTATATACTACTATAGTATGAGCCTGGAAGTATGGGCTCATTCTCCTTCTTGCCTCAATCAGTGCCAGTGCTAATTTCTCCAACCTTGGATATCTGATCTCTGCTCCTCAGAAGGCCTTACTTGTGTAGTAAATTGGTTTTTGCACTCCATTCTCCACTCTGATCAACGCCGAGCTAACTGCATTCTCGGACACTGCAAGGTACAAATACAATTTTTCTCCCATCACCGGCCTGGACAACAGTGGAGGTTCTCCCAAGTATTTCTTCAAGTCTTGAAAAGCCTTCTCGCATTCATCATTCCACTCAAAAGTTTTTCTGAGTGTCTTAAAGAATGAGAGACATCTATCAGTTGCTCGCGATACAAATCTGTTGAGTGCCGCTACTCATCCTGTGAGACTCTGTACTTCCTTCTTCGTCGTTGGAGATCGTAGCCCTAATAGATCTTTGATCTTTTCAGGATTTGCTTCAATGCCTCGTTGATTGACAATGTACCCGAGGAACATGCCTTCTCGTACTCCAAATATGCACTTCATCGGGTTCAACTTCATTTGATATTTATCTAGTTTATTAAAAGTCTGACTTAAGTCAACCAGATGATTGACAGCTTTCTTGCTTTTTGTCAGCATATCGTCAACATAGACTTCCATATTGTCACTGATTTGTTCAGCAAAGACCTTGTTCATCAGCCTCTGATATGTCGCACCTGCATTTTTCAAACCAAAAGGCATAACATTATAACAATAAGTTCCCCTAGGGGTAATGAAAGAAGTACTCTCCCTGTCTTCAGGTTTCATTTTGATCTGATTATAACCAGAATAAGCATCCATGAAGCTCAGTAACTCGTGTCCCGAGGTAGCATCCACCAACTAATAAATTCGGGGCAATGGAAAGTGACCTTTGGGCATGCTTTGTTGAGGTCGGTGAAGTCTACACACATCCTCCACTTGTTGTTCTTCTTCTTTACCATCACCACATTAGCTAACCAATCTGGATATTTAACATCTTCAATGAAACAAGCTTTCTGGAGCTTCTCGACTTCCTCCTGTATAGCTTGATTCTTCTCGGGAATGAATACTCTTCTTTTTTGCTTCATAGGCTTGATCTCCTTATTCACATGGAGTTTGTTACATAAGAAGTTTGGGTCTATCCCAGGCATATCTTCATGACTCCACGCAAAAGTTTGTCTTCTGTTTCTAAGGAAAGTTATCAATTCTTGTTTTAATGAGGCTTCCAACGATGAACCTATTTGAGTAGTTTGCTCAGGGTGTTCGTCGTCCAGAATGATGTTTTCAGTAGCTTCCACCACTTGACCCTTCACGATTTGTGACTCATCTCGAGGGTCCAATGATTCAATTTCTGCACCTTCATCCACTTGATAGGTAGTAGTTTTTTTCTTTGATTCTTCCAGTTCTTCTTGCTCGGCGGAGGAATAATAGCATTCCCGAGCTACTCTCTGATCACCTTTCACAAATCCTACTCCAAAGTTTGTTGGAAATTTTAGGCACTGATGCACTGTAGATGGTCCAGCCTCAAACTTCTTCAATACTACTCTTCCCATGATGATATTGTACGATGATTGGACATTCTTATCCATCACGAAGAAACGTATTCTTTCTGTCCGACAAGCAGGCCACGTACCAATGAATATATCCAACTTGATCGTCCCAAGTGGAAGTAATTTCTCGCCAGTAAAACCGATGAGGGGTCTGTGGTAAGGCTCTAGTTGAGATAGCTTTAGATTTAAACTATCGAAATATGAGTAGAACATAATATCTGCCGAGCTACCATTGTCGACCAGCACTCTTGAAATCATTACCTCCTTCATTCTCATCTTGATCACCAGTGGGTCATCGTGAGGATATAAAACACCTGCAAGGTCATTTTTTGAAAAACCGATGACCAATTTCTCCTTGTTCACCTTTCTCGGGCGATCTTCCTCAGCTAGATTGATTCGCTGAATGTACGAGCAAGCTTGAGCCTCACCGAGGTAAGCTTTTCTTTCTGTAGTAAGGTCTCCTCCTCCTGCATCTCCTCCTGTAATAACATTACAATAAAATGACCCAAAACGTATTGAAAATACCTCTCATTATGGCTGCCTTGGTTTCTTGGGAAGATCGGGGTCATCCTCCGGATCAACTTCATGGTTTATCTTCTTGTTCTCCTATACTCGATGAGGAGATCTAGATCTCTCTCTAGTTCGGTCGTTGTTTCTTTTTTCGCCTCCCCGATCAACATACTTTGCTAGCTTTCCTCGTCGGATGAGTTTTTCAATCTCATTCTGAAGAGCTATGCAATTTTTAGTCATATGGCCATAATCCTTATGGAACTCGTAATATTTTTCCCTATTCCTCGTGTCAGGGCCTGCCTTCATTTTCTTTGGCCAGTTTAACTCCTCGCTGTTCTTAATTTTTTCCAGTACGTGGTTAATATTCGCCTTCAAAGGTGTGTAAATATCAAATTTCCTCAAGACCTCACATGACGACCTATTTGTGGATTGTTTGTCACCACCATTGTTCTTATGTTCTTTCTTCTTAGCTTTATCACCTTCCACCTTGGTTTCTTTGGTGTTTATATTCATCTTCGCAGACATAGCCTCCTCGGCATTCATAATCTTGGACGCTTTTCCCATCAGGTCCGACATGGTTCGAGGTGGATCTTTGGCCAAAGTGTAGTACAACTTGTTTGGCAGTAGTCCACTCATCAAAGAGGTAATCGCTGTCTTCTCCTCATAATCAATGACTTCGAGTTTCTCGTTATTAAAACGAGTTATATAATCTCTGATACTCTCACCAGCTTTTTGTCTAACACTTAACAAATGTGCTACTCGCTTAACTGGCTTTGCTCTGAAGCAGAAATACCCAATGAATAACTCGGCCAGTGGAAGAAAAGTTGAAATCTTACCCCGAGGAAGATTATTATACCATATCTGAGCAGATCCGGTAAGAGTTCCCAAGAATGCCCTGCATCTCATCTCGTCTGGGACAGCATAGATGTCGGCAATAGCTTGATATTATTTTATATGAAGGACAGGGTCAGTCTTCCCATCATACTTGGGAGTCACAACATGTGCTTTGAACTTTGATGGTGTTGGAAAATCAACAATGTCCTGGACAAAAGGTGTTCCTTGAACAAAGGTTCGTTGTAGAGGGTTCTTGGCCTTAGCTATTTCCCTTAATCTATCCTCCAGCCTCTGAATAGATCCTTTCCATGCATCATTTCCTTCCTCAGGCCTATTAGTTCGAGCAACTGATTGCGATGAAGTGGCTTCCTGGGATTTATCTCGACGAGCAGCTGGTCGGTCATACGATCCATCTTGACGAGCAGCTGGTCGCGACTGGGCAGATCCTTCCCTTAATTCTAATGGTCGTCGAAAGCTCCTCGACGCTGCATTAAGAGGACTTTTGTTCTTCCTAGGGCCTAATTGGTCGAAAGGAGAAGCCCTACTTAATCTTTCCAATGTGCTGGTCCTTTCTGGGGAGAGGGTGACACGTTGTTCAGTATCTATGGCCCGTGCTGACAAAGTTCGTCCAGGTTGATAAGAAAAATCTTCAGATTCCTCATTGCGATATGAATTAGTACGCCTAGTACGCGAAGAAGGCACACGGGTATTTCTTTGAATGCTTCGTGGTTCGAAATGGGCTGATGTACCGCCATGGAGGGTTTGGATGAGTTGTCGCATCGTTTCTTGCATGACGGTCTGGCCCAGAGCCAGATTTTCCATTATTCCAGTCAGATCTGGAACAATTGGTGGAGCAGACGGATTTGAAGGGGTTTCAGCATTTCGATTGCTGGATTCAGGAATATCAACCATTGGTAATGGATTGTATTTGATGAGAAAACGATATTACCAGTCGATTCCCACAGACGACGCCAATCTGTTGATGTAAAAAATTAGATCACTCTAATAATTCAATCACAGATAAATAAATGAGGCAAAAGATTTTTAAGTGGTTCAGCTTTATAAGAATGGCCTACGCCCACTGTTGTGTTATTGCTGAATATTTGGGAATTCTCGATTACAAGAAATTCCGTTCTAGATTCGGTCCCCTTACAATGAGGGTTGTACAATGTATTTATAGCCATGAGGCTGTAATGTGAAAGGGTAATACATTTAATGCCCTCTTTGCGTGTGCGTCTGAATGATAAGCATTTAATGAATCAGTTGAACTGTTGGTTATCCAGCTATTAATGCTTTGTTCGAGATGCAGCTCGGACCGCCTAAGCTTCTCGGTACTCAAGAGTTCCTCGGAGAGGCATTGTTCCTCGGAGCATGTGAGTTCCTTGGGTAAGCAGTGTTCCTCGGGGAACTAGTCTTCCTCGTTGTAGTCTTGTTCCTCGGAGCGTGTGGGTTCCTCGGAAGTGTTTGTAGTTTCCATGTAGATACCCACGTGTCTTCATATGATTGGTCCACGTCAGTAGATTAAATTTGGTATCAACACAAATATTTTATTTTTCTCTTGAAATTAATGTTCCAATCAACCCACATTAAAAATAATTAGGTCCAAATACATTTTGTAGCTATTTTTAAAAAATCCCCAAAAAATACGATCGTAGACCCTTATAAGTAAGACATTATGAGCAGTTTTTGTGGATTATTTAAAATTAGCTACCAAATATATTTTGACCTAAGTTTTTGAACACGTGTTTATTGAAAAGTTAATTTCAAGGAAAAAATAAAAAAAATAAAAAAAAAGTTTTTTAGGCCCTACAACTAGGTGTGATGTATTAATGATGTATAAAACAAGATGTAAGTGAGCCTTCTCACACACACACACACACCTATATATATATATATATATATATATAGGGAGAGGTTCACAAGTGAACCTAAAAGATGAACTTTTTAAACAAAAAGTACTGAACAATTAATTAATTTTAATTCTTATGTTGTAATTGGTCCGCGCCAGCGGCAACGGACACGTGTGTCGATCGAACCCCCCTCCCCAATTCCCCCCCCTCCAATGGCAACCCTGCTGCCATAAGGGCTGGAATGGTGATGGTGGTGGTTGGGGTGAGGTGGATTGGGGTGGATTTGGGGGGGTGGGGTGAGGGTGTTGGGGATCTATGGACACGCGTGTTTGTTGCCGCTGGTGCGGACCAATTACAACATAGAAATTAAAATTAATGAGTTGTTAGGTGCTATTTTGTTAAGGTTCATTAAAAAATTCATCTTTTTGGTTCACTTATTAACCTCTCCCTATATATATATATATATATATATATATATATATATATATATAATAATGCTCCTGTGCGGACTAGTCTGCATTTTAAGAATGCGGACTGGACATGTGTCGCCTGACGGTGCGCCTAGAAATTATCGCTAAATTATAGGCACACTCTCTCTCTTTTCTGGGCTCACCGCCAAGTGGCACATGTCCGGTATGCATTCTTAAAATGCGGACTAGTTCGCACAAGAGCAGGACTATATATATATATATATATATATATATATATATTTCAGACCATAAAAGCTTCCCTATTATGGCCCATAATCATCATCATCCGTAAGAGTCCATTCGATAAAGAGACTGTTGGTTGCCCGTCGCCCCGTGGTCATGTTCTCTCCGAGAGAACCACAGGATAATTTAAGCTCCTCCACTTTTTCAGCATATCACGCTGTCATCTCCACCACCTCCTTTTCTGACTCCTAAAATATGTTGCCCAAGATCCACAAGCTCCCCGACAAGGGGGACTATTAAATTGTATCTCCTCAATGCGTTCAATGCAGTTTTGTAACCAACTCACGTCAAACTTAAAGCACCGTTGAAAATCAAAATGTATATCGGTGAAGTAATCAATATCATCGAGGACCATATCGACGACGTGCTTTGTGGTGAATGAAATGTAAATTGCTCTAAGAAAATTAAGGGTGGAGGTATCTATAAATGCGCTCCAAATTTGTGCGTGTTGGAATGTCTCGGGATGTTCCTCTTCATATGCAAGAAGAGATCGACTTATGATTGAAGGACCAAATGGCCCTTCCATAATGCCATTCCTGTTGGTGGTAATATGATAGTATTAGTAGCAGTAGTAGTACTTGTACCGCCGGTTGGTTCTACTTGTTGAGTAGATTTTAACTCATCAATGTATTTTCAACATCTCGAGCTATGACTTGGACCTTCTCATGGTCATCCACATTATTAGAATCGGATTCTCCTCCACTGATCTCGGGCATATCCGTTGAATCATCCCCATTGACATCATTATCCACACAAGTATCTATGCAGTGTTTATCATCATGAACGCCATCATTAACATTGATATTATCCATAAAAGTACTTATGCAGGGCTCGTGATTTTCCCCATCATAATCACTATCATCATCCACACAAGTATCTATGCAGAGCTTATCACCATGATCACCAACATCATCATTAACATCGATATGATCCACCAAAGTACCTAGACAAGTCTCAGGATCATCTTGATCATCATCAACCTCCTCAACAACATCAATGGGTATATCTGTGTGGGCCCCGAGATCTTCATCATCATCATTATCATCCCCATCAACATCATCCATGAAAGCATCCGTGGATGAATTTTGATCAAACTCATCCACAAAAGTATCCACGCAAGGTTTGGGATCGTCCTGTTCATCATCACTCCTAACAACATCATCCACTAAATTATCTATGCATGGCTTAAGAAACTCATTATTATCATTGTTGATACCAAAATTAATTTACTGACATGGACCAATCATATGAAGACACGTGGCTATCTACATGGCAACTACAAACACTTCCGAGGAACCCACTCGCTCCGAGGAACAAGACTACAACGAGGAAGACTAGTTCCCCGAGGAACACTGCTTACTCCGAGGAACTCATACGCTCCGAGGAACAAACCTCTCCGAGGAACTCTTGAATACCAAGAAGCTTAGGCGGTCCGAGCTGCATCTCGAACAAAGCATTAATAGCTGGATAACCAACAGTTCAACTGATTCATTAAATGCTTATCATTCAGACGCATATGCAAAAAGGGCATTAAATGTATTACCCTTTCATATGTATATCATTTAATGTATTACCCTTTCACATTACAGCCTCAGGGCTATAAATACATTGTACAATCCTCATTGTAAAGGATCGAATCCAGAACGGAATTTCTTGTAATCGAGAATTCCCAAACACTCAGCAATAAAACAACAGTGGACGTAGGCCATTCTTATAAGGCTGAACCACTTTAAAATCTTTTGTCTCATTTATTTATCTGTGATTGAATTATTAGAGTGATCTAATTTTTTACATTAACAGATTGACGCCGTCTGTGGGAAACGACTGATAATATCATTTTTCATCAAAAATAATCCATTACCAATGGCGGATATTCCTGAATCCAGCAATCGAAACACTGGAACCCCTCCAAATCCGTCTGCTCCACCAATTATTCCAGATCTGACTGAAATAATGGCAAATCTGGCTTAGGGCTAGACCGTCATGCAAGAAATAATGCGATAACTCATCCAAACCCTCCATGGCAGTGCATCAGCCCATTCCGGACCACGAAGCATTCAAAGGAATACCTGTGCACCTTCTTCGCGTACTAGGCGTACGAACTCACATCGCAATGAGGAATTTGATGATTTCTCTTATCAACCTGGGCGAACTTCGTCTGTGCGAGCCACAGATACTGAACAACGTGTCACCCTCTCCCCAGAAAGAACCAGCGCGTTGGAAAGATTAAGTAGGGATTCTCCTTTCGACCAATTAAGCCCTAGGAGGAACAAAAGTCCTCTTAATGCAGCGTCGAGGAGCTTTCGACGACCATCAGATTTAACGGAAGGATCTACCCAATTGCGACCAGCTGCTCGTCAAGATAGATCCTATGACCGACCAGTTGCTCGTCAGGATAAATCCCAAGAAGCTACTTCAACGCGATCAGTTTCTCGAACCAATAGGCCCGAGGAAGGAAATGATGCATGGAAAGGATCTATTCAGAGGCTGGAGGATAGATTAGGGGAAATGGCTGAGACCAAGAACCCTCTACAACGAACCTTTTTTTGAGGAACGCCTTTTGTCCTGGACATTATTGATTTTCCAACACCGTCAAAGTTCAAAGCACCTGTTGTGACTCCCAAGTATGATGGAAAGACTGACCCTGTCCTTCATATAGAACAATACCAAGCTGCAGCCGACATCTATGTTGTCCCATATGAGATGAGATGCAGAGCATTCTCGGGAACACTTACCGGATCTGCTCAAATATGGTATAATAGTCTTCCTCGGGGTGAGATTTCAAGTTTTCTTCAGCTGGCCGAGCTATTCATTGGGAATTTTTGCTTTGGAGAAAAGCCATTGAAACGAGTAGCTCATTTGTTAAGTGTTACACAAAAAACTGGTGAGAGTACCAGAGATTATATAACTCGTTTTAATAATGAGAAACTCGAAGTCATTGATTATGAGGAGAAGACAACGATTACCGCTTTGATGAGTGGACTACTGCCAAACAAGTTGTACTACACTTCGGCCAAAGATCCACCTCGAACCATGTCGGATCTGATGGGAAAAGCGTCAAAGATTATGAATGCCGAGGAGGCTATGTCTGTGAAGAAGAATATGGACGCCAAAGAAACCAAGGTGGAAGGTGATAAAGCTAAGAAGAAAGAACAGAAGAACAATGGTGGCGACAAACAATCCAAAAATAGGTCGTCATGGGAGGTCTTGAGGAAATTTGATAATTACACACCTTTGAAGGTAAATATCAACCACGTCCTGGAAGAAATTAAGAATAACGAGGAGTTAAATTGGCCAAAGAAAATGAAGGCATACCCAGACACAAGGAATAGAAAAAAATATTGTGAGTTCCACAACGATCATGGCCATATGACTAAAAATTGCATAGCTCTTCAGAATGAGATTAAAACACTCATCCGATAAGGAAAGCTAGCAAAGTATGTTGATCGGGGAGGCGAAAGAAGAAACAACGACCGAACTAGAGAGAGATTTAGATCTCCTCGTCGAGCAGAGGAGAATAATAAGAGAAACAATGAAGTTGATCCAGAGGATGACCCCGATCTTCCCAAGAAATTGAGGCAACCAGAACGAGAGGTATTTTCAATACACTTTGGGTCATTTGATTGTAATGTTATTTTAGGAGGAGATGAAGGAGGAGGAGACCTTACTGAAGAAAGAAAAGATTACCTCGGTGAGGCTCAAGCTTGCTCATACATTCAGCGAATAAATTTAGCTGAGGAAGATCGCCCAAGAAAGGTGAACAAGGAGAAATTGGTCATTGGTTTTTTGAAAAATGACCTTGCAGGTGTTTTATATCCTCACGATGATCCACTGGTGATCAAGATGAGAATGAAGGAGGTAATGATTTCAAGAGTGTTGGTCGACAATGGTAGCTCGGTAGACATTATGTTCTACTCGTGTTTCGATAGTTTAAATCTAAAGCTATCTCAACTGGAGCCTTACCACAGACCCCTCATTGGTTTTGCTGGCGAGAAAGTATTTCCACTTGGGACGATCAAGTTGGATATATTCATTGGTACGTGGCCTGCTTGTCGGACAGAAAGAATACGTTTCTTCGTGATGGATAAGAATGTCCAATCATCGTATAATATCATCATGGGAAGGGTAGGATTAAAGAAGTTCGAGGCTGTGCCATCTACAGTGCATCAGTGCCTAAATTTTCCAATAAACTTTGGAGTAGGAGTTGTGAAAGGTGATCAGAAAGTAGCTCGAGAATGCTATTATTCATCCGCTGAGCAAGAAGAACTGGAAGAATCAAAGAAAAAGACTACTACCTATCAAGTGGATGAAGGTGCAGAAATTAAAACATTGGATCCTCGAGATGAGTCGCAACTCGTGAAAGGTCAAGTGGTGGAAGCTACTGAAAATATCATTCTGGATGACGAGCACCCTGAGCGAACTACTCAAATAGGTTCATCGTTGGAGGCCTCATTAAAATAGGAATTGATAACTTTCCTTAGAAGCAGAAGACAAACTTTTGCATGGAGTCATGAAGATATGCCTGGGATAGACCCAAACTTCTTATGTCACGAGCTTAATGTGAATAAGGAGATCAAGACTGTGAAGCAGAGAAGAAGAGTATTCAGTTCCGAGAAGAATCAAGCTATACAGGAGGAAGTCGAGAAGCTCCAGAAAGCTTGTTTCATTGAAGATGTTAAATATCCAGATTGGTTAGCTAATGTGGTGATGGTAAAGAAGAAAAATAACAAATGGAGGATGTGTGTCGACTTCACCGTCCTCAACAAAGCATGCCCAAAGGATCATTTTCCATTGCCCCAAATTGATCAACTGGTGGATGCTACCTTGGGACACGAGTTGCTGAGCTTCATGGATGCTTACTCTGGCTACAATCAAATTAAAATGAAACCTGAAGACAGGGAACGTACTTCTTTTATTACCCCTAGGGGAACTTATTGTTATAATGTTACGCCTTTTGGTTTGAAAAATGCAGGTGCGACATATCAGAGGCTGATGAACAAGGTCTTTGCTGAACAAATCAGTGACAACATGGAAGTCTATGTTGACGATATGCTGACAAAAAGCAAGAAAGCTACCGATCATCTAGTTGACTTAAGCCAGACTTTTGATCAACTGGATAAATATGAAATGAAACTGAACCCGACGAAGTGCATCTTTGGAGTACGAGAAGGCATGTTTCTAGGGTACATTGTCAATCAACGAGGCATTGAAGCAAATCCTAAAAAGATCAAAGCTCTATTAGGGCTGCGATCTCCAACGACGAAGAAGGAAGTACAGAGTCTCACAGGACGAGTAACGTCACTCAACAGATTTGTGTCACGAGCAACTGATAGATGTCTCCTATTCTTCAAGACACTCAGAAAGACTTTTGAGTGGAATGATAAATGCGAGAAGGTTTTTCAAGACTTGAAGAGATACTTGGGAGCACCCCCATTGTTGTCCAGGCCAGTGATGGGAGAAAAATTGTACTTGTACCTTGCAGTGTCCGAGAATGCAGTTCGCTCGGCGTTGATAAGAGTGGAGAATGGAGTACAAAAGCCAATTTACTACACATGTAAGGCCTTCCGAGGAGTAGAGATCAGATATCCAAGGCTGGAGAAATTGGCACTGGCGCTGATTGAGGCGAGTAGGAGAATGAGGACATATTTCCAGGCTCATACCATAGTAGTATATACTGATATGCCATTGAGGCAAGCCCTGTATAAGCCAAAAAAATCAGGAAGATTGATGTACTGGGCAATAGAGCTCGATGAATATGATATAATTTATTAACCCAGGTCATCGCTAAAAGGGCAGGCTGTAGCAGAATTTATAGCGGAGTTCACCTATCCTGATACCCCCGAGGAGCAAAAGTTGCTCGCTGATCAACCTGTGGATGTTACATGATCAACAAACACAAGCTCAGACCAATTCCGATTGGTAAAAGGGCGTGTGGATGTTACTGGATGTGATGCAGAGATGGTTGTGAGGACTCCGGACGAGGAACAAGAATTGCTCGCTGATCAACCTGTGGATGTTACAGAATCGACTAACATTAGCCCAGACCAACTCCGATTGGTAAAAGGGCAAATGGATGTTACAGGATCATTAAATTCGAGCTCAGACCAACTCCGGTTGGCAAAAGGGCAAGAAAAGATGATCGACGAGGAGCAAGAAAAATCCGGGGAGGATGAAAGGAAGCAGCAAATATTTCACCGAGGAACTCTGACTGACTCAAAATTTGAAGACGAGTTACCTATATGGAGGCTATATGTAGATGGCTCATCTTGCACTGCAGGATGTGGCGCGGGGATAGTTTTGAGCACTCCGGACGAGGTCGATATGGAATACTCTTTGCGTTTCCAATTCAAATCTTCCAATAATGAGGCTGAATATGAGGCCATGATCGCAGGACTTAATTTGGCCAAAATTATGGAGGCGCAGCAGGTAGTGATTTTCAACGACTCTCAATTGATTGTAAACCAAATGATGGGAGTATATGCAGTTAGAGAAGAATTAATGATCAGATATCATGCAAAGGCAAAGGAGCTGGTGTCAGAATTTGCCGTTATTCAGCTGGTCAGAATACCAAGAATGGAGAATGCGAGAGCAGACGCCCTAGCTCGACTAGCATCAGCTACTTGCACCAAGCTACGGCGAACAATCCCAATTGAAGTGTTAGCTGGTCGGAGCATAGATGAAGATCTGACGATGAACTTTATCACCCTTGATTTAGGACCATCTTGGATGGATTCCATCAGGGCGTATATTGAGGAGGGAGAATTGCCAATTGAAAAACTCGCTGCCGAAAAGTTGAAGTTTAAAGCTGCTCGGTATCTACTAACTAATGGTGTTTTATATAGACGAGGAATTATGGCAGGTTTGTAGAGATGTGTACATCCCTTCGAGGTGAAAGAATTGATTGAAGAAATACATGAAGGGTCTTGTGGAGCACATGTAACAGGTCGGACGCTTTTGCAAAGGTTGATGACGCAGGGATACTACTGGCCGACGATGAGGGCTGATTGTATAGCTTATGCCAAGAAGTGTGACAAGTGCCAGCGCTTTTCCTCCATCCGAAGAACTCCACAAGCATTGTTGGCACCCATAACTTCCCCTTGGCCATTTTCCATGTGGGGAATTGATTTGGTTGGGCCACTGCCAACGACCCGAGGAAGGTTCAAGTATCTCGTCGTCACAGTGGATTATTTTACTAAGTGGGTAGAAGCTGAGCCACTCATTGACATGACGTACGAGAAGGTGTACCAATTTGTTTGGAAGAACATCATTTGTCGATATGGTCTGCCTCATGCCTTCATCAAAGACCATGGAACACAATTTAACAACGAGGAGTTTGTCGCCTATTGTAATTAGTCAAACATTTTCAAGGTTCATTCAGCACCAGACCATCCTCAAAGCAATGGACAAATTGAAGTGACAAACAGAACGCTGCTGGACGGGTTGAAGAAACGATTGGATAATGCGAAATCAAACTGGATCAATGAGCTACAATCAGTACTTTGGGCTTACCGAACAACTCCCCGAGTAGCAACTGGAGAATCACCATACATGCTGGCGTTTGGAAGTGAAGCTGTCATACCTGCCGAGTTGGGTCTCCCAACACACAGGGTACTGAATTTCAATTCCCCTGTCAGCGACTTAATGAGAAGACTAGATTTAAACATGCTCGAGGAGGTTAGAGAAGAAGCAGCCATTAGACATGCTGCTTACGAGCAGCGAATAGCTCTGTTCTATAACAAGAGGGTGAAGAAGTGCGACCTGAAAGAAGGAGACTATGCGCTGAAGAAAGTAATTCAAAAATATAATAAACTGGAGGCAAACTGGCATGGACCATACCGAGTTATAGAAGTTGTTCGACCAGGAACTTATCGAATAGAAACTTTAGAAGGCGAGGAGTTTAAGAATGCATGGAACGCAGAGCACTTGCGCAAGTATTATCAATGATGTATATGTAACACAGTTCCACCAGTATGAATAAAACAAAGATATTATGCCAAAGTCTCTCCTTTTTATTGAGAATTTTTCGGGGAATACTAGTGCTACACACTACTCGGCAAAACTCGGCAAAGCTCAGACTGCTCAGCAAAATATTCCTAAAAATGCCAACCTCGGTTGGTTAGGAAACAAAATATTTCCTAAAAATGCCAACCTGTTTGGCTAGGAAACGATATATTCCTAAAAATGCCAACCTGTTTGGCTATGAAACGATATATTCCTAGAAATGCCAACCTGTTTGGCTAGGAAACGATATATTCCAAAAAATGCCAACCTGTTTGGCTAGGAAACAAAACATGCTCTCATATGCCAACTTATGTTGGTCGGAAGGTACGTACATTCTTGAAAATGCCAACTTATGTTGGTTGTGAGGTAAGATTAATCCAGAAAATGCAAAAGTTACCAAGTATGGCTGGTCGGGGATAAAAACCCACTAACTGTAGTTGGTCGACAAGAAGAATTTATCGATCTTGGATGGTCGGAAACATTTTATAGGTAAAATTATTTCAAAAAGACTAACTATAGCTGGTCGGGGATAAAAACCCACTAACTGTAGTTGATCGACATGGAGAATCTAACAACTTTGGTTGGTTGGAAACATTTTAAACAACATTTTTATATTCATTACTTTATTATTAAGTGGTCGAGCAACAGTATTGATACTTATAATTTTTTTATTGATAACGAGTTGGTCGACAAACAACACAATATTGTTATTTTTTTAACAGATATGCATAAATATAAAGTGTTGGATAACTGCAAGACAATAGCAATCAAGATTTGCAAACAAAAATGAAAGTCTTTCATTGAATTCAACATAAATTACATTGATAATGAAATTACAGTTACATTGACATGTATACTAACTATTATATCAAAAATTCCTATTCTACTGGTCTCTTACCCTCTGCTTTTGACACAGGTTCCTCGCCAGTAGGCAGATCATTTAAAGACAGAGGAGAATTGATGAAGTTGAGATCCTTCAACATCCTGACATTCATCACGGATGGTCTATCTAAGAGATGCTCGGGACGAGATACTCCGATTTGAGAATGCAAACTGTAGTCACCGAGATACTTTAAAATTAAGCTCCGAGGAATGGCACGAGCAGGGATCCAATCCATCTCCAAATTGTATGGTGGCACAGGCAAGTCGAGCAACCCGGGATCATGGTAGTCCCACAGATAATGACCTTGTTCGAGCTTCAACACACCTAAGGCATTCAGCCAGCCTTGCTTGTAGCCCTCATTGTTGGCATTCTGGATACGATCATCCCAGTGGAATAGTGCTTCACTGTATCCAGCCATCCAGAACTCCCTGGGTTGTTTGTGGAATTGATATGTTAGCCTTTCTAGCTGCTCGTGGAGATTCTTGATGAAAATCTCCTTATTCTCCAGGACGGACTTCTGCGCAAAGAGATATTTTTCCAAGTCACTAATCTTCTTTGACATGTCAGACAAAGCCTGGTTCTTCGCCATTAATTGGAAAGCTTGGTTCTCTAACGCAGACTGAGTTCTCTATTCTTCGATAAGAACCTGAGCTTCTCTTCCTCATCCCCTAGGAGCTCTTGCTCGACCACGAGAAGATATAGAGGTGCCTGAACTCTTCAAAGTCTCCAACTCGTTCCTCAACTTTGCATTCTCAACCTCTAAGAATGAAAATCCCTCGTCAGTCACTGGGATTAGGGCTGTTGAAGAAGAAGCTGCAGACTTTAATTGTGATAGCTCTTTTTGCAAGTTATTATTCTCTTGCTCCAGCAGCTTGGCAATCTGTCTGTACTCCTCGACCTCACCCTTCAAAGTTCTCTCCCTTACATCATACCCGGCAAAAAGCTTCTTGTAGCCCTTGTCAGCAACGATCATCTTGTACTTTTTCTCATAACTCTCATGCAACAAGGCATTGGATTCTTTATATTGAAGTTGAAGGTCTTCATGGGTGACTTGGAGATCCTCGATCATTTCGTAGTAAGCCACATTATTGGCCACCGCTCAATCAAGCAGACACTTCAGGTACTGATATGCTTCCACTGCCTGTTCTGAAGCATCCTGGCCAAGGATGTCGGCAACTTGTTCAGCACTCAGGTCTATGTGACCAGCCTTGAAGTACTCATTACATTGTCGCAACAACTTTGTATCATGGACAAATAGCAATTCCATCTTGGCCAGAAACTAGCAGAGAAAGAAAGAGCAATCATCAATAAGAAAAATAAGCAGAGTATGAATGAAAGATAGACAACAATATGCAAGAAAATTCAAGTTTTATTAGATCATACAATTCAGAGTTACAAGTTCTGGATTATATTTGACAAAAGAAGAAAAATATAAAGATAAGCCCGAACAACACTACACCTTTTCCTTATCTCCCAAAACCTTCTCGGGAGGTTGGGAAGAGGAAGCAGGTTGCTCGGAGGGAACTGTGGGTTGTTCGGAGAGCACCAACTGTTGCTCGGAAGAAGAAACGACTTGCTCGGAAGCATATTGGATGGTTGGGGGGGGGGGGTGATCTCCCATCACCATTGAAGACTCCTCAGAGGTAGCTTCGTCCTCTTCTAATTCTTCTGGAGTAGGAGGGGGACCAGGGATATGCCTCTAGAAGAGCTCGGATGATTCGTCGACCTTCATTTCCTGAAGGGCAGCAACCCATCCATCCCTAAAATACTTTAGACTGCCATAGTCCACTTGAGATACCATGGAAGCACACCCCTTGTTCCACCCCTTATCCCAGCCAGAGCTGAGGGACTTCTTCACAACAACTTTCCTCTTGGCCTTCTCCAAGGCAAGCTTCTCGGACAGTAAGTTCTCAGCAGCCTTCAATTTATTTTCTGCCTCTTCCTTCTGCTGACCTACTTCTTGAAGCTGGCCCAACCTCTCCTCGTCAGCCTTGAGTTTATTTTCCAACTCTCCTGCAGCTTTGAGCTTCTCTTCGAGCTCTTTATTTGCCTTCTCCAAAGCATTATTTTTCTTCTCCAACTCTTTGGAGGCTTCAACAGATCGAGCTTTATCCTGCTCGGTGGAGGCAAGCTTCTTCTCCTAGACAGCCTTATCAGTGGCATATGTCTGGCGAGAATCTGCCAGAGATTTTTTAGCTTCTTCCAAAGCTCCCTCCACGCTGAACGAGGAGCATGAAGCTCTAATTGCCTCATCCTTTTTCAGGATTATGATAAAGCAGGTCGTCAACTATGAACAGAAAAATAAAGCAAGTTAGAAACAGAAATGACAAAGGAAATATGAGAAGTTCAAAGTAAAGAGACTTACTAAAGCAAGATGACGAGCAACCAAAGAAGTAACCATGTCCCGAGTAAGATTATCTTCATTACCTTGGACCTCGGGAATGGTCCGGGACTTCACCGAGCTCATGGAAGAGCTCGGAGGAACAAAAGTGGGAACTACAGTCCCAGCAGCTGGGGGCTGAGTAGTGGTGTCAGCCGAATTGACCGAGGAGCTTTTCTTCAGCCTCCTCGGGGGAACATGTACAGATTCAACCAAGGAAGAATCCTTGGTCGGTGATATCACAATCACCTCTCCAGTAGCAGCAGACCTGATCGGATCCACTGTGGCCTTCTCGGTGACTTTAGCAGGAGCAGCTGGAGGAGCTGCATCAGTCTTCTTTGTCCCCTCCCTTGGGACATCAATCCTAATCCTTTTTACCTCCCCAGAACCGAAGGTAGTTTTCTCAAACAGAGGAGGAGTTCTTCTTTTCTTCATCCTTTCACTTAAAGGAATATGGGATTCAGGCGATGAGCTTGTGGAAGCTGGAACTGGCTCTGATTCACTTATCACTGGATGAGCAGTGGAGGAAGTGGTGTAGCTCTTGTACTGGAGCAGATACGAAGTTGATCTAATGTTCTCATCGACAACACTTTGATTCAGACTCCAGATAAGTTTCAAATGCCTTATATTTACATCTGCCTCTTTGGGGCACTTTCTCTTGCTATCAACTGCAAATAAATAAACATTGTTACGAGTGGCATATTTTATCAAACACAAAAGAAGCATAATTTCAAAATAAAATGAAATAAAAATAACCTATCCCATTGCCATAAGGAGGGCATCTGGGACCCTGGTAAACCTCATCTCCAGTCAATGGAGGGTGTTGCTAATTTTTTATGACAACCCCATGTTCAAAATAATGCATATTGGCATCAGGGAGATTAACTACTAAGGCTCTGTTTAAAAATCTAGTTTTTAAATAATAAATATTTTCATTGACTTCCCATCTATAGAAGTACATGATTTCTTGAATTCCTATACGAGTTCCATGCACATGATTTAACCTATGCACCCCATTAACTATTCTCCATGTGTTGGGGGCTATTCGTGCAGGAACAACGTCAAAATACTGACAGAATTCTAGACACAAGGAATTTGGTGGAAAAGAAAATCCACACTCGGTAAAAAAGAGACTGGGGAACCAATGTCCCTCAGCCAAATGGAAGTAATTAGAAGGCTCAGAATGCTCTTCCAAGACAACCCAAGAGGGAATGAAAAAATCAGAATGAAATTTCTCAAGACACTCAACAGGGTAAACCATGGTGAATAAAGAAATAAAGATGAAGGAAGAAGATCTTACAGAAAAAGAATGGATCTGCTGACAACGAACGACGGAAAAGATGAATGCACAAGAGAGTAGGAAGAGACGACGTAAAACTCAAAAGACTAAAATTTGGAAAGGTAGAAGACGATGGAAGCGTCTGTGAAGTTTAAATACCTTGCCTTGGGAAATGGTGAAGTAATGATTAAAAAAAAGGATGATTACGTTACCGGCGGTTTAAAAGATGAAAAGTAGCACGGGAATCAAAGTGGACAACAGTGGCTAAAAAGAGGAAAAGTGGCACGGGAATCGAAGCAGACAACAGCGGCCAAGAAGACGAAAAGTAACGTGGGAATCGAAGCAAGCAAAAAAGTCCAAAAAAACATGATTCTACGAATTGGGAAGGAGAAATAAATACAAGGGAAACGCTCCTAAAAATCAGGAAGACTATTTAAAGCTACCATAATCCGAGAAAGAATGTTCCATACTCCTCAAATTTCAAACTATGAAACATTGGGGGATTCTATTGATACCAAAATTAATCTGCTGACATGGACCAATCATATGAAGACACGTGGCTATCTACATGGAAACTACAAACACTTTCGAGGAACCCACTCGCTCCGAGGAACAAGACTACAACGAGGAAGACTAGTTCCTCGAGGAACAGTGCTTACTCCGAGGAACTCATACGCTCCGAGGAACAAACCTCTCCGAGGAACTCTTGAATACCAAGAAGCTTAGGCGGTCCGAGCAACTCAGGCGGTCCGAGTTGCATCTCGAACAAAGCATTAATAGCAGGATAACCAACAGTTCAACTGATTCATTAAATGCTTATCATTCAGACGCACACGCAAAAAGGGCATTAAATGTATTACCCTTTCATATGTATATCATTTAATGTATTACCCTTTCACATTACAGCCTCGGGGCTATAAATACATTGTACAATCCTCATTATAAATGATCGAATCCATAGCGGAATTTCTTGCAATCGAGAATTCCCAAACACTCAGCAATAAAACAACAGTGGACGTAGGCCATTCTTAGAAGGCTGAACCACTTTAAAATCTTTTGTCTCATTTATTTATCTGTGATTGAATTATTAGAGTGATCTAATTTTTTACATCAACCATCATCATTTTAGGATTTGTGATCCTCATTATCCCTATCTACATCATCCAAAGATGTTTCTATGAAGAGATGAGGATCCATGCTATCAATAACATTTGCAAGAATGATTCTCCTCACCTTTCTCATACTCGTGAAACCCATCGTTCTGCAAATGGACTCTATTAGGAAAGTTCAAAACACCTAGATTTAATGGGTCATCTCTAAATATAGTCATCACGACTTCCATAACTCCATAAACCATCATTTTCCTCACTTGTTTTGAAACACGAAATTTAGAAACCATGTATCACTAAAGGAATAAAATTTAGGTTGCACCAAATAAAGAAAGACTTAAAAAAAAATAACAACAAAATTATTAGAGAAATCAGATGATATATATTTCATAATATGCTTTTCACAAATCAGGAGACTGGAGAAGGAAATACGAAGGTATATTTCATACGTGTGCTATAAAGCTCTCAAACATTGACGTTAATAGAAGCCAAACGCAGTAGACACGTATGTGGATAAAGGAAGCCGTATCGACGGGGGAAGATCCACTAAATCAATGGTGGTGTAGGGGGAAGTACCAAAAACGATCTATCAATCGGATAACTGCATTGTTGAAGGTGAACTCGACAGAGGCTACTGCAGTTTCTCAAAAGTTGATATTATCAAACGACAAACATTGAACAAAGTCATCCCCTATCCACCCTCCCTTCAGCTCCGATTAACCATATCTATATGGCCATCATCATAAAATGGAAGGCCGTTAATATTATAAGGAACACTCGAGGATTATCCAAAAAAATGATTCGTGAATCCAACATCCCCTTTCGAAGTTATGTTGTGCAGGACGGAACTACTCCTGACAATGCCTTTATTTGCTTATTTTATCCGTCAAAGAAAACCTGGGCAGTAGAGTTCCCTAAAAAGTTAAGTTGTTTGCATGGCTAGTGGCACATGAGAGAGCTAACACTGGTTATTTAATTCAATGGAGACGTCCCAAAATGAGCTTATCTCAAATGGGTATTTTTTATATTACATTAACATGGAGACAAATTGACACATCCTCCTTAATTGTTCATTACCATACTTTTTGTGGATTGAGGATTTTAAAATTGTTGGGTCAAGGCCTCAAAATTGGATTGATATGCTTTGCGGGTGGGTTGGATCATGTGACTTTGCGTAAGATAATAGCTTATAGAGATATCGAAAGATTGCTACTTATCAGAACATATGGTTAGAACATAAAAATAGAATCAAGAAAAAGTGGAAGACAATGAATGGATTTGGGAGAGGATCAAGTTCATTTCATCACTTTGGGCCTCGACAACCAATCATCTATAAACACAATTGACCAAGCCTTTTGTATCTTATTATTTCTCCTTTGTATTTTAATTTCTATTGTGTACTGTGGACTGCTAGACCAATAATCCGCGTATTGAAGTTCCATTAATAACATATATTATGTTTTCGAATAACTATAAACAAGCATGGGGAATGTTTGACATGCATTTATTTTAAAGAGATAATTATATTTAAGTTTCACTTGTCGGGTCAACATTCATATAATTTCTATTGACCTTTCGACAATCAATGAGGTCCTATTCTAACTTTTTAAGGAATTTTTTCACAATTTTACCCCTTAATAACTAATCATTCGTAATTTCCTTTAGGAAGTTACATAAGTGGTTGGACTTTTTTTTTTAATCTTAAAATGATCATAACTTTTGATTCATAAATCCGTTTTTCGCAAAATTACTATTTTTGAAATCTGCTCGACGAGATCTATCGAACAAGATCCATGAAGCCTAAAAAATTTCAAAGAAAAAAATTTACACAAACAGTAAACTTTACTGTATGCACTAGAATATGAAATAGTTTTATATATGTGACATTTTTACAAACAGACAGTAACATTTATTGTGGTACTATTACACAGTATATATATATATATATATATATATATAGAGAGAGAGAGAGAGAGAGAGAGAGAGAGAGAGAGAGAGAGAGAGAGCGGTTCTCATGCATACCCCTGTTTGCATACCGCTGGCGCGGACCAATTTTGATAAAATAGTAAAAAAAATATTTTTGATGTAATTTTTTTTTATAGTTTCTAAACATTTCAATAGGACCATAAAAAAAAATTCATTTCAAAATGATTTTTTTTGCTATTTTAAAAAAATCGGTCAAACTTTGTTAGTTTTTAACAACTTAAAAACAACTTAAAAACTGACAAAGTTTGACCGATTTTTTTAAAATAGCAAAAAAATTCAATTTGAGTTGAATTTTTTTTATGGTCCTATTGAAATGTTTAGAAACTATAAAAAAAAAATCAGTCCGAAATTATTTTTTTTACTATTTTAAAAAATGGTCCGCACGGAGGGTATGCAAACTGGGTATGCATGAGATCCTTTCTGTATATATATATATATGTATATATATACATATATATATATATACATATGTATATATGTATATATATGTATATATATATACATATATACATATATATATATATATATATATATATATATATATATATATATGTATATATATACATATATATATATACTCGGTGGATCTAAACCTTCTTTTTTCAAAATTACTTTATATTTAAAGGTTCGCGCTAGCGGCATCCAATCCTAACTACCATTGTTGGAGCTTTAACGACCTTCATCAGAGAACCGATTTGGGGTGGATAAGGGGGCCATGTGGTTCCGCTGTCGCGGACCTTTGAAAATAAGAGACTTTTGAATAAATGGGTATTGGATCCACCGGAGTGTCATGGGGTGCCGCTGGCGCGGACCTTTGAAAATAAACTTGGATAAATGGGATCTGGATCTTCTGGAGCGCCGATTTGGGGTGAGTAGGGGTGACATTAGGTGTCGGTGGCGTAGAGCTTTAAAAATAGGAGCATATATATATATATATATATAATGTGATAACACAATAAATGCTATTGTTTGTAAAAATGTCATAGATATTAAACTTTATTGTATACACCAGAAAGTGAAATAGTTTTATATCTGTGACATTTTCGCAATCAATAACACTTACTGTGTCAATATATTTATGAAATAGTTTTATATATATAACATTTTCACAAACAGTAACATTTACAGAGTTAATATTACACAATATATATATAACATTTTCACAAACAGTACCATTTACTAAGTTAATATTACACAATATATATATATATATATATATATATATATATATATATATATATAGAGAGAGAGAGAGAGAGAGAGAGAGAGGAAGGCTCACCTACATCATGCACTATACATCACACCGTACATCACACCTAATTCTAGGCCCTAGAAAACTTTTTTTTCAAATTTTTTATTTTTCTTTTGAAATTAACCTTCCAAACAACCCATATGCAAAAAGTTAGGTCAAAATACATTTTGTAGCTATTTTTAAAAAATCCATAAAAAAATGTTGGCGCAGACCCTTATAAATAAGGTATTTTTAGTAGTTTTTTGTGAATTTTTTAAAAATAGCTACAAAATGTATTTTGACCTAATTTTTTGCATATGAGTTGATTGGAAGGTTAATTTCAAGGAAAAAATATAAAATTTGAAAAAAAAATCTTTTAGGGACTAGAATTAGGTGTGATGCACGGATGATGTGTAGAGCATGATGTACTATAGCCTCTCTCTCTCTCCCTCTCTCCCTCTCTCTCTCTATATATATAGCGACATTTAATCCCCACCACTACCCACGCCCATTGTCCGAGCTTCAACGACTTTCATCAGAGAAATGATTTGTGGTGGGTAAGGGTGGCATGTGGTGCCGCTAGCGTGGACCTTTGAAAATAAGAGGCTTTTGAATAAATGGATATTGGATCCATCGGAGTGTCATGGGGTGCCGCTGGAACGAACCTTTGAAAATAAGATTGGTTAAATGGGATCTGGATCCTCTGGACCACCGGTTTGGGATGAGTAGGGTGTGACACCCCGCCTAATAAAATACCAGGCGATCACTCCTATATCAAATTAAAACAGGAGTCTCATATGGATCACTCTTAGCATCACTGTCGAAAATCCATTTAATTACTAATAACCTATTAGTCTGGCGTCAAAATTTTTACTTAACTACTCTTTTTAACAACTACAAAATTAAAACATCCACACAGTTTGCGTAAATAAAACTGAAATGAAATAAAATAACCGAACACTAGATCAAAATATACAACCATATCGAATGCCGCTACTAAAAGAATAAATAAATGCAAATGGGCCATTGGCCAGAATATTTATACAGTACCTCCTATCTATAGTACAAGAATAAAAGCGTCTATCGAGAACCTGCATGCATCCACAGCTGCTGCAGCAGACGTCTGACTCGAAAGATGTGCCATCCAGGCGTCCCTGTGTCTGGACACCTATATATATATATATATATATATATATAGCAAGAGAGGGAAAGTAGATAAACGGGTCAGAGCCCGAGTTTTAAAAATATTTAGCAAGTGCATAAATGCCTTATTTTTAGAAAAATAGATTTGATGTCATATTTAAATTGGTATCGCACTCCCATGAGATACCCCTCACCTCTCTTCTAATAGTTCACACCTAATGCCACGAAACTCAAAATACACACACGAGTCTAGGGCTAACGAACATCGCGCCTTCATCTAATCACACCAAATATACCTCTTCCTTCTGAGGTAAAACTCCTAACAACATCTTCACCTTCATCCACTGTCGGCCTCTGACCGAACCTTTCGCGAATAATAAAAAACAACACTCTTCTCATTTTTGCTGAATCACGGGGAGTCACGGTTAAAACTATCCGTAAGATCCCTTTCGAATCCTTTACTTCACTGGGAAATTAAACTTTAGTACCACACTCTACTACGGCGGTACTACGGTACTCATAAGTACTATACTTTAGTATTCGTTGAGACAATCCTTAGCAAACACTGCAAAGGAAGTGACCTCTACTACGGTCCTCATTCCCGACTTCTACCAGCTTCTCCAGCTAAGCCTCACCTCCTTCTTCCATCCAAGCCTCGAACACGAATTTTAAACGAGTGCGCAAAAGATTTCTATAATCTTATAATATGGTAGGAGAACGAAATCTCATAAGAGAATCAACAATCCTAATCCTGAGGCTCTATATTAAATTGTGAGCAATGCTGAAAGCGTAGTACGTCCGCACAGATTCCTAAGGACACTAGAACCTGATGCTCTGATACCATCTGTGACACCCCTCCAAATAAAATACCGGGCGATCACTCCTATATGAAATTAAAACAGGAGTCTCATATGGATCATTCTTAGCATCACTGTCAAAAATTCATTTAATTACTAATAACCTATTAGGCCGGCATTAAAATTTTTACTTAACTACTCTTTTTAACAACTACAAAATTAAAACATCCACACAGTTTGCGTAAATGAAACTGAAATGAAATAAAATAATCGAACACACGGTCAAAATATACAACCATATCGAATGCTGCTACTAAAAGAATAAATAAATGCAATTGGGCCATTGGCCCGAATATTTATACAGTACCTCCTATCTAGAGTACAAGAATAGAAGCATCTATCGAGAACTTGCATGTATCCACAGCTGCTGCAGCATACGTCTGACTCGAAAGATAGTCCATCCAGGCGTCCCTGTGTCTGGACACCTATATATATATATATATATATATATATATATATATATATATATAGAGAGAGAGAGAGAGCAAGAGAGGGAAAGTAGATAAACGGGCCAGAGCCCGAGTTTTGAAAATATTTAGCAAGTGCATAAATGCCTTATTTTTAGAAAAATAGATTTTATCTCATATTTAAATTGGTATCGCACTCCCATGAGATACCCCTCACCTCTCTTCTAATAGTGCACACCAAACGCACTTAACATTCTAGTTAAGTTGCCATGCCTAACTAATCTAATACCCTCGTCTACTAGATACCACTACAACTCGAGCACTAAGGGCTAAACTTCTCTCCATTCTCAACGCTGCGCTAAGTTCGTGCGTGGGGTGTCTCACGGAGCGAAATTCAAACAAGGAACCCCCCGATACACTACTACTTGGCAGGGTTAATGGTAGAGATCCATTATGCCCGTAGTACAAAACCAAAGTATAAATTCATACTTATATATTGACATACATATCATATTCATTCTTATATACATATTACAATATACATCCGGATAATATCTCCCGGACTGAGGTTCATTGTATATTCATTTACAAAATGTTTACCAAAACTTTTTCATTTCAAAACTTTCTATTTCCCTTCTTCTATCCAGGAAATATACATAAAGCAAGTTTTATTATCATAAAAATTCTTTTCCATTTTATAACATCCCATTTCCCTTCTTACATCCAGGAAATGTATTTAAAAGCCAAATTTATTATCATAAAAATGCTTTTTATATCATATGCTTCCATTTCCCTTCTTCCGTTCGGGAAGCGTATCTGAAGCCAATTCATTTATCCCATTTCCCTTCTTCCATCCAGGAAATGTACTTAAAGCCAATTTATTATCTTAAATTGCTTTAACATATCATATAACACGTTCTAAGACCACCTGTTCGGGTTTCCCCACTGTGCGCGCCCCTAAATGGCTATCATCTTCCAGGGCCTATCATCAAGACAACATGGGATCCTATAACGCAAGACATCGGGAAGCGACCATATGCCTGCGGGAGAGTCATAACCACACCCAGAATTACCTCACCAGCGCAGAAAACATACAATAATCGCTCATATGGCCTTGGACTATATCCACCTTGCATTCATTAAACAGGGGGCTTCACCATACGCACACAACTTCCATTATGATAGCGATTTAGAGAGGTGTGTATCCATAAATTATTATTTATGAAAATCATTTCTTTTTCCATTTGAAAAAAAATTATTTTTACATTTTCAAAAGTCATTCATATCATATCATATATATACATTAATCACATAGTATATATATACCATATATTCCTCATTGAGTATATATATATATATATATATACGACCATAATTGCCAATCACATCTAGCGATGACTAATAATCCCAAAGATATAAATCCATAGAGATCACTTCCTAGGTTTCACCAAGATGTATTCAACTCACATACATTCAAATACATACATCCTTATGCTCAATGATAGCCTAACTCTCTCTTTCAAATTTTGTTCGTCCCGAACGTTAACTATGTTCGTTCCCCGTATTATGCCCTACACCAATCCAAGGCCTTTATTTCATTTAAAGGTTTACTAACCCTCGAAACCATCATTAGGAGCCCCGATATCATAACTAGGAACCCCCATATAAAATCCTAAATTGTAATTTACTCCCCATACCCATAAGAGGAGAAAACTGGCAAATCTGACCAAAGCGAATCGATTCACCCCAATTGCGAATCGATTCGGCCCCCAATCCGAATCGATTCGACAAGTGTTCTGTAAGCAGGTCCATAATGGAGAATCGATTCGTTCTAAATCCGAATCGATTCGAACCGAGACAACATTACAGATCCCCTTAGGCGAATCGATTCGGCCTAGACCCGAATCGATTCGGCCTGTTCAAGGGGCACTGTTTGGGCAATTTTTTTTTTCAATCTCCAAAATAACCAAAACTCAATCCAATCTCCATTTAAGTCATAACTTGGATTTATTCCTACAAACCCAAAGTTTTCATATCTCCTCAAGTTCTTTAGGGGTCCTAACACTCCATTTGCGAACCCCTAATATTTATCTCCAATAAGTTCTATCCTTAATTTCTAACTAACGATTTCGATCTCGGACATCTTTCCGTAGACAAATCACTATAAATCCAAAAAAACCAAAAAAATATGCGGTCGGCACCCACACGACCGCGTCGAAAAGATCTACAAATTTCATTTTTTGACCAAGAGCCGAATCGATTCACCTCTAGGCCGAATCGATTCGGAAAGCACGTTGGCCACTGTTCATCGTCTTCTCCGAGACTGTTTCGGCCATTAAAGCTTCTCCCAAGCTTTTGTCTCCTCTCCCAATGTCCTACAATGTCAACCAACTACTCCTACTCATATAAAAATGGTTCTAAATATCCTAGAACCCCAAACCAACAATTAATTTTGATTAATTTTAAAGTTTCTCCGATTAAAAAATTATTAGGGTTTATTCATTTTAACTCCCGAAAACCCGTTTTATCCACGAAAACCCAACCCAAAATCTTTAGGTTTTGTTATACCAAAAATGATATGAGATATTTATGCTCAAAAATAAATAAATCAAGTAAACACTTGCCTCGTGGATAAAATTTGAAGATCCCGAGTCGATTTCGACGGAGTTTGGCACGAGATCTCCTTTTCTCCTCCTCTTTCTTCCTTCCTCTTCCTATTCTCTCTCTTTTCTTTCCACTCTCTCCCTCTCTCCCTCTTTATATAGGAATAAAAGGGTTTATACCCCTTAATACACAAAAACGACTCGTTTACTTAATTACGAGCCCTTTTAACTCTACAATTCCCCAAAACTCAATTTCGACAATCGGACACTCTTTTTCGACTATCTCGACCATTTCGAGACCCACAACGTAGTCGAAATTTCCATTCGAGGTACTTGACCGTAAATCACTATTCTAACCCATATAACTTAATGCGGGCATTCTAATTAAAATCTTACCTTCTGTCACTTTACTCAAGGACGACCTATTATTAAAATACTCCAATTCATTTACTTAATCCCAAAAATCACTATTCATGATAATTTCTCCAAATTCCAATTTATACTCAATTATGGAATTTTATTGTCTCCAAAAGGACGGGTTGTCACATAGGGGTGGCATTAGGTGCCGGTGGCGCAGAGCTTTAAAAATAGGAACATATTGGATATATATATATATATATATATAATGTGATAACACAATAAATGTTATTGTTTGTAAAAATGTCATAGATATTAAACTTTATTGTATACACCAGAAAATGAAATAGTTTTATATCTGTGATATTTTCACAAACAATAACACTTACTATGTTAATATATTTACGAAATAGTTTTATATATATAACATTTTCACAAACAGTAACATTTACTGAGTTAATATTACACAATATATATATATATATATATATATATATATATATATATATATCCACACAGTAGATCCAAACCTCTTTTTTTTCAAAATCACCATATTTTTAAAGGTTTACACTATCGACATTCAATCCCCACCACTACCCACGCCTATTGCCGGAGATTCAACGACTAACTTCAGAGCTATGATTTGGGATGGGTAGTAGTGGCATAGGGTTCCGCTGGCGCGGACCTCTGAAATTAAGAGAATATTAGATAAATGGGGTTTGATTCCACCGGAGCTCCGATTTGGGGTCAGTAGGGGTGACATTGGGTTAGGTTTATATCTATAACATTTTCACAAACATTAACATTTATTGTGTTCATATAACACAGTATATATATATATATATATATATATCCAAACCTCTTTTTTCTGATATTGTCTTATTTTTAACAGTCCGCGCCAACGTCATCTAATCCTCACCATCACCCACCCGCATTGTCGGAGCTCTAACAACCTTCATCAGAGATTTGATTTGAGGTGGCATGGGGTGACGATGTAACATTTTCACAAATAGTAAGATTAATTATTTGTGAAAATATTACAGATATAAACCTAACCGAATGCTACCCCTACTCACCCCAAACTGGAGCTCCGGTGGATCCAAATCCCATTTATTCAATATTCTCTTATTTCCTAAGCTCCGCGCTAACGACACTCCATGACATCCCAAATCGAAACTCTGATGAAGGTTGTTGGAGCTCCGATAATTGGTGTTAGTGGTGGTGGGGATTAGATCCCGCTAGCGCGGGCCGTTAAAAATAAGATAATATTAGAAAAAAGAGGTTTGGATCCACTATATATATATATATATATATATATATATATATATATATATATATATATATATCATTTTTGTCCATTACCAATTATATGTCGTACGCTGTTACACCACTGAAGATATTCAAGCTTGCATCATCATTCAATGGATCCGAATATCAAAGATATCAGGGAATCATTTATCCAGACAGGCAGACCAATCCTCCAGTTTTAAAAAGGAACCGATCTGCCCCTCTTGGAAAAAGAACCGATCTGCCCCTCCGAACCGATCTGCCTCAATCCGGACCAATCCGCCTTGCTCACAAACTAGTATACCCCGGACCGAATACGAACCGAAGAGACCACTTTCAAAAATGAATCAGTTCGACATCGGACCGATCTGCCTCAGATCTGGACCTGTCCGCCTGGGATATATTCTAGCAGATCGTGCTGAGATTCTTTAGGTGCATGACTTCTTTTATAAACCCACTACGGGGAGTTGGTTTAGATAGACTTTGATACACGATTTTCAAGGTTCAAAAACTAAAAGTCTTCACCTTTGTGTGTTACCAAAACTCATGTTTTGATTGACAAAAATTTCCAAATCATTTGTGAATCGTTTTGAAACCTTAGAACACAAACCTTATTTTGATCATACCCTTGTGGAGAAGACTGTACTTCTTTTTCACTGCTGCCCTCCTGGAAAGGGAAAACTTCCAGCCGCCGACTACAGATCCGACACCTACGGGTAATTCTGTGTCACTGTATTTTTCATTGTAATCCGAAATTGTATGTTACAATATTATAATGAAAATAAATGGTTTTGCCCCTTTGGGGGATATTTCCTCAATTGTGTGTGTTTGATCATACTAGCTTACTTTACATCTTATTCAATCACACCTTGTTGCATGTTTAGGGTTTAATTGGGTTAAACTGGGATTTAATTATATAATATTTCTTGATTTGAACGCAAGCGCACTCTCTCAAATTGGTATGAGAGAAGGTTACGCTAATCTATCGCGTATTCCTAATTTTTCTGCAAAATTTTTCTAAGATATCAAGTTTCTAAAAAATTGATTTTTGAAAAAGAGCGTGTTCAATGGAGAAATCATATAATAAAATACCAGTTTTTGACGGAACAAACTATGCATACTGGAAAGCCCGCATGAAATCTGCTTTAAAAGGCCATAAATGAACGTGTGTGGATTTTAGTTGAAAGAGGATGGACTCCTCCCTCCGTGACTGTTGAAAATGTGACCAATTTAAAACCGATGACCACTTGGACAGAAGAAGAATTTAAATGGTCATCTTTTAACTCTAAAGGTTTAAGTGCTATTTCCGGATCCATCACTCCTGATGAGTTCTGACGCATCATGACGTGCACCATGTCAAAAGAGGCATGGGATGTTTTGCAACTTACCCATGAAGGAACTAATGCTGTAAAAGAGTCAAAATTGCAATTAACAACTCAATTTGAAACCATCACCATGCATGAAACTGAATGTTTTGATGATTTTATGCTAGGCTATCTGACATTGTTAATACTAGCTTTAATCTTGGTGAGCATATTCCTAATGCTAGAGTTGTTGAAAAGATTATTCGTTCTCTTCCTAAGCATTTTATCCCTAAAGTCACTGTGCTAAATTCCATGGGTAATTTAAATACTCTAAAATTGGAGAACTTGTAGGAGACTTGCAAACATATGAAATTGATATGTTCCTTAAAACAGTCAAGCCTAAAGAAAAGGGAATCTCACTTAATGCCCAAGAGAGAAAGAGTGAGGGGTTGACAAGAAAGAGGGGAGAGTCAACTAGAAAAAGAGAGACTGACATGTCAGATTCTGATTGTGATTTTGGCTTAGATGATTTGGCTCTTTTTGCTAAAAATTTCAAGAGAATTCTCAAATTCAAGAAAAATGGTAATTTTATAGATAAAAAGAAGTTTGAAAAAAATAAGGTGGAAAATAAAAATGAAAAAGTTTTTAAAGATCCTCCTAAGAAAGAAAGTGAGAGATGCTTTTAGTGCGACGGTGGGGTCATAGAGCCTTTTAGTGTGCCACACATCTGAACAGAGAGAAAGGGAAAGCTGTCCTTAATGCTACCTTTAGCGACGATAGTGAGGTCGAGTCGGTAGATTTTGGAGACGAGTCACCGCATGAGTGTAACTTCACTGAATTCATGGCTAGTCATGTGAGCACTTTGTGTACTTCTCACGACGATGAGGATGTTGCTTCACAGAGACACCTCGATAGTGAGACCGATGTGAGTGAGGGGGAGGATGACTCAAGTGAGAGCGAGAGTGATATTCAACATGCCTATGCTGAGTTATATTCTGAGTCATTTAAAACTAAAAAGCGTAACAAAGCATTAGTCCTTAAGATCACTTGTTTAGAGGAAGATTTAAGAAAAGCGAGAGAGAGAGAGTCCTCCACCTACACCACTCTAAGAGAGATAGAATCTGTCAGTATTGAGAAAGAGAGTCATTTTGAGAAAGAGAGAGGGGAGTTGACTAAACAAGTGGCTAGTCTCACGAGTGAGCTTTATTCCTCCATGGAGACTCGAAAGAAGCTTGAAGCCCTTGTTGCCCAGCTTACTCATGATCTGGAGAGAGCACGGGAAGTCAAGGTACAAATCGAGGACATATTTGGGAAGATGGGAAAGATGCTCCTCGGCCCCGCTTTAGGTTTTGGTGATAGGTAAGAAATAGGTTATGATGGTGCCTCCACTTCCCAAATTGCACCTGGACCTATCCCTGAGTTTACTACGACTCCTTATGGCCATCTCCAAATACCTCGAAGAAGAGTTCAACCAAGAAAAGAAAACCATGGTCCGCCTTTGACTGTGTTCTTTTGTACTTATTGCAAAAGAAAAGGCCACCTGAGGGAGTTTTTCTTTAGTTTGGGTCGGACACAATGTACTTCTGCTCCACCACGTCATACTGATAGTTTGCCACTCTGAGAGAGTGTGTTTTTCGAAGGATGTCTTTACCGTCAGTGAATGCTTCTCACATTCCTTCTAAAACCAACAACAACAAGGGTAAACAAAAGGTTACCACTTCTTGGGTGCCTAAGATAGATAAGAAAGCCCTAGTTGTTCATGTTGCTCTCAAAGCACATAATACCTCACAGTGGTATTTTGATAGTGGATGCTCCAGACACATGACAGGTGATGTTTCTTTTTTTACCCACCTTGAGGATTATATGGATGGTAGAGTCACCTTTGGAGATGGGAGCAAGTCTACCACTATAGGACGTGGTACTGTCGAGTTACCCGGATCTCCTAAGCTAGAAAATGTTTTGTACGTCAAAGGTTTGAAAGCAAACCTTCTCAGCATTAGTCATCCGTGCGACGCTGACTTTGCAGTAAAGTTTGACCGGGATGCTTGTACCGCCTATAATCAAGCCTGTAAACTTTTAGTGTAAGGGGTGAGGACAAAGGATAATTGCTATGGGACTGATCCCACATCCTCACTTGTCTGCAACAATGCCACGATCACTCCTATTGATCTGTGGCATCAACGTCTAGGTCACATGAACGTTAGAGATTTAGCTCGTTTAGACAAAAAGAACCTAGTATGTGGCTTACCATCTCTTGGAAAGTCAACTTCAATGGTTTGTGGACCCTGTCAGTTGGGAAAACAAATTCGGAGCCCTCACAGGAAGTTGTATTCCATTATCACCTCCCGAGTACTTGAGGTAATTTACATGGATCTTATGGGTCCTACTCGTACTGAGAGTTTGGGTGGTAAGAGGTATATCCTCGTGATGGTAGACGATTTCTCCAGATACTCTATTGTGGGCTTTCTGAGGGAGAAATTCGATGTTGTTGAGTTTTTAATGACCAAGTGTCGTGTCCTCCAAAATCAACACGGAGTCACTATTAACAAGATACGTAGTGATAAAGGCACAGAATTTAAGGAAGCAAAAGTAGATCTCTACTGTGATAGACTTGGGATCAAACATGAGTTTTCTGCTATGAAGACTCCTCAGCAAAATGGGATTGTTGAGAGAAAGAATAGAATGATCCAGGAAATGGCTAGATCTATACTTCTAGGTCGTATGGTTTCTAGGAGATTTTGGGCAGAGGAAGTGTCTACTGCATGCCACACGGTGAATAGGGTTTACCTACGTCCACACACACTTCAGACGCCTTATGAGTTGTGAACTGGCAAGAAACCCAACCTTGCATATTTCTGTGTTTTTGGGAGTAAATGCTACATCCTACGGGATAGAGAGAAATTAGGAAAGTTTGACTCCCGAAGCGATGAGAGAATATTGTTAGGCTATTCATCGAATAATAGAGCGTATCGAGTTTTTAACCTGAAGAGCTCTAAGGTTATGGAATCAATAAACGTTGCCGTGCAAGATGATGAACCTTCGACAGTTATTAATCCTAACCTTCAGTGTGAGGATGATGACCTTTCTAGCAGTGATTACTTGTCCCTCACCCACACTCTGTGGAACCTACTCTTGTGTTAGGGGACACACTCACTTGGGTTCGTAAGAGTCATGACCCTTCTGCCATTATTAGTGATACCACTCTAGGGGTCAAGACTCGTGCTCAGCTAGAGAACATTGTTAGCCATTTTTGCTACACGTCTAAAGTCTAGCCCAAGAATCATAAAGAAGCACTCAAGGGTAAACACTGGATATCTGCTATGCAGGATGAGTTGCTTCAGTTTAAAAAGAATAATGTCTGGGAACTAGTCCCCCGACCTAGTGGTACTAATGTGATAGGTACTCGATGGATTTTTAAGAATAGAATGGATGAAAATGGTACCATAATAAAAAACAAAGCTAGGTTGGTCACTCAAGGCTACACACAGATAGAAGGTGCAGACTTTGGGGAGACATTTTCTCCTATTGCGAGTCTTGAGTCCGTCCGTCTACTACTCGCCATCGCATGTCATATGCGCTTCAAGTTATATCAAATTGATGTCAAGAGTGCCTTTTTGAATGGAATTCTACAGGAGGAGGTTTACGTGGAACAACCAAAAGGGTTTGAAGACTCGCAGCACCCGGAGCACGTCTATTATCTGAGAAAAGCCTTGTATGGTTTAAAGCAAGCCCCCCGAGCTTGGTATGCGAGGCTTACTTCCTATCTCTTAGCCCATGGCTTCAAGAGAGGGGGAGTTGATATGACATTGTTCGTCAGGAGAGATGACGGTGCTATTTTGGTTGCCCAGGTCTATGTGGACGACATAGTCTTTGGATCTACGTGCTCTTAATATGCTCATCACTTTGAAGAGGAGATAAAAAGTGTGTTTGAGATGAGCATGGTTGGTGAGCTTACTTTCTTCCTTGGTCTCCAGGTTTGTCAGCTAGAGGATGGAATGTTCATCTCCCAATTTAAGTATGCTAGAGACCTAGTGAAGAAATTTGGCTTAAACTCCGCTAAGCATGCACGTACACCTATCAGTACTTCTATGAAGCGTAGTAAGTACACTTCAGGCAAGGACGCAGAGCAAACCTTATATCAGAGTATGATAGGTAGTCTACTCTACTTGACTGCCAGTCGTCCCGATATATCCTTTAGTGTTGGTGTCTATGCGCGATATCAAGCGTCTCCGAAAGAGTCACACTTACTCGCTCTAAAATGTATTATCAAATACGTGAGTGGGACTCTCTCATACGATATTTGGTATTCCGTTGATATTGATGACCGTTTGTCCGCCTTTTCGAATGTCGATTGGGCCGGGGATGCAGATGGTAGTAGGAGAAATTCTGGTTGGTGTTTTTATTTTGGTTCTGATCTTGTCTCTTGTTTGAGCAAGAAGCAAAACTCCATCTCTTTGTCCACTGCGAAGGCTGAGTACATCGCCGCTGGGAGTTATTTCACGCAACTCTTGTGGATGAAGCAAATTTTGGAGGATTATGGGATTTCACAGGACACCATGATCATTTACTGTGATAACACAATCGCGATACACATATCCCGTAATCCCGTCCAACATTTGCACACAAGGCACATCAGGTTACGCGAGCACTTCAGACGCTAGTTAGTTGAAGAGAAGGTCGTATACCTGTGTTTCATTACTACAGACCGTCAGTTAGCAGATATTTTCACAAAACCTTTAGATGCACTTAGATTTGAGAGTCTTCGGAAGTCTTTGGGGATTTTCACAGTTGACTGAGGGGTTGGTCTGTCTAGAATAGGATGCATTGTCTTTATCATATCATCTGATTCCTATTGTTAGCTTGTATCATTAGTTTGTTTTCTTTTTTCTTTTGAACTTCATTTTTTGAAAAATTTCAGAAAAGCACAAAAGGATGTTATTTTTAATAAAATTTTGAAAAATCCAAAAAGATTTTTTATTTGCACCATTTATGGATTAGCATTTAAGATAGCCGAGTCACAATTTCATTCCATTTATCCCAGTGACTGTCTGATAGTGATTTGAGATGCTACATCATTTCATTCACGTGCTTTACATTGTTTGGAGTCTTTGATACGTGATTAGTGATATCTTTCTACATGTTTGACTCCTATCTCCTTTATTGCACACATGCACGACTATATTTGATTATTGTACTTGTCGATCACATATTGGCGTAAGTGTTTTCATCTCAATTATGTCTATACAACGTATAATATGCGATAAAACATGACAAGATTGGAATGCATGTAAAAACCATTTTGGTGAGATTGTGTGTTTTATTGTGAACGGGGAGGGGCTGCGAAAGGTAATTATCTATCCTTTGCGCAAAAGCCACCGTTTCAATGGACCTAAAAATTGAGGAATTTTATTATTCGAGGTCCAAAGAGGTTAAAAGAGCCCGAAAATAGTTAAAGGCAATAAAAAGAAATATATGCCAATTTATGGGACATTAGGGTTTCTCCATCAATTCTCCAAAGTTTGAAAATTTAGATTACCTCTATTCAAAATATAAATCTGAGGGAGTTTGGTTGGAGAATTTAAAAATGGGTTTGCACTTCCTTGAAAGTCCTGAATAAGCATGAAATAGTTTTGGACGTTATTGGTGTGGAAATTACTCTGAGCTTTGATTTGTTGATTTGATTTAGTCAATGTCTCATATTACCATTTTTTTTACACCAAAGGAAGATTTTGAGTTCATTCGTTAGGAGTATCCATATTCATCGTGCACATCTGTCATGTTTGTATGCATTGATTTTCCTATCGAATTTGATCACACCCCTTCATTTACGCTATCATTGACTTGGTTGTTTTGTGTTCGTTCATGGTGTGATTTTTTTTTTGTGAGAAAAATTTGAAAACTCCAAAATAGTAGTTCATTCCTTGTGACACCCCTGCCTTGCTTGCTTGATTTATTCTTCTCATTTGTCTATTTGGGACATCATAAAAAGGGGGGGATTAAAAGATTTATCATATTTTGGGGAGTTTTGAGTTTTTGCGATTTGATAAAGTATGTGCTTTCATCATTTGATATCTATGTTTGTCTCATTTCACACTCGATACATCACTTGGTATTTTGCTTTGTCTCATGTGTGTAGGTACTACTTTCATGATCTCTGAATTGCACATCCTGATGAGAAAAGCATTGAGATTCCTGAAGAGTTGAAGAACAAACGATAAAGTCTTATTCATTTGTACCTTTTCAGTTTTGGGTTCATGGAAGGGTAGATTTGTATAAGCATTTTTGATATTTGATAATTCGAATGTTTATTTTTACGTATTTACCGGCATAGACACAGGGGGAGATTTGTAAGGACATTTTTGTCCATTATCAATTATATGTCGTACGCTGTTACACCATTGAAGATATTCAATCTTGAATCATCATTCAATGGATCCGAATATCAAAGAGATCAGGGAATCATTTATCAAGATAGCCGGACTGGTCCACCAGTTTTAAAAAGGAACCGGTCTGCCCCTTCGGACCGATTCGCCTTGCTCACAAACCAGTATACCCCGGACCGAATGCGAACCGAAGAGACCACTTTAAAAAATGAACCGGTCTGACATTGGACCGATTCGCCTTAGATCCGGACCGGTCCACCTAGGATATATTCGAGCAGATCGTGCTGATATTCTTTAGGGCTAGGACTTCTTTTATAAAACCACTACGGGGAGTTGGTTTAGATAGACTTCGATACACGATTTTCAAGGTTCAAAAACTAAAAGTCTTCACCATTGTGAGTTACCAAAACTCATGTTTTGATTCACACAAATTTCCAAATCATTTGTGAATCGTTTTGAAACCCTAGAACACAAACACTGTTTTGATCATACCCTTGTGGAGAAAACCATACTTCTTTTTCACTGTTGCCCTCCTGGAAAGGGAAAACTTCCAGCCGCCGACTACAAATCCGACACCTGCGGGTAATTCTGTGTCACTGTATTTTTCACTGTAATCCGAAATTGTATGTTACAATATTATAATGAAAATAAATGTTTTTGCCCCTTTGGGGGATTTTTCCTCAATTGTGTGTGTTTGATCATACTAGCATGCTTTACATCTTATTCAATCACACCTTGTTGCATGTTTAGGGTTTAATTGGGTTAAACTGGCATTAAATTATATAATATTTCTTGAGTTGAACGCAAGCGCACTCTCTCTCTCTCTCTCTCTCTCTCTCTCTCTCTCTCTCTCTCTCTCTCTTATATATATATATATATATATATATATATATATATATATATATATATATATGCACTGTGTTATAGCACAGTTAATGTTACTATTTGTGAAAATTTTACAAATATAAACTAACCCAATGCTAACCCTACCTACCCCAACCAGGAGCTTCAGTTGATCCAAATCCCATTTATCAAATATTCTATTATTTCTTAAGGTCTGCGCCAGGGGCACCCTATGTTACCCCAAATAAGAGCTCTGATGAATGTTGTTGTAGCTCCGATAATGGGGGTGGGTGGTGTTGGGGATTGGATGCCGGTAGCGCGGACCGTTGAGAATACGATAATATCGAAAAAAGAGGTTTGGATCCACCATATATATATATATATATATATATATATATATATATATATATATATATATATATATATATATATATATATATATATATATATATATATATATATATGTGTGTGTGTGTGTGTGTGTGTGTGTGTGTTTTATAACACAGCAAATGTTACTGTTTGTGAAAATGTTATAAATATAAACTAACCCAATGCTAACCTTACCCACACCAAATCGAAGCTCTAATGAAGGTTGTTGGATATCGTGGACCTTTAAAAATAAGATAATTTCGAAAAAAAAGGTTTGGATCCATTCTGTGTGTATGTGTGTATATAAATACTGTGTTTGCACAATAAATATTACTATTTGTGAAAATATTACAGATATAAACCTATTTCTCTTTCTGGTGCATACATTAAAGTTTACTGTCTGTGCAATTTTTTTTTCTTTGAAATTATATAGGCTTCATGGATCTTGTTTGATAGATCTTATCCAGCAGATTTTAAAAATAGTAATTTTGCAAAAAACGGATATGTCTATTAACAGTTATGATCATTTGAAGATTAAAGAAAAGTTCAACCACTTATGTAACTTCCTCAAGGAAGTTACGGATGGTTTGTTTTAAAAGGGTAAAATTGTGAAAAAAAGTTCCAAAAAATTAGGAGTAGGACTTATATGTAAGGGGAAAACACGATGGGACTAAAATGTCTACAAAAAGATCTAATAGGATCTAAATGTGAATGCCCCTATTTTAAAAGGGTACATAATAAAATTTAGTTATTACCCGCTGTAGCGAAAAACAAAACTTATGCCTAAAAATGAGAACTTGACCACCCCCCAAAAAAAAACAAATCTGACCTCAAAGCATGTACCTATAATTCCATATACCTCTAATCCAAGAACCGATATTGTTAATTTATATCGTTGAAATAATCATAACTATGATTTTGAATCTTTTCTACGATATTACTGAGAGATGAAGTTTCATTAAGTACAAAAGGTGTAACATTAATTTTTAAAGGAAAATAAATACGTAACGATTAATCCATATCATTTTGTTCATACCCTTTCTCTGCCCAAGTCCATTTTTTATAGGTCTGACATATTGTCATGTATATATCTTGTAGTACCCACTTTATGTGTCTCGTAAGAATTCAAAGCTCTAAGCCCTGATATAACTCCCAACATGTAAGAATCTAAAAGAATGTATGGAGATCTAACATAATAATTTCTACTAAAATAATAGGAAGAAAGCAGTGGTGAATGTTACAGTAAAAGGAGAAGAAAGTGAATTTTAATTGAGTCCTTCTTTGTCGACTCATGATTTTGACACATTTAGTAAGACACACTGACTTGTCACACCTGTATTGGCTTGTCTCCGGGTCCAATAGTAGTAGAGCCCAAACACGGGCCAATACGAGTGCGACACGTCACTTTGTCACACCAATTATTGATTTTATTTGGTCCCAATTATGTCGATAGCACTAACAGATGGGTGGAACTTGGCGGCACATATCCAGCCACTCATGCTTGTGGAGACACATAACTGTAACACCCCCAAACGAAGTGCTCATAATTCCTCGTGTAGGAATTAAAAGATGGAAGTTTTGAACTCCGACAAATACCAATCGAAATTGACCTTGGTTATTAGTAAAACAATAGTAAAATCTTACATTGGTAAATAATTTATTAGTAGCCGAGTAAACATTAATTTTTTGTTATAAATATTTTTCTTATGTATAGATTGTTATACCACTGATATTATAAATTTAAAACTAAAACATAATTATTGAATTCAGTAATTACAGAAATTAAATTAAGTTCAGAAACTTACTTGTGACAGACTAAATTTGCAGAATATATTAATAAATAGAAAGATATTTGAGCCCTATTAGAACAGTCTCCTTAAGGAAAATTTATTCCCTTCAATGTGCTTCAAGGTTATAGAATAATTACCTCCCAAGATAAAATTGATTTTTTGGATTAATCAAGTAGCACTGCAATGATGAAGTTCAGCGAACACAAGACTATGTTTTCTACTCAACCAGAACAGTAATATGCAATAGAAATGAGTGGAGTAATGCAGAAATTTCTTTTCTGAAACTGGAACAACATTTTGAATAGGGATAAACTTTTTCATTAACCAAAAATCAGAGGGAGAGTTCGTATTTATAGCAAAAGCAAGTGACTTTTGGAAAAAGATTGTCAAACAATTTTGTTTTAACTGTTGACAAGAAATTGATGACTAATTGATTAATTAATTTCATAATTAATTAATTAAAACCTAGAAAATTAATTAAATTTGGCCCCAAAAGACAGGTTTGTATAATCTCAAGCCCAAGCCCGAATCCGAATCCGAATCCGAATCAAACCAAGCCAAACCGGCCGACCGGACGGACGGATGACGCGCGTGGACATTTAGCCAAGTCCAATACTTGTATAGTTTAGGTCGTCTCCCCTTTAAAGAGTTGGGATACCCCAAAGGCATACAAGCCTTAGTGCACATTTGGGGTTTTATTAACTCTTCAAATCCCCACTATTCTTCCCATGTGGGATAAGGTTTTTACATGCCCAATTCATTAACATTCATTGATTTATTAGTCACTTTGAAGACTTATTTATCATTCACAACTTAAAGAATTGGACATGTGAATATACCACATTAATCTTTCTACGAAGGAGAACGCATTCGTATATGGTCCTATAAATATCGAGGTGTGGGTCCCATCTAAATTTGAGCTCAAAATTGCTCAAAATTCTGGAGAGCATTTTATGTCCTTTATGTACAATTTTTCCAACAATCCCCCACATGAATGATATATTGCTACAAATAGAAACAAAATAGACGCACATATAGATGCATTGGGAGAAGTAGACTAGTGGCCTTAAACTTTCCTTAGTGATATACAATTGGATTTACTTGATTAATTAGTAGACTTCACATATTTGAACCGTTAACCATTTTTGTAAACCTAGACAACAATATTAAAAAAATAATTCTTCAACACAGTTGGTTCTCACGTTTATGTTTGTTTTGGATATGAAAACCACTTGGTTCCGTGACTATTTTAGAGAATTTTCCTTTCATTATTCTCATAGAATTAGCCCCGTTCTTAATCACGTAGGTGACTTCCATAAAGAGTATCCTGCAATACCCCACTTAAATATACTAACTTATGAATGTCATTAAAAGCATAACTTATCCTAATTTTGCAGCAGATGTGCACTATTTTACTTCGAAATGGATAGGATTAAATATCTGCAGTGCTTACTGAATACCATGTAGTTCGGTTTCCCTATTGAACCTAGATCTTGGGATCTCCAGTCTGCTAGGTTAGGTTGACACTATTTTGATTCTTATTTATTTATAGGATTTAGACCCATTCCTCTTAATGAGAATTAAACTTTCTCTCGATTTAATCCTTTCGTTAGTGGATACGCTATATTATCTTTTGAGTTTACATAGTCAATTGAGATAGTTCCATTTGAGAGAAGATGTCTAATGGTGTTATGTCTACGAAAAATATGTCGAGACTAGTTGTTATACATGTGATTCTATGCCCTTCCAATCTCCGATTGACTATCACTATGTATACATATTGTGGGGACAGGTTTTGACCAATTTGGAACATCCTCAATTAAGTTTTAAAGCCATTCATCTTCTTCTCTAGCTTTGTCTAGTGCAATGAATTCAGATTCCATTGTCAATCTAGCAATGCACGTTTCTTTTGAGGATTTCCCAAATACGGCTTCACCTCCAAGGGTAAACACATACCCACTCATAGACTTAGAGTCCTTTGTATCGGATATTTAGTTTGCATCGCAATGTCTTTCAAATACAACCGTATATCTTGAATAATGTAGTACATAGTTTTGACTATATTTTAAATAACCCAAAACTCTTAATATAGCCTTCCATTGATCTCTCCCTGGATTACTCGTAAATTGACTTAGCTTACTTATAGAGTATGTTATATACGATCGCGTACACTTCATGATATACATTAAACTGCCGATAATACGAGAATATTCTAGTTGAGATATGATTTCACCATCAATTCTTTCTAGATATAAATTTACATCTACATGTGTTTTAGTGGGAGTAATATCATACTTCTTAAATTTTTCAAGTACTTTCTCTATGTAATGATACTGAGATAACAAAAGTCCATACAATGTTTTAGAAATTTTAATTCCTAATAGGACATTGGTGATACCTAAATATGTTATGTCAAGTTGATTATTCAACATATGTTTTATAGTTTTGACAATTTCAAGGTTACTACCCATGATTAGCATATCGTCAACATAGAGGCATATAATGACGTATCCATTTTGAATGCTTTTAAAGTAAACACATTTATCGCACTCAATAATTTTTAAACCATTGGATAACATTGAATTATCTAAATTTTCATTACATTTCTTAGGTGCTTTCTTTAATTCGTAAAGTGATTTCACAAGCTTACATACTTTCCCTTCTCGTCCGGGAGGCTTGAACCCTTTAGGTTGCTCGATATAAATTTCCCCGTCTAGTTCACCGTTTAAGAATGAAGTTTTTACATCCATTTGATGTATTTCAAGTTCATTAATGGTAGTTATTGCTATTAACATTTGAATGTACGTAAATCTCATTACCGGTGAGTATGTGTCGAAGTAATTCAACCCTTCCTTTTGCATGTAGCCTTTTGACACAAGTCTTACTCTATATTTATCAATTGATCCATCGGCCTTGAATTTATTTTTGAAGATCCATTTGTAACCTAACGGTTTTGAGACTGGTGGAAGATCCACTAGTTCCCATGTATGATTTTACAAAATGGATTCAATTTCGCTATTAATTGTTTCTTTCCAATTATAAGCATCTGGTGAGGATATCACTTCTTTGTACGATTGAGGTTCATTTTTTAGCAAATATGTTAGAAAATTAGGACTAAAGGAAGTCGAGGTCCTTGCCTTTTTACTACGTGTTGGTTCATCCTCTATTGATTCAATAGGTTGATAAGTACCCTTTGTAGTAGCTTGATTTGTCCTTTTATAAGGACCAAATTCTCGGGTCATGTTATATGGAAATTCATTTTCAAAAAATGAAGCATCCCTCGATTCAATAACCGTATTTACATGAATATTCGAAATCTCAGATTTACCAACTAAGAAATGATATGCACAACTATTTATAACATAATCCATGAATACACAGTCAATGATCTTTTTTCTTATTTTTACTTTTTTAGGTTTAGGAACCATCACCTTGGCTAAGCACCCACATACTCGTAAATATTTATAACAAGGTCTTCGACCATTCCATAACTCATAAGGCGTCTTGTGAGTTTTCTTGTGTGGGACTTTGTTTGCAATATAATTAGAGAACAATAAGCCTTCCCCCCACAAGTTATGTGGAGCTCTTGAACTTATTAACGTAATGTTCATCATTTCCTTCAATGTACAATTTTGCGTTTAGCAATGCCATTCGATTGAGGAGAATAAGGAGCGATGGTTTGATGGATAATTCCATGTTCGTAACAAAATTCCTCAAAAGGATATTCATATTTACCTCCTCTATCACTCATAATATCCTTTATCTTTTTGCTTAATTGACTCTCGACTTCATTCTTGTATTGTTTAAATGCATTAATAGACTCATCCTTATTATGTAATAAATATACATAGCAATATTTTGTTCAATCGTCAATAAAAGTAATAAAATACTTTTTCTCACCTCTAGTTTGTATAAATTTTAAATCACAAACATCTGTGTGAATTAAATCTAATGGTTCAGTGATCCTTTCAATAGAATGAAAAGGTAATCTTGCAAATTTTGATTACACATAAACATCACATTTATGATTTTTTATCAATATTAAATTTTGGAAAAAATTCCAAGTTAATTAATCTACGTAAGGTATCAAAATTAACATGTCCTAATCTAGCATGCCAAATATCAGATGACTCAATCAAGTAAGTAGAACTAGCAATTTCATTCATCAGGGATGCTTTTGGCATCAATTTCATTACATTCATTTTAAGAGGCCCTCGGGCAGGTAGCTCTTTCCCACATACACATCATTTTTGGACAACACAAACTTATCAGAATCAAACATAAGTTTAAATCCATTCCTGCTTAAAAGAAATTCGGAAATCAAATTTTTACAGATGTCAGGCACGTGCAACACATTGTTAAGAGTAAGCTCCTTTCCCAAAGTCATCTTCAGAAAGATCTTTCCTCATCCCATGACTTTATCACTCGAAGAGTTCCCCATAAAAAGGGTCTCCTCCTTTTTTAAAGTCTTATAAGTAGTAAACATCCATTTGTTTGCACAAATTTGGCCTATGGCCCCAGTGTCCACCCACTATTCCTTGGTATTTACTACTAGATTGCATTCAGAGAAAACAACAGAAAGATTTATTTATACTATACCATCGTAAATGTTCTTACCCTCTGTCATATTTTCTTGAGCATTGGTATTTTTAACATTCTTTGGTTTGTGACACTCGCTTGAGCGGTGTCCTGGCTTGCCGCAATTGTAGTATTTGCCTATGAACTTCTTTATTTTCTTAGATGTGCCTTCCCCTTCACGCTTACGTTTGGATTTAGGCCCTTCAACCACATGATTCTTAGACTCCATGATGTTCTTCCCACTTTTCTTTTGATATTCACGGTTGTCTTCTTAAACCCGAAGTCGCACTACTTAATCTTCAACATTCATCTCCTTGCGTTTGTGCTTGAGATAATTTTTGAACAAGTTCCGAGATGGAGACAACTTTTCAATTATCATCGTAACTTGGAAAGTGTCACTAATCAACGATCAAGACTATGAAGTTCGTCATGCAAATAGATAATCTTTATTTTTATATACTTTAATGTTTGTTTTATTAAGAGATCCTTGCATGTACTTCTACATTTGGAAAAATGTGCGATGATGTGTATGGGGACGTAAGCATGTATCTATGTTTAGAGGGACTCTAAAACTAAGGCATCCAAATATTTCTAAAATTATCATAAAGTAATCATGTAGGGGAACGATATTGATCATAGTTGAAAGGAAGGATAAGGATAGTTCAATTTTCTTAACGTGTCCCTAGCAGAGTTTCCACTGTGTTGTTTCAGGCCCCGAGAACTGATGCACATGGGGGGGGGGATTGTCACGGGGATGCGGGAGTTCTTGTTTCCCATCAGTAATTTCACCCTCAAGGTTGGGTTTCAATTTTGAATGATTACCCCATTGAAGTTGTTAGACACAATATCCAATTTTTGTGACACGCCCCTGGTTTAGGCGTGGGCCTAAGTGTCTTCCATGTGAGGAGTTGTTTGTTATTCATAGATCCATTTTTTTATATATAAATAAACAAAAAGGTTCAGATTATCCCTTCATGGCTAAACATGATGAAATTTGTAGGCCTGTGATTGTCCACAGAATTTTGTTGTTGGGTTCGAGAATTGGGTTACAATCGGGGAAGGTGTTAGGCACCTAGTTTTTTCTTTATGCTTCCTTAATTACATGCTTATTATCACTATTTACACTAGGTGATTACTTTTTTATGTTTTTAGATCATGATTAGAGACCTCAGTTTAAGAATCCATTAATACGTAAATATGTGCTTAGGTGGGGAAAGTGGTGTAGTGAGAGGTGTAGGAACGTCATTTAAATTGTTGCGAGTACACAAGAGTTCTTATATATGAGTGCATATTTGGGATAATAGGTGATCACTATATATGTAAGTGTGAGAAATCTCAATTTGGGTAACGAGTGATTGCCAAGAGTATGTAAGAGTGTGAGAAATCTTGGCTTGTATAATGGGAGGTCGTCAATAGTAAATGTGTGTATGTGAAAGAAGTCGTGACTTGAGATAGTTTGAAATCTCATTTGAGGTGATGATGGATAGAAGGGTAATATGATAGATGGATGCATTTTTATTGTGATAACATATCGAGAGATATATTATCAAGGCGTATGCTCACTATAAGGACTCAGTATTACCACTACGTACCTAGGAGGACTTGGGATCAAATCCTATGTAGTTTGGTTCCACACGTATTCAAACATGATGTGTGTGAAAGTGTAAGATTTATCTTAAGAGGAAGATAGACTATTTGTAGGATAGAAGGGAACTTCTATGGAGGTTCAGAATTGGAGTGGACCCGAAGATCTTCGACATTAGAGTATCATATTATTATCATCGGACAATAACTAGTAGGAATGTATCACCCTTAAAGTTAGTTTATAGGTATAAAAGGAGAGGGAAAGGCGCATTTAGGATTGGATTGGGGTGTATCCCAAATTTGTCATATGCCCAGGGCTGGTTACTCCGTATTTGAACTGGAGATGTAAGCATCCTTAATAGATAATAAGTAACGACATATTTTATAAGATTTGGTCTTCACGAGTTCGGGTTGGTATATCACCTACGTACCCAAAGAGACTTAGGATCAAAGCCAACATAGTTATAACAAACGCGACATATTTATGGGTGTAAGGGATAGGATACTGAGTATAAAATACACATCAATACTATATTTATAGAGCCTAGTCCTTAATGTATCCATTTTGCTGGAGGGATATATTTATATTTTGAAAATATGCTAATCAAATGTCGATGCTTTAGATCTATTTGAAGGAAAACACATATTCGGGGATGCCATCGTAGAGACGGGCTTTGTTCGCTCGGAGAAATGGTGAGAGTAATCCAATCTTATATTTTGGATTCAACAAAGTTTCGAAATAACTCGACTCACTAGAACCTTCTTGAGAACAGTTTTGAAAATTATGTTTTCATGTTGTATTTAGTCGTATCATTTGATTAGAATTTATTTAACAAATGGGTATGTCATTTTAATTTAATAACAAAGATTATGGGTAAAAATTGGGCTTTTAAATATAAACGATGTAAAATGCATACCAGATAGGCTAAATGGTGGCGGAGATAAGTGAGATAAATGATTATAGGTCGTTCATCAATATATATATATATATATATATATATATATATATATATATATATATATATAAAAGAATGCGGACCGAACATGTGTCACGTGGCGGTGAGCCCAGAAAAGAGAGAGAGAGTGCGGCTATAATTTACACGATAATTTCTAGGGCACTGTTAGGTGACACACATCCAGTCCGTATTTTTAAAATGGGGACTAGTCCGCACAAGAGCATTATTATTTATATATATATATATATTTGGGGTATTGGCCCAAGGTTTCTGTAGAGTTTCTTTACCCTTGTAGCGTGACTGGAATTTTTCTTATGGGAGTGTCCCATATGAGTTGGCATCGTTTAGTCGGGCATAGCTTCATTTGGAAGAGATGACTTCTGTTGGGTGCGCACAGAGGTTTGCTTTTGATTCTAGGAGGAACAGACTTTTAAAAAGTATGTGATTCAGTTGTAGGAAGTGATTTTTCAGAGATACGAACATTACTCGGGGAAGTGAATTTTTATAATACGAACTTCACTCAGTACTTTTCAGAACAAGATTGAATATCTCGATCACTCTGGATTGAAGAAAGTCAGGAAACAAAATCAATGTTGGGTTTTAGGGTTTAATGTTGGCGGGGACCTCTTTTTTAGGGTATAGTTGGGGTGTAAGATTGCATAGATTCGACCATCATTACATGGGAGGGTTAGGCATTAGGTTAAAGGTCATGGGGGGCTTTAATCGTTCATTTAAAGGACCCATTGCGAAGGTTTTTCCCCCTTTTTAGTAGGTTTTAGTTTTTTGCATTTTTAGCCCTTCCAAGTTTTATTTATATGGTTTTTACCCCCTTATTTTTGGGGTGGTTTTCCATTTCTGCCTTTGAGATTTTCAATGGGTTTGGGTTGAGTGTTTATTATTGAAAGGGAGAAATGACTCATACCATGATTAGAAATTATGGTGTCCATAAAAGTAGATTTTTAGGCACTAGGTCACTGACTAGAAACTCTTTGAATTTGACCATCTTATCATGTTGTTTGGCTAGGTCTTATTGTATGCTACAAGGTGAATGAAATATTGTTCTATTCATTCCTCTTCTAGTTCAATCTCATGATCTAAACATTCAACGTTATTTCTATCCTCAAAGATACTAGTCCCTAAAGTCATTAAGCTGATTTCCAAAGGGATGGCAACTTGCATTGTGTGTTATAAGGCATATGAGGTTTCATATGTTGGTCATCCAAGGCTTATTATGTAATCCTAGAGGATTTAAGGGAGTTTCTCCACCCATATTCCTTTCAAATTCTTTAGATGTCATTTGACCCCCCTAAGTAGAGTTTTATTAGTAATTTTTGCTTGCTTATTGCATTATGGGAAGTCCATTGAGGCACAATGAATTTAAATTCCATATTATGCAAACAAATATCATTGTAAAATTGGTTCCCGTTTTCCATTACCAAGTTTTTAAGAATACCAAACCCGGTGATAATTTTCCTCCACACAAATCGTTTGGTGTCGGCCTCTCTTATATGACTTAGCGGTTCGGCATCCACCAAGTTGGTGGAATAGTCCATGGTAGTTATTAGTCACTTCGTATTCCCAAGTTTTGTAAGTAGAGTCCCCATAATCCCCGTGCCCCACCAAGCAAAAGGCCATGAACTTATGAGGGGGTGAGTCTATCGGTCGATTGTTTGATGATTGGAAAAAATTCTTGTCACATGTATGGATGAACTAAATGGTGTCTTTATGAATGAAGTTTCATCAATAGCCTTGGAAGATAGAATATAGGAAAGTTATCTTCCATCTACTCGAGATCCACCACTGCCATCGTAAATTTTGTTGTGAATACCTTCCACCTTATCTGGGTAGACACATTTGAGAAGAGGGTCTATGAACAATCATTCGTAAACTTTTCCTTTAGAATTAAGGAAAAACCTTGCCAAGTGTATCTTTAAGCTGTGAGTTTTTCACCATCCCTAGGTGAGTCTCCACTCTTCATATAGGCAATGATAGGGTTCATCCAAAATGTGTCGATTTGACCTACATGATATTTGGGGTAATCTCTGAATTACTGCTTGGTCACTTAACGTACTCCACTTTAATCATCCTTTTTATATCAGTGTACATTTCTAATGTAGCTAAGGTGTTATCATGACTATTAAACTTCCTCATAAACTATTCTATTGATGCTAATCTGAAAGCCTTTAGGATTATTGTTGCTTTATCCCGATAGGTGAGAATTATTGGATCTATGGATTTTCATTCTCTTCTGATTTGATTAGAGATTAGACAAAAATCTTAGTGTATGGCAATGCCTTGTGATCTTATAGTAATCACCCATTATAGGCTAATTATCATGGCCTCATATTTCGTTTTATTGTTCGATCCCTTGAATCCAATTCGAATTGCCTACTCAATGAGGCATCCTTGTGGGTTGATAAAGAGGATTCCCATATTGGTTCCTCATTCATTAGATGATCCATCAACAAATAACCTCCATTTATACTTTTATTTTCTATTTGTAGGTTGTTTATCTCTAAAATGGGGTTGACTTCTTCTGGGGTTGTTAGGAATGTGACAACCCACATATTTTAATACCTGGTTTCCAATCCTCTATTAAAATAAAAGATGAATCTCAATATGGTTCATTCTCAGCATCACTGGTGCAACAATATAAATGTAAAAATATAACCATACAACACAAAGAATAAAATAATCTTCATGCATAGATAAATAAAAGGTGAGAACCGAATAAACCTTCGGTCACCAAATAATAACATCCACGGAATATAAATGAATGACAACTGAGTAGTGAAATAAAATATCTGACAATAATATAAAATTCTATCCATCTACGTGTAATACGCCCAAACTGAAAATTGGAATGAAATGATTCTATTTAGATAGAATAAGTTGAGGCGTCTAAAACAATCCTATAGCATCCACAACGAATGCAACAACAATAAATGATCTATCCCTGTGGTCTTGGTTACCGCTGTTGCACATGTGGGGATATAAAAAGAAAACATGGAAAAATAATTTCCCATGGGTCAAAGCTCGAAAGTTAGAAAATATTTTGCAAGTAGATAATTGTTTTAAATTGATTAAAACTTGTAGTATATTACTTTCATAATTAACTAGTCGCATTCACATGAGATAAAACCTCACCCCTCAACTACAGTGTGCACATATTGTGTTCATCGTTCATCCTAATTAAACTACCCGGTCTAATTTGGACATGTAACTTCTATCCAAGCCCAGTCCCGCTAATACTCTCTATTAGCTAAGTATAATTACCTATACTAGGTATACATTCATAAACAATATTGTAGCGACACACTTACTATATAAATATTCACATAACATGCATAACATAGCTACGCTCGTGCTATATATACACACACACATATATATGTGTGTATGTGTGTGTGTGTGAGTAAACGTATCCCCAGAGCATGGACCTCGAGGATACATCCCTTGTATACTATCCGACTCCAGGCATTATGCATCACACTAAGCCACCAGGTCGGAATCTCATCGCCAATCCCAAATGAAAACACATACAATGGAGAGGGTCATAGACATACATCCGATAGTAGCAACCATACCACATCGTACTCACCCATTCTGTAAACCAATTCTTATCCTCGCACATCAATAATGGCCATGCAACAGTCCTATGACCCAGGGATTCAATCTAACACCTGTTGGTTAATGCTAGGGTGGACTACCCACTATGTGCAACCTCCTACGATAGCACTACCGAGTAGGTATGTTTAATAAAAACAAGTAGCATACACACATACATAAATATACATCACTCTAATATGTATATATTTAAAGTAACGAACTCGTACGCATATCCCACAATGCACGGTTCACCCGTTCCTGATGTTCGAACCAACTTTCGAATTAATTATTTAAATGGTCACTTGCTTGAATTATCAATTCTCCTCACTATAACCCATCAAATCTTTGGCCTATCACATGTACCAAACCCTGAAAGCATTCCTCAGTAATCCCACAGTACTCTGAAATCCCCACGGTCATTTCCCAAGCTCTAATGGGTCAAAACAACACATGAACAAAAACCGGCTAAGTCAGTAAATCAAAATAGTTCACTAACAAATCGATCCGGTTCGATTGAGCAAACCGGTTCCTTCCACCAGCGAACCGGTTCGGTTTGTTGGGTTGCCTGTCATTTTCTTCCTCGAGTTTTTCTCCTCCAAACCCTCTAATGGAGGTCCCAAACCTCCCCAAACATACAATTGACCTCAAATATCTTTATACTAATGATACAAAAGCATTAATAAATTTAATTACCCATGAATACTATATCAAACACCTAGTATTACAAATCAAACACCAATCCCATTCAATTCATAATTTTCTCCAATTTGATTTTCTATAGTTCAAACTTCCTATCGGAGTTCTACATGCTCATTAATATAAACCCATAATTAATTTTTAATTACTAATGTAATAAATGCCAACTAATAATCAATTCTAATCAGAGTTCATTTATCATTTATGTCTCTAAATGAATCAATCAAAGTTTCCATATTTATAACTTTTAAATCTCAGATTTTCATTATTAATCATGAAAGTGATTAACTGATTGCAACTTAAAGCAAGTAACTACTTCCCTTTGTGGAGTTAATCTGATGTTCTCTACGTTTGATGATGGTTTGAATTAAGAGATTGCCTCTCTATTCTCCTCTGTGTAGAGGGGTACCTACTAGACTATTCCACATCACTTCCTAATCTGGCAAGGGGGCTCACAGGCGAGCATGTGTGAGAATTAGCAAGTGGGTCCATAATGAGTGGCCCAATCCCAAAAAATTCCAAACTGAAGGTTTTGGCGAGTGGGTCAATAATGAGTGGCCCAATTACAGAATAAGCCATAACAAAATAGTTTGTGAAGGGGTCCACAATGTGTGGCCCCAAGTTAAAAAATAAACTATAACAAAATATAAGGTGAGGTGGTCCACAATGAGTGCCCCCCAAGCTCAAGCCATAACAAAGGGTTGACGAAGGGATCCATGATGAGTGGCCCCTAGTTTAAAAAGAGGCTAAGATAGAAGGAATGGGCGAACATGTCTATGACGAGTGGCCCTAAGTCCAAAAAGAGCCCAAGATAAAAGGAATGGTCAATAACGAGTGGTCCCATCGCAGAAGGTACTAAAGATATCAAATTAGCAAGGCAGCTCATCCCCATATCACCCAAAAGGAATAAACACATAGTGTCTATTATAAGTCTCACTTGGCAAGGGGGTACCCAACAAGCAACCTCAAGACAAAAATGTAAAATAAGAAAGCAAATAAATTTTTTTGAGGGGATGCTCATAAGTCTCACTTGATAAACAACTACTAAAATTATAGTTTTCCTTGCACAGGTAGCCTTGATCAAGAAAGTAGGGATCATATAGGTTAGTTGGGGTCTCCTTGGGGTTTTGGTTTGGTGGCTAAGAGATAAGGTTTGTTGGGCAAAGCCAAAGCTCGATCAATTTACACTTTTGGATAAAGATAATACTACTAGGAGAGACCCTAGAGGTCACTCAATCACTCATATAACCTACACATAGAATAAATGAGTGAGTGAACAAAAGGCTGCTCACAAAGTATTTTTTAACTGGCTATTAGTGAGTGGCCCCTGAAGGTAACTCAAAAGTTTGTACATAAAGTTAGTGTTTGAAAAGATATTTACCAAATCACATGTTTTGACACTATTATTTGACATATTTTCCTTTTGAATTTGGTATGCACTAGGTGTCTCTTGTCAGAGGAGGCATGCAACTAATAGAAAAATAGAGACAAAATGTACATTACAGAGCTTGTGTCTAAGAGTGCCTTACCCTAGTATTTACCTACGAATAGGACCCTTGGGTAAGGTCAAGAACACACATAAAACTTAAGTTAGCACGCTGTCAAAATAACACTAGAAAAAGTATTCTTTACCTGCTATCTGTTAAGTGTTAAAGTGCTTGTATCTTCACTCCCTTTAGAACCATCACTTTTAGGATCTCTCTCTCTCTCTCTCTCTCTCTCTCTCTCTCTATGTTTCAGACATTGTCATTATTATAAAAGTTTCCACTAATTAATCTCTTTTAAGGAAGAAAATTACAGAAAAGCTCCATTATTACTATAAATGTAAGGTTTTCTTCCCTAGCTGCTCTTGATACTTTGATGGCCTTGAAGACAACATCCATTGGAGTGGGTCACGCCTTACCCATTACAGTTCTTCATAGACCCAAGCAGTAGATAAGGTGTAGCAGTTCCCCCTTATTCTAATGGGAAAATACCATCACCAGCAGATAAGGCATATGTAAAATTTTACAAGGTCCACCAAAGGGTCTAGCATGACACTAAATATTATTTTTATTTATGAAGGATCATTGGTGACCAGGTGGTAAAATGGCACTTTGTAAACCTCCTGTAGACATTAACGAGAACCTATTTCCAGCTCATCATTACAGTTCAGCCAACATGATGGTGGCATATGACGAGGAAGGAACTCAAGAGCTTGAGGAGTGGTTGGGCAATGAGAAAATGTGTGAAGATTGGCTAGCTAGACTAGATAGAGAAGAGCAAGGGGATGAGTGAGATGAGTAGGTGATCCCCTCAGAAGGAATAGAAGATGTGTTCCTTACCCTAGATGAGTGAGGGATATTTGAAGCGGAGTATATCTGCAACGCGTAAACGTAAGAAGTGGATCTAGACTCAGAATGTAAAGTCATAACAAGAAGAACGAAATTCAAGTGTTTTTTTTATCAGATCGGGGTGAAGCATGATATCCCCGTAGTCATTACAAAGAAGATCCTAGATTCAGTTCAATAGCGAGGGGATCCCTATCTAAATTGGAAGGGCCCTATAGGAAGGTTGATCAAGAGGTACACCTCTAAGGTGGTCTTCTCAGAAGTTGATAGGCAAGGGCCTTATTTTCACAACCATCCTTCGTATGTAACATATTTGATAAGTGGAATCAATTTTTCCAGAGCACTCAGGGATTGAGGTAAATCCATTAATATCATGCTTATTAGCACATTCTATAAGACAGGTATCTTTTAAGAGATGATAGTGTCAATCCCGTTGGTGATTTCCGATTTTGACAATGTATTAATGTAATTGCTGAGCTATGTGAATGTGGGAATTAAATTGAGAAATTTTACATCCCATATCAATTTCCATATCATCAATTCCAATTCAAGTTACCACCTTCTAATATGATGAGAGTACATACACACTCATCGGCTAGTGCCCTCAACATTTCATCAATGTGCAAAAGCTAACGCTCGTGGTACAAAGATCGTGATAAAAGAGATAAAAAAGATGTTTTCTATAGAGTAGGCCCATCTGGTGGATATGGCATTCTACATTGAGTTATATAAAGAAAGGATATGTTTAACGATAAGGTTAGAGGAGCCTCACTTAGATGGAGAAGGTGTTTAGCCCAAAAAGTCTGTCCCCGAGAGATTAGGTCAGCGAGTGACCCCTCCAAATGAAAAAATTAAAAGGAAATATGAAATTTGAGGAAGAGATCAAACTACCTCACACGTGCAAAATAGTTGTGTTGGTAGATAAAAAAGTTATCTACCGTTTGTAACGGTATACACAGGTGGCATTTTGGGATAAGGGCGTCAACCCGGTGCCATAGTGCTTGGTAGTAGATAAATCCCACATCGTTGAGAATTTATAAGAGCCTAAAGAAGCGCCTGAGTGCATGCAATATGGGTCGAGAGAGCAACTTCAAGAGCTGTAGGAAATAAACTTGATAATAGGGTGAAGATGAATGATCCATTCTAATTTGCAAAGGGTTAAATCCCAAATAGTGTGAGGAGATCATCAGTTTGCTAAGGGAATTCATGGATGTGTTCGCGTGAAAATATATAGAAATGCCTAAGATAGACCCCGAGTTGATCTCCCAAAAGATGAATATTATCCCCAATGCCCTAGTAGTAAGATAAGCCACTCGCAGCTACAAGACTGATTTGGATCAGAAAATTAAAGAGAAAGTAGAAAAGGTGTTGGTAGCATGATTCATCAAGCCAGTTCATCAACCCATATTGCTTTCAAACATTGTACCTATGGACAAGAAAGATTAAAATCAAATAAGGATCTATGTAGACAGAGATTTAATTGTGCATGCCCAAAAGATAAATTCCTGCTCCCGAGCATTAATAGTTTAGTGGATGCCACAGCGGGACGTGAGATGTAAAACTTCATGAATAGGTACGTTGGTTACAACCAAATTCGAATGGATCCATATGATGCTAAGAAAACTGCTTTCCGGACAACCTTGGGGAACTTCCATTACACAATCATTCCGTTTGGACTAAAGAACGCAAGTGCCACCTATCAATGCACGATAATGGCCATATTTCATGACTCATTTCATGATATAATGGAATTTTATGTGGATGATCTAGTGGTGAAGTCCAAAAGGGAAAGTAAACATATTCAGAATTTGAGGTGGGTGTTCAAGAGGTGTCGCAAATATAAGATGAGAATGAACCCATCAAATCTAGCCTTTGGGATAACATAGGGAAAATTTTGGGTTTTTATAGAAAATAGACAAGGGGTGAAAATTGATGAAGAGAATCAGAAAGCCATCTTGATGATACCACTGCCAAAAAGTCAGAGGCGGCTCAAGAGATTCTTGGGAAAGGTTTATTTCCTGAGAAGATTCATACTAGCTTTGGTGGAGGTGACTCATCCTTTTTCCTTTTTGATCAAAGAAAAGGCCAAATGGATTTGGGGAGAGGAACAAAAGAAAGCTATAAAGAAGATAAAGGAGATTTTGACCTCCCCGTAAGCAATGGTACCACTAGAAGCAGGTGCACCATTGCTGCTCTATTTAACCTTAATGAAAAGATGTATGGGAGCTTTGCTTTCTTAAGATAATTCAGGAGTGGAGAGGCTTGTGTACTACCTGTCACGAGTGATCTCAAATACTGATTCCATATATACCAGCGTAGAGAGGCACTATCTTGGCCTAGTTTTTATTACTTAGGAGCCGAGACATTATTTTCTTGCTTTCATTGTCCACATCATCACCAAGTGTTATCCCATCAAATATCTCTTGGCATGAACCTTCCTAGTGGGGAGAGAAGGAAGATGGCTCCTAATATTATCTGCATGTGATTTGAAATGTGTGGTCCCGAAGGCCATCAAGAGCCAGGCCGAAGCAGATTTGTTGTAACACCCCGCCCGCCCGGAGAGAGTGAACGGAGCGCTAATGCGATAAAATAAATCCAAATCCACAAGTGACAAGGTATAGAGCATCTAAATCCCACAACAACAAGAGAGAAACAACAAATCTCAATCTCTTCAAATTAAATACCAAATCTCTCGAATTACATTCAACAACTAACTCGAAAATAAAATACAAATCTCCAAAGCTCTATACATCAAAATAATACAAATCTTTCCCAAAAAATCCTCGCTAAAATCAATCTCCATAGTTCCCCAAAATTAGCGCTAACCTACCACTAAAAGAAAATATGGGGAAGTACACAATACGACAGGAAAGATGCTCAACAAATAATATGTTAGCGATGAACAAAGCGCAACAATACGAATACAAATATTCAAATCAAATGAAAATCTCAATAGCATTTTATCAATAAATTTCTCAACAACACGTCAATAGGTCACCAGGCCTCACCCCATCCGCATATGCTTTATTAAGTCATAGCCCTTAGAAACAGGAATTTTGGCGCGTGCCCAACATTCCGTGCCATATTAAAATCTCATGACAACATTCTCAACAATAATATAGAGATGCCATATGAATCAAAATAATTTCAACAATTATTTTTCAGATTTCAATGAATTTATCAATTCAAATATGAGTTCAATTAACAAGAATTCAAAGAGAATGACACCGCGAGATTTAAGGAGCATATTGTGTAAAACCCCATACCTCAAACCATGATGAGAAACCAATGATCACATCCTAAAGATCAACACAAAAGATCTACAAAAGATCCTCCAACAAAATATCCCCAAGAACACCTCTAATCTAAGGTTAGAACTCACAAATCTCAAGGGCCAAAATATAAATAAAAAGAAGAGGAATATAAAATATATTTGCTGCCAAAAAAGTTGTGCCAAAAGTATGTTAAAAGGGTTTGCCCACGATTTCCTTTTATAATGCAAAGAAATGAAAAGTTGGAATCCAAAAGAATCCTTTAAATAAGGCAAAGAAATGAAGAGTTGGAAGTCAAAACAACTTTTGAAAATTTCTTAATGTTTGTCGACTTAGAATTCCAAGAGTTAAAAATCATTTTAAAATCCGTTTTAACTCCGTTTTCGAAACCGTTTGAAATTCTCACTTTTAAAAATAATAACCAACATATTTGAGCAATAAAAATAGTTTTATCAAAAACTTTATTTTCCTCCATTTTCCAAAAATTAATTAAAATAGCCCAAAATTACGCGGGTTGTTACACTTCCACACTAACAATGGAATTTCGCCTTCGAAATTCGCCGGATTCCTAACTCTAAAAAATCAGGCCACTACACTAACTCCAAAAATAAATCACGTCTCCCAAAAATAAATTCCTCACCTCTAATCTCGAAACCTAACACGAATATCACCTAAAATTTTCAATCTCCTAAAATTGCTAACCACGCAATGAACCCAAGACCCGAGGGTTGCTGTATACCTAAGCTCTGATACCATTTGTAACACCCCGTCCTCCCGGGGAGAGCGAACGGAGCCCCACTCATCGATAAAATAAAACTAATCCACAATCACAAGGTATAGAGCATCTAAATCCCACAACAACAAGAGAGGAAACCACTAATCTCAAATCTCTTCAAATAAATACAACAAATCTCTCGAATTAAATACAACATCTAACTCGAAATAAAATAAATCCCAATGCTCTATACATCAAAATAAATAAATACAAGTCTTCTCAAATGTATTAAAAATTCTTCCCAAAATATCCAAGATAAAATAAATCTCCAATAATCCATAGCGCCCAAATCCATGCTAACCTGCCACTAAAAGAAAATATGGGGAAGTACACAATACGACAAGACAGATGCTCAACAAATATATGTTAGCGATGAATAAAGCGTAACAACACGAGTACGAATATTCAAATCAAAATGCCAATCTCAAAGCATTTATCAATATAATTTCTCAACAACACATCAATGGGTCACCAGGCCTCACCCCATCCGCATATAATTTATCAAGACATAGCCCAGGAAGCAGGAATTTTAGCGGGTGCCCAACATCAATCTAATTTCTCAACAACACATCAATGGGTAACCAGGCCTCACCCCATCCTCAAATGCTTTATCAAGACATAGCCCAGGAAGCAGGAATTTTGGCGGGTGCCCAACATCTGTGTCATATTAAAATCTCAGGACAACGTGCTCAATTACAATATGAATAATTCCACATAAATTGAAATAATTTCAATAATTATTTTTCTAGATTTCCAAGAATTTATCAATTCAAACATGAGTTTAATTAACAAGAATTCAAAGAGAATGACACTCGCGAGATTTAAGCCATATTGTGTAAAACCCCATACCTCAAACCATGATGAGAAACCAACGATCACATCCTCAAGATCAACACAAAAGATCTACAAAAGCTCCTCCAAGAACCTCAAAAAAAAAATAGCCCCAAGAACACCTCTAATCTAAGGTTGGAACTCACAAATCTCAAGGACCAATGTTTATATAAAAAGAAGAGGAATATAAAATATATTTGCTGCCAAAATTTGTGCAAAAAATATGTTAAAAGGGTTGCCCACGACTTCCTTTTATAATGCAAAGAAATGAAGAGTTGGAATCCAAAAGAGTCATTTAAATAAGGCAAAGAAATGAAGAGTTGGAAGTTAAAACAACTCCAAGAGTTAAAAACATTTTAAAATCATTTTAAAATCCGTTTTAACTCCGTTTTCGAAACCGCTTGAAATTCTCGCCTTTAAAAATAATAACCAACATATTTGAGCAATAAAAATAATTTTATCAAAAACTTTATTTTCCTCCATTTTCTAGAAATGAATTAAAATAGCTCAAAATTACGCGGGCTGTTACACTTCCCCACTAACAATGGAATTTCGCCCTCGAAATTCGCCGAATGCCTAACTCTCAAAATCAGGCTAACAATCTCCAAAAATAATTTCGTCTCCAAAAATAATTCCTCACCTCTAATCTCGAAACCTATCACGAATATCAACTAAAATTTTCTATCTCCAAAAATTGTTAACCACGCAATGAACCCAAAACTCAATCCCCGAGGGTTGCCATATACCTAAGCTCTGATATAATCTGTAACACCCCGCCCACCCAGAGAGAGTGAACGGAGCTCTAATGCGATAAAATAAATCCAAATCCACAAGTGACAAGGTATAGAGCATCTAAATCCCACAACAACAAGAGAGAAACAACAAATCTCAATCTCTTAAAATTAAATACCAAATCTCTCGAATTACATACAACAACTAACTCGAAAATAAAATACAAACCTCCAAAGCTCTATACATCAAAATAATACAAATCTTTCCCAAACAATCCTCTCTAAAATCAATCTCCATAGCACCCCAAAATCCGCACTAACCTACCACTAAAAGAAAATATGGGGAAGTACACAATACGACAGGAAAGATTCTCAACAAATAATATGTTAGCGATGAACAAAGCGCAACAATACGAATACGAATATTCAAATTCAATGAAAATCTAATAGCATTTTATCAATAAATTTCTCAACAACACGTCAATGGGTCACCAGGCCTCACCCCATCTGCATATGCTTTATCAAGTCGTAGCCCTTGGAAACAGGAATTTTAGCGGCTGCCAAACATCCGTGCCATATTAAATTCTCATGACAACATTCTCAACAACAATATAGTGATGCCATATGAATCAAAATAATTTCAACAATTATTTTCCAGATTTCAATGAATTTATCAATTCAAATATGAGTTCAATTAACAAGAATTCAAAGAGAATGACACTCACGAGATTTAAGGAGCATATTGTGTAAAATCCCATACCTCAAACAATGATGAGAAACCAATGATCACATCCTCAAGATCAACACAAAAGATCTACAAAAGCTCCTCCAAGAACCTCCAACAAAATAGCCCCAAGAACACCTCTAATCTAAGGTTGAAACTCACAAATCTCAAGGGCCAAAATATAAATAAAAAGAAGAGGAATATAAAATATATTTACTGCCAAAACAGTTGTGCCAAAAGTATGTTAAAAGGGTTTACCCACGACTTCCTTTTATAATGCAAAGAAATGAAAAGTTGGAATCCAAAAGACTCCTTTAAATAAGGTAAAGAAATGAAGAGTTGGAAGTCAAAACAACTCTTGAAAATTACTTAATGTTCGTCGACTTAGAATTCCAAGAGTTAAAAATATTAAAAATCATTTTAAAATCCTTTTTAACTCCGTTTTCGAAACCGTATGAAATTCTCACCTTTAAAAATAATAACCAACATATTTGAGCAATAAAAATAATTTTATCAAAAACTTAATTTTCCTCCATTTTCCAAAAATTAATTAAAATAGCCCAAAATTACACGGGTTGTTACATTTGTTAGCCCACTTCCCCAATTAGAACTTTGACCCTCCTAGCGAGGAATTTCCATATGAGAATTTTCAAGCCTGTCTAGCAGAGGAGATGGAGGAGTGGAAGATGAAGTTTGACGGCTCTTGTGCCAAAGGGATATGTGGGCCTTGCATTATCCTCTCAAACAGAAAGGAGAAGGTCTCTCTCTTTCAAGCTTGATTTTAAGTGCTACAACAATGAAGTCGAGTACGAGGCCATCATATTAGGTTTGCTATAGGCATTGAGAAGAGGAATCAAAGTGTTATGCATACGAGGAGACTCCAACTTGGTGGTAAAATAAGTTAATGGACAATTTGCTCTTAAGCATGCTAACCTAGCCCCATATACATTAATCATTCAAAGATTACTCAGTCAGTTTTTGAAGGTGATAATAGAGAGACATGCTCGCATGATGAACAAGCATCCGAACACATTCGCTATGATAGCCCAAAAATTAGAGATGGAGGAACAGGAAGCTACCATCACAATGCATGAAAGGACACTGCCAACCACGATAAAATCATTATTTGCAAGTGAGGATCCAGAAGAATGGAGGTGTTCTATAGAGTAACAGTTGGAAATGAGAGAATGAAGTATAAAGATGTCGGAGATAGTGAAATATCACCTGCTCCAGGGGACGCTCTACTTTACGAGCCTGGGAGGGTTCCTATCAAGGTGCATAGGGGATGGAGAGGCTAAAGAAAGGTTGGTTGCAATGCATGAGAGGCATTGTTGGGATGTTGACATTCACCTTTATCAACATTTGTAGCATGGGGGGCTATTATTATCCCACCATGAGCATGGAGTTTTCTCGTCTACAACAGGGTTGTTTAAAGTGCCAAACCCAGTTTGGCCAAACTGTTGAGACCAAATTCATAGAAAACTTTGAAGATTAGAAACCACCCTATATAGCCTACCTCAAAAATGGACATATACTAATCGAGAGGGCAGATGAAAAACTACCCATTTATACTTGGTAGACGGGGAGCTTTAAAAAAAAGGTTATAATGAGAAAGTGATGCGATGTGTAGGCAAGGGGGATGTAGAAAAAGTGTTGAAAGAGGCTCATGAGCCTTCCCAAATAGGGGTGATAAGTTATATGATTAATTGATGACACTAGGGGTACTATTAGCCAATGATAGAGGTTGACTCTATTTATATGTAGGGCGTGATAAGTGAATGGCAATATGCTCCATATCGCCTCAATAAGATCGAAAAGTTTATTAACCCCTACCCCTTCCACACTTGAGCATTTAATCTAGTATGTAAGATCTCCCTAGCCACTCATGGTAAAGCCTTCATCAATATTGCTACTAAACTGTATACCAACTGAGCAGAGGCAATCCCCTTAAGGAGGGTGACTGATCAAGTGGTGACCCAATTTATTAGAGAATATATAATATGAAGATTTTGTATTCCTAAAGTTATTACAATAGATAACGAGAAACAGTTCATATGAAAGGAAATGGGGGTCCTTACAGACAAATATAAGGTTGTGCGTAATAGTTCAACAATCTCGTATTCGAAAAGGAATGGCCAGGTAGAGGCCACAAATAAGAAGCTGATCAACACCTTGAAAAAGATGCTTAAAGACATGTCGAGATATTGGGATAAAAAGTTTCCAATGGTGTTATGGGTGTACAGAACCTCAAAGAGAAAGCCAACATGGTTTACTCCTTTCTCTCTAGTCTATGGGAAAGAATTGGAAGTACCCTCTGCTAGAGTGTCTCTGAGTACCGGTATCAAACCAGACCCAAGTGTAGACACCCATTCTAGTACCCCCTAACCTCTCCTTAGGTCTCTAACACCTCCCTTCATCACTACAAACCTAAGTCATACCCCGAGTACTGATCTAGAGGCCATCGGGCACTCTCACGGTACTGAATGTTCAACTCAATTGAGACTGAATGAATCTTCAAAGGGCACTGAAACCCCTTTCCAACAGTCCGCCCCATGCATAATTATGACTTACGATATGGATGAACGACCCGTTTTCTCCCGAAACTTGATTAGGAGGTCACTGGATACTCCCGGGCTCCGTCTAACCAAAATCAACTCTTTATCTCGATTGAGACTGATTGAATCTTCAAAGGTAACTGAAACCCCTTTCCAATGGTCTGCCCCATGCGCAATTTTAACTTATGGTACGGACGAATGATCCGTTTTACTCTGAAAGGTCACCGAACGCTTCCTGGCCCTGATTGACCAAAGTTAACTTCCCAAACTGAGTCAACTCTTTGTAATGTCAAATTATATATCCTAACATTTCCAATGGTCCACACCATGCGTAATTCTGACTTACCATGCTGATGAACGATCCGTTTGTGTCTGATAATTCCCCGTCTAAAGGACCGACGAACGCTTTCGAGCCACATTTGAACCAAAGTCAACTCTCGGACCTGGGATTAGTCTAAATAATTTCGAAGGTCTCTGAAGTACCTTTCCATTAGTTCACCCCATACACGATTCGGATCAACGGTTTGCGCTCTACGATCGATTTTTCGAGGGAACTTAAAGAGACTGCCAAACTACAGGTTCCAAACCCTGCCTATCGACAGTGTGCCTAAAAACACCTGTCGATTGGTAGTATAAAGACTATGCCGATCGGTAATGCCCTGGGATTATAAAAAGGAGGGCCTGACCTCATTGCAAAGGGACACAAGATCTAAAATCCATCACTCTCAGTGAACTCAGAAAACCCCTCTCGAAGTCAGCGTGATTTCCACATCCAAATCCCTTTCCAACCCTCACTTTTCATCATATTTTTCATCAAACTTGGTGAATTAACTACCCTCCATCATCACCAGGAGTTAAAGTATTATTCTCCAACATTCAAGATCAATCTCAAGATCTTCAAGAAGGTCCAACTTTCTCAATTATCTCTTCAAATTCTCTTAAATTTGCATTAACTTATTTTATTACTTAGCACTTTTATTCTCTCTCACATATCCTAATATACTTTTTATTTAGTATTATTGAACATCTCTTATTTTCATATAAATAAAAATCCAAAAAAACAAGAAAAAGAGGGTTTGCTCATAAATTCCAAACGGGAATTCTCATTCTTTTCTCACACTTTTCTCACAACTAAAACACTTTTTTTGTACACACACACATATAAGAGAAGTCCCCGGTTGGATTTATGGGATAAATCCCACCCCTCATTTTGCATACGAACTATGTGGACTTTGATGCCTCTATAGGTTACGTAGACGTCTTGGTGTCAAACCCGAGACTCGAGTCCTAGTCCTACTTTACTCCCATTTTTTTTATACTCTTTAACTTAATTCTCCTAAAATCTATATATTTACATATACATATATTTGTTCTTAGTGGCGTATTATTTCGTATGCGTTATCGTTCCATTATAATGATCAACACTAGGATAATCGCATAAATCCTATTTTTTAATATTATTTTTAAGAACCTTACTATGGATGACTCGCTTTATCTCTTCCATGATACAAGTCGATGATTCCTATCTCCACTACATATACACATGAACACATATCACGGGGAAATAAAGGAAAATAGCAAAAATCCATGAGAGACCGTAAGGGCGGAATGGGAGCCTAACACCTTCCCATTTTGTAACTTAGCCTCCGAACCTTTTTTGAATTATTTTGATTTCGTATGTATCAGTGTATCTTTGAATGCTGTCCTTCGGGATGGCTCCCCCTTTTCTTTTGTCTATTTTGAGTAAAATAGACTAGCGACTCCATCTCTCTACATTTTTTACCTCACACATCGCCGACGCCAGCCGAAGCGATCCCGAGAGGGATGCCCGGGACCGAGATCCTCTCACCACAGAGAAGACACCCCCTCCTACGTCTCTCCCGTCGCGAGGATCGGGGATGGACACAGTGACGACTCCACTGGGGATTTTCTGAGGGCTAGACTCTATTTACATGGGTGTGTTATATTATTTATTCCCTTATTTTGCATATTCCCATTTTCATGTGTACCTTATGCTTATCATACACTTGTAGGAGATCCTCCATGTACACTATGCACCACGTGCACCTAGGATCACATATATCCACATGTTGCACCCATCACCCATCAATACTTGGTATACCATTGGTACTTGTACTTTTGCTCCTTGTTTGGCATGATCAAGAAAGAGACTATCATAATAAGATACTAATAATAGAATCATGCATGATTCACACGACATCACCAAAAGAGCATTGCGATGGACCAAATTTTGTTTGGTAACTGGAGGGTCACTTCGCGATGGGCGCTAGTCCGGCAGGGCGTAGTTAGTCTAAGTGATATGAATCTAACCTTCCATTGGCCAAGTACCTTTGACGTATATCGAACGGTTCCCCCGCATCGTACCGCTTCACCAAAGTCATGACGGGAGGTATATCGCAGGGAACTCGTTCACGTCCCCCGAGTATATCAAATTCTCTCTCACACGTACCGTCCCTACGAGGTATATAGTGAGGCAATTCACGTACACTCATGTATATCAAATGGCTTGTCCACCCGTACCGATTTCCCAAAAAAGCAAAAATGTATATCGTGGAAGTCACGCCAAAGGGGGGAACCCTTTCGGATTCACCCAACCAACTGCATACCCACATATATGTGTCAAGCCTAGGAAACACATGTTAGATTGTCAGTTTTGACCCGAAACTCTTCCGAAATTCCAGGTTGGCCTGCCGCCCAAAATTTCACGCATTTTTAAAATGGGACCCTACCTGTAAGCCTGGTTACAAGTCCAACCATAGCTTTGCATATGTTACAAACCCAATTTTTCCAGGCTTGGGTCCCATCCGATATTTCATTTTGCATTTGGAAGAATTTAATACAAGTGAGAACATAATAATAATAATCATGCTGAGACCCATCTCCCAAAATATTTCTCCCTTCTTTATCAAAAATCCAAAAACATTTATCCCTTCTTTATCAAAAATCCAAAAACATTTATCCTTTCTTTATCTAAAATCCAAAAACATTTCTCCCTTCTTTATAAAAAAGCCAAAAACATTTTGTCTTTCGATCTCAAAAAGAAAAAAAAATGTCAAAAATATTTTCATTCTTTATCTAAAAAATAAATCCCATGCCTTCTCAGGTCGATCGCATGCCCTTGGACTGGCTCCTTATTGGCTTCGATCTTCAGTCAAATCACCCAGGAGTTTAGTCTTTTCCCCTGCTACTTCTTCCAAGTCCAAAATCCATACGCTTTCTATGGAGAACACATATTAAGTACCAGTTGTGCAGCTAGATCTGACGATAATTTTAGCTCAGCCCATGTCTAAGATTGACAACCTCCAGACTGAGGTCTTAGAGACGTAACGAAACTAGGTTCCTATTCCTCAAGAGATCGAGGCCCTATTCCATCACGCTATGGGTCCACCCAAGCCTATTTGGCTTCCCGAAGAGTATCAGCACGCTTCACGTGCCCTTCCTGCTCATGGGCTGTCGCCTGCCCAACTTCCTATTCCAAACCTTGCCCAGCCTGGGGCTAACTTGCCAATGATCATTGATCCAAAAGAGGAAGAGCTGAACAAAGTCAAAAAAGATCTCAAGATGCTAACTAAGAAGTTTGACCAAGTTAGAATATCTGGGAATTACATGTACTACACCCACATGTCTCCTCATCCTAAGGCGAGGTTACCCGAGAAGTTCATGATACCAAATATCGAGAAATCCGAAGGAAGTGCACCCTCGATTGTTCATCTTCATAGTTATCACCGTTTTATGGTTTTTGAAGAAGTGATGGCCCAATTATTTCAGCAAACTTTGAAGGATAGTTCCTCCGATGGTTTTTGTCTCTCGAGGAGTCCATAATCTGTAGTTGGGAGGGTGTTGCCCGAGAATTCATGTCGCTATATAAATACAAAGAAGAGCTTGAGGTCACCCATTGTGATTTAGAGCTTATCAAGCAGAACTCTGGGGAATCAGTCCGTAACTTCATATCCCAATGGAGGGAAAAATCAGCCACCATGACCAATCGGCCATCCAAGGAAGAGCAAGTTAACATAGTAAAGAAGAAATTCTTACCCCATGTCCGAGAAATAATGGGAGGACATTACTATCCCCCCTTCTGGGCTCTCAGAGAAGCCGTAGTAGAAATCAAGGAGGGTCTTCCTAAAATAGAAGATGAACCAAAGAAAATGTCCAGACAGTTCACCCCCAAAAAATACGATATGCCCACAAGTAGTACAGTTTCAACCATCAACAACATTTCTCAACCAACCACCTCGTGTGCACCAGAAAACCGCCCTGTCCCAGTCCAAAATAAATAGACCGAGCTCCATGATCCCCTCTCTAAAGTTTATCAAGCCTTATTAAGTCGAAACCTTATCAAACCCTTGGACCCCCGTCCATTACCAAATCCACACCCAAGAAACTTCAAGGCAGATGCCCATTGCGCTTTTCAGCAAACTGCTGGCCATACCACCGACCAATGCTTTCACGTCCGAAACATAATCCAAGGTCTAATTGACCGAGGTACCATTGCCCCACTAGCCAATCCTAAGCCAAATACTACTCACAACCCACTCCCAAATCATACCAATGCTATCTTCCTAGAAATGAACCCAAAATTTGATCACTCGACTCGAATCACACCCATATACTCTCCCAAACCTCTCCAAACTTGCCCATAGTTCCTCCTACACCCTGCTAGCCTCGCTGATCAGGAACTATCACTCCTTACCAGAGCATGCATTGCTATTCGTATTTTGAAAATGGAAGTATGGAATTATTAGAAGTATTAAACCAACTCCTAGAGTTCGGACTAAAATTTCCCCCATAGATGATCATTGATTGCCAAAGGTTCAGTACACTATTCTTGGAAGCAAAGAAATGGGCCCGAGAGTCAGATAATTGGGTAGTACCAATCGATGAAGTCAATCGAGATGATGTTATCTAGATCATGGAAGAATTATTTAGGCAAACCAATAATATTTGCACTATGACCGAGTTACTTGATACTCTGAAGCTATAAGGGTGCTTGGTCCCTTCACCCTTAAATCTCCCCGTAGAATAGGAGGACCTATATGAAGAAGCCTTTAAAGTTGTGGAATGCATTGACCTTACATGGAAAGCCAGAATTGTTGCCACTGGATGGGGGGAGGAATTTGGAGATTCAAATGAAGAGAAAGCTTCAGAAAAAACTAGCCCGGTAGCCGACATGTGTGGGATGATATCATTTGAAGAACTCCTCGGAGAAATAAATAAGGTGGTAGAACAACTCGAGATTGACGAGGAAATAGGTTCATGTTCTTCCCTTCTTTAGTAAATCACATGACCAGATCAGGGAGGCATTACCAGATCCCAAGCTTACCACTAGCCAATAATAAAGGGAAGGGCGTTAAAAACCTTCCTATGCCAGAGATGACCCTCGAGGAGAGCAAGATCCTCGATCAATTGAAGAAAACTCAGGCTAACATCACTCTATGGGGGCTTTTCATATCTTCCCAGCCGCACATAAATGCTTTGATCAAATTGCTCACTAGACCCACAATCCCTCCTTCTACCACACCAGAAGAGGTAGTAAATTTAGTAGGATCCTTGACCTCTACCCGAATGCTATACTTTTCCGAAGAAGAAATTCCCAGAATTGGGCCAAATCATAATCATTCACTCAACATCTCCATCGAAGTTATGGGGAAAGTCACACAGCTCTCTCTTGTGGATAATGGATCTGCCTTGAATGTCTTTCCATTAAGAACCTTCAAATGCTTAGGACTGAAGGAAAGTAACCTCACTCCAATCACCACTGTTGTACGTGCCTACGATAATACTCATCGAGAAGTGATGGGATCCATAAAACTTGTAATAGGGGCTCTCCCTATAAACCCTGTCGTTGAATTTCAAGTTATTGACATCCCAGCTTGTTTCAACCTGTTGCTCGGACAACCTTGGCTCCACAGTATCAAGGGTGTGTCTTCCTCGCTCCATCAGAAATTGAAATTCTTCGCTGACGGATGAGTCATCACCATTTTAGGCAACGAAAAAAAAGTCGAGGGTGCAACCACCAGCAATCCAATCCTTGAGATACAACACGGGTCAAATGATATGCTCCTATTAGGATTTTGAGTTGAGCCACTTCTACTCCCGATAGGGGATGATTTCAAAGATTGGGTTTGTGTAGAATACGACCCTCATGGGAATGTCAATGTGATTCAGATGTTCAAAAACATGCACTTCATGGTCGGATTAAGGCTAGGATAAAGACAACAAGGGACAATTGAACCCATTAAACTAAAAAAGGCTTTCCCCATTGTGGTTTGGGGTATCAATCGTCAGAACAAGAGCTCAGAATGATCCTCCAATCTCAACTAAAGAGAAGATTAGACTGCATCTAGACTATCCCAGGTGACTCCTTGAATGGATGATTTATTAAACAGGGCGAGGACTTCCCCTTTTGCGGCTTTTCGGAACCCTGGTATGACCATACAAAAAAGAAGATGAAGCCTGAAATGGATATCTTTTTCCAAGACAGCTACCCATGGGCCGAAAGTTACCGACACCATATACAACCACTCATCAAAGATACCACAGAGTCTGAGGGAAGTGACTCCGAGGATTCGTTCAACTTACAGACACTAGGGCTGACACTCAGCATGGTTCATTTAAGAACCACATCACTGGATCCATCCCACCTAATTAAAGTTGCTGACCACCTCTCCTTAACTGGCTTGCAGCGTCGGTTCTACCTGTTGAAATCCCACCTAACCCCAATGTTTACCCCATTTCTTCTTCTGTTGTCTATCCTTGCTTAAATGTAATCGAGACCTCCTTTAATGAGGTTCTCAATGATGTTTTTCCTATCAACGAAATAAATGAAGATTTTGAGTATCTTGTTGTGCCTTACATTAATTGTTTAGATTCTAATCAAACTTTTGATGATGATGATGACTTTGCAAATGAATAATTCTTAACTGATCTAAATAAGGTTAATAACAAACAACATAAACGCGTTCAAGTTATTGAAGAAAAAACTTTTATTGTTAACCTCGATTCTAGTAGCCAAATGTGCGATATTAAGATAGGGTATACCCTTAACAAGCATGAGCGTGCATAACTTGAAGAATTACTGAAAGAGTTTGTGGATGTCTTCGTGTGGTCCTAGGACGATATGGCTGCCATTGATCCTGAAATAGCTCAACATTAGATCCCCACACTACCAGATTATAATCCAGTTAAACAAAAGCTAAGAAAGCTCTGCACCAAATTGTCTCTCAAAGTCAAGGAAGAAGTGGTCAAACAACTGAACGTGGGTTTCATTCGTGTGATCAAATATCCCATATGGCTAGCCAATATAGTGCCTGTGCCGATATCAATAGGAAAAGTTTGGATGTGTGTAGACTACCAGGACTTGAACAAAGCCTCTCCAAAGGGTGATCATCTGTTACCCAATATTGACATGATCGTGGATAACACAACCAGTCATGCTCTTAAGCCATTCATCGACGGGTTTACTAGATATAACCAAATCAAAATGCACCCGGATCACCAAGAAAAAACCGCGTTCATCACACCGTGGGGAACCTTTTGCTACACTGTTATGCAATTTGGTCTCAAGAATGTCGGGGCTACGTACTTGAGGGCTTCCACAACCATCCTACACAATCTAATTAATTAGGAGGTTGAGGTTTATGTGGATAATATGATTATCAAATCCAAAACTGGAGAAGGTCATGTTCCCATCCTTTGAAAGTTCTTCGAACGACTGTGACGGTATCAGATGAGACTCAATCTACAAAAATGTGTCTTCAGCATTATAATGGGAAAACTCTTGGGGTTCATGATCAGTGAGAATGGGATAAAAGCAGATCTTGCCAAGCTGAAAGACATACTTGAGATGCCACCTCCCCGAATGGAGAAAGAAGTCTGTGGTTTCCTTGGGAAGTTACAATACATCATCCGGTTCATCAGCAGACTAACCTCCCTCTGCAAACCTATCTTCAAACTCCTCCGAAAGGATTCAACCAAGGTTGGGAACGAGTCCTGCCAAGAAGCCTTTGACCGAATCAAATAATATCTGGCCTAACCTCCGGTACTCATGCCACCACAACCTGTTCTCCCCTTGCTCCTATACCTAACCATAACCGACATTACAGTTGGAGCTTTACTAGCCCAATACCTTAAGGATTCCTGCAAAGAAAGAGTCATCTATTATGCCAGGTGTAAATTGACTGGGTACAAAACCAACTACACTGCTTTGGAAAAGACATGTGTCACACTTATTTGGGTCACCCAAAAGTTGTGAGACTACGTGCTCGCCTTACCAATCAAATTTGTATCCCTAATGGACCCCATAAAGTACCTGTTTGAGAAACTCTCCTTATCCAACCAAATGGCTCGATGGTTGATGCTCCTAGCCGAGTTTGATATCGTGTACGTCACACAAAAATCCATGAAAGGAAGAGCCATCTATGACTACCTCGTTGACTACCACCTGGAAGAAGTCGATAATGGGATCTACGAATTCCTAGATGAAAACATCCTATGCGCTGCTCAAGATGATCTTCGATGGAAAATGTTCTTTAATGGCACTGCCAACAAAAAGAGATATGGCATTGGGATACTTATGATCACCTCAGATGACCCTTACCCTCCCATCGCCATCAAGTTGGATTTCCCTACACTAACAACATGACTGAATATGAGGCATGTACGGTAGGCCTCAAGGTTTCTCTTAAGAAAGGAATTAAATGCCTAGATGTCTACGAGGATTCTTCCTTCATCATCGGTCAAGTGCTTAGAAAATGGAAAGTCAAGGATGAGAAACTCTAACCCTTCCATGCCCACTTAGAAGAACTAGCCTCCCAATTCCAAGATATCACCTTCCATTACCTACCTCGAGCAAAGAATAACCTAGCTGATGCCCTTGCTACCCTATCCTCTATGGTCGACATGCCCGAAGGAATAACAATGGCCCCTTTCCTAGTTCAAAAGCAAGATAAACCAACCCATTGCTACTACATTAAGTTCATCACCAAAGAAGATCCCGAGCTAGCCAATTGCTAGTACTATGATATCTGGCACCTCCTCAAGCATGGTAGGTATCTTGAGGGTTCTAACAAGAAAGACCGAGCAACCCTTCGAAGATTGGATGCCCAATACACCATCTATCACAAAGTGATGTTCAAGAGAAACTTTAATGGAACCCATCTTGACTGCATCATAGGGTCTGACATTGAAGAGGTAATGTAGAAAATCTATAGCGGGGAATGCGAACCCCACATGAACGGTCACATGCTTGCCAAGAAGATCATCCGATAAGGCTACTACTGAACCACCATGATCCAGGATTGCACTGTCTATGTCCGGAGATGCCTCAAATGCCAATAGTTTTCTAACCTTCAACACCTGCCTTCGCGAGAATTATACAACATAATTTCTCCCCGGTCGTTCTTCACCTGGGGTATCGACATTATAGGGAAATTTTCACCCAAGGCCTCCAAAGGGAATGAGTTCATCCTAATTGCCATTGATTACTTCACCAAATAGGTCGAAACCGAGTCATACGTAGTCTTGAATGCCAAAAAGGTGTACCAATTCCTCAAGAAAAACATTATCTTCCGATATGGGGTCCCGAACGAGTTAGTGTCAGATAACGGGTTGAATTTCGAGGAAGAAGTCACAGAAGTGGTCAACGAGTATGGGATTTAGAGACACAAATCTTCTCCCTTCCGACCTCAAACCAATGGTGCAGTTAAAGCCGCCAATAAGAACCTCAAAGCTATCATCAGTAAGATGAATACAAGTTATCAAAATTGGGCTGACCGAATCCCATACGCCTTCTCGGGATACCAAACCTCAATCTGAACCTCTGCTGGGGCTACCCCTTACTCTCTAGTCTACGACATGGAAGTAGTCCTACCCGTGGAGCTGGAAATACCCTAGTTGCGCGTCATGCTTGAAAGCAAGGTGAGCGAAGAAGACTGGTACTAAAGACGTCTTGACGAGCTGACCCTCCTAGATGAAAGGAGATTGAAAGATCTATACCAAATACAAGGGTACCATCTCCGTATAGAGGAATCATTCAATAAGAAAGTTAATGATCGTGGTGTCCAAGAAGGGGATTTAGCCCTCAAAGAAATAGTAGAGCCCATCTGGGACCACAAAGGTAAATTCAAGCCCAATTGGAGCGGCCCATACATTGTGACGAAGATCTTGTCCGGTGGTGCCGCCATGCTCACCGACTTAGATGGAGAAGAGATATCTCATCCAGTCGACCTGGACCATCTTAAGAAGTTCTACCCCTAGTTCTAAATCTAGGCGCGTCACGACTCTTCTCATCTCCCTTTTATTCTAAAAAAATCTTCATTTCCCTCTAACTAGAACTACGTGGGCCTGATCCTCTGCAAGAACCAATTTTTAGAAAAAATTAAAACCTTTCAAAAACCCCCAGAGGTACGTAGGCAGCTCATATATCTTACGTGAGCACGACCCCTTATTTTTCACAAAAAAAATATTCTTTTCTTATCTCCGAGAACGATAGTTCATTCTAACATATACTTGAACAAAAGGATTATGCATGCCTTAGCGATCGGTATAGATATTAAAAAATACAAAATTCATCAAAAGGCACAGTTGGATGATCAAAAACTTGTTTATTTCATTAATAAGAACTTATAGTGAAATTACGTAAGGAATGGATAACTCCCTTCCACTTACCTTCCTAAAAAGCCAAATAAATTCCCAAATTTATTCCCCATTACAAAATAAACTCCCCAAGAGTCCTACCCACAGCTACCAGAGGAGCTCGCTCCATCATCATCATCATCTACATCCTAGGGTCCCCAAGCTTCCCCTAACTGAATAGAGTGTCGTAGACGCTCCATAGACCGATAAGATCGAACTAGACTCGGAAAAACTAACACACCTCCCTCCATGGTATTGGATAAAACAAGCACAAAGAGCCAAGCCACATGCGCAGATGCTCTATCAGATCTTCTACCAGTAAGAAATATAGTGTCCGAGGTGGCACGAGCTGCTCCCAACCAAATTGGGGCAGAAGCCGCCAAGGGAAATATAAATATGTATATCTGAGACCAACCAGCCGGACATACGAGTATTCCCCCAGCTCCAGAATAGGCAGCAACTATCCCCACCAAGGCACTGACCAACACAGATTTAGAGCCCCATGCTCCACAAACCAGTTCTCCTAGGTTTAAATATCCAGGTCAGCGCTACTAAAATGGTACGAAAAGAAGTTGGGTACATCCAACAAAGGGTATTCCGGAGGAGTCACTAGGTGGAGTGTTTCAGATAACCATATAAAAAAATCACGGGGCTACCCGTCAAAAAGTTAGAACGACCTTCTCGTCAGGCATCTAGGCCATTCAAAGTCTCCACCAGTATCACCGCTACAGGATTACGATGATAGGACATCCATGAAGTAATAGCTGCATGTTGTGGGTCCACTAGCAGTTCCCCAGTCACCAGTAGTAATTTTGAAACCCAGCCTAGAATGATGGCTCCGGCATATCCATCATCACCAACCTCCTGCAAATGCACAGACCACAGCACCATCGGAAGGGAAATCATTCCTCCAGTAACCAAGGATTTACCCACCGAGTGCGATACGTAAAGAAGTCAAACCAAAAGCTCCTGAGGAGATCGAGAAAACTCAGGCATAACAGCCGCTACAATAGGATTTACTCCCAACATGGCAGAAAATTCTTCATAAGTCGGACAGACTTCTTCCGAGACAAAACGGAATACATGGTCTTCGGGGTACCAAAATTATTCTGCCTCCATCAGCATGTTCTACTCTATGGGCTGATTACGACATAAAGTGACTCGATGCATGCTAAAAGCATCATAATCGACGTTATAGGAGCACATTGCCTCCAAAGTCTCGAGGTAGTTGGCAAACTCAATACTACCAGGGAGAGCCATCTCACAGAATAAGAAAGATAGAATTTGAAGGTCTGATGAAAGCACTCCACCCTTACCCCTTTTTATACTTACCACTCACCAAAAACATACAACCCCTGCAAAAGTCGAAGGAAATCCTTCCCCACAAGGTACCAAAGGCTGAAGAGGGTTCAATAAAAACTTTGATTGAGTAGACTGGACTAACCAATTGATAGGCTGGACAAGGGTCTCGCCGATCGACAACCTCCTATTTTTAGATACTTCCCTTTTTCCTCTTTTGTCAAAATCAGAAAACTCAATAAAAATAAATTGATATTCTCAATAGAATTTCAAAATCCCCTTCCATCTTTATATAAATTCTCATTTAAAATAAAACTTTCCTTCAAATACCAAAAATATTTCATTTTATGGTCCCAGCAATAAAGTAAAAAGTGCATATGCATGCATTCATTCATTACTAACAGAAGATAATAAAAAACTCCATTGCATTGCATAGATATTTTTTCTGTGTTATATACATTTTGCAAGAAATAAAGAAAAGCATAAAAACAACGGGACTCAGCCCAAACTCATATTTTCGCTCTCTTTCACTTACCCTTCCCCACTCTATCTAAGAACTCCCATACCTGTGATGTGCTCTCTTTCCCCTGAGACGAGATGATGCATCACTGCTACCCGAACTAGACTCCTCCCCGGATGAGGCAGACGACACCAAGTAAGAAGGAACAGGGACAGCGTCCCGAATATGGGCGGTCGCCGAAGATATCCAGTCTCTAATGTTCCTTAGCCAAGTGGTGGACACTCGGACTTACTGTAAGGAAAGGCAGAATCAGCATCAAGCAAAGAAAATTAAAAAGAAACCAAAAGAGAAGAACATAAAGACATACCAAAGGACGAAGAACCTCCTTTGTCAAGCCCAACTCCTCCGGGTCCATCACATGAGGACGATGAAACATAGGCACCATCCCTCCATCAGCCCACCGGATGTTGTATGAAGGGGTATGCAACCTCACAAAGGGGACCTTTGAAGTTTCCATCGCCGCAGATGTGGATGGACCACCACCACTGTAGGAGGACCCCACTGGCCAACTTGAAACCACAGGAGGGAAAGGCAGTTCATCATATATGCTGGGTGCCATCAGCCAACTCATCACAAAGTCCCTATAATCATACGACACATTCGTATCGGTGTACAATAGATATGACTCGCTAATCATCACTGTGATCCTCGCATCCTATGATAATAATCACTCCCACCTCATAGACATAGGGGGCCTCGCAGGTCTCACCGCCACCTCCTCCTTAGTAATCTGTCGGACCACCCTTTTCCCGAGATACCAAGACTGGCCAAACTCATGCGCCAGCAAACGCCTCATCTGCCTATTCACCCCAGTCGACCCCGTGTCCTGAACAACCATCCCCCAAGGGTAAAAGGTCACCTAAAAAACCCTAGCAGAGATAAGCCAATACAGAATCAGAGCACACAAAGACCAAGACTGAAGAAGAAAAAAGTCTTACACTATCACTGGTGAGGCCATTCAAGGCCTGATGCACCGCCTCCAGAGAAAGAAACTTCCTCCCCTGCCGATTGGCCTTCCTCCACCGATACAAATGACAAAATTTCCCAACAGTCTCATCCTCCAAAAAAATCAGTTGGGTATTACATCAAAAGGAAGATCAAGCTAAATAAGACGAAATAAGGAGTGCGATAAAGAAAACAAGCAAAAACTAGAATAAAAATTGTTTAGTACAAAGTAACTGTGTAAACAAAGGATAATAACATGATAACATAACATAACATAGCCAGAGGGGGGGGGGGGAAACTTGCATGGGCTCCAATGGGGCTGCCTACGGGGCTCGTGGGGGTTGAGAACTTCCGAGGGCACTGGGGTCATATGGATCATAAAAATATGCAGGAAGGGGGCATTGGGACCCAACTGGAGATGATAAAGATCAGCCTGCATACGCAACATCAGACTCGTGTCCCGTTGGTATGAGGATATACACCCATCAAAACGCGTCTCAAGAGCAAAAACTCGCTCAGTGAGACCTGTACCAACCGGAACATAATCAGGATCAGCAGTTTCATCATATTCCTCCTCCTCACCTTCTTCCATCTCAACATCGTCGTCAGGAACAACCTCTTCCTCAAGAGCAGCCTCATCACCCGAGGTAACACTATCACCTCGACGTGTACGGATCAGCTGGATTTGCTTATCACTTCGGGTGAGGGATTCTTGCCTAAGTGGCATCGGTAAGTTAATGAGATCTTGCGGGGGAACAATGATGACATCCTTAAGAAATGAGGTAATGAGACGACCATAAGGAAGAGGGGCCCTACCCTTTTTGTCCAGCGCCGCACAAATGATATCATTGTAAAATGTGAGGGCCAAATTGATAACGGTGGCATGGTCAAACAGATGATACACCATAGTAGCTTGACACGGGTGCATAGCTGAATCATTTAAAGTTTGCAAAAGGTTAGCACAAACGATGTGAAAAGTGATATGGGCCTTGTCGGGTAACGGACCAACAAGGTAAGTCTCGGTATTCCAAATCGAACCCAGAGCGATGCGGGACATTCAAACTTCTTTGGAAACAACGGGATCATGACTGGGGTAAGTAAATTGAGTAGGAGTGATCACACCTTTAGACTCGAGTTTCCGAGCTAGAAGTTTAAGCGATAACGGTATCAGTTTCGAGCCGACAAAGGCTTGGGATTCGAAATCTGATGTACGGACAAGCGAACCGTAAAACTGACGCACTTCATTTTCCCATATGACCTCGTATGGTTCATTAAAAAATCTGCACCAGCCTCGAGACATGAACATGCCAGTGACAGAGTTAGGAAGCTGATCCCAAAGCACCTTCCGCTTAAGGTGGATTTTTCTCCTCGGACCGAAAAAATAGCGACACCAATTTCCTTCACGGTGTGAATGATATTCTCCATTGCCATCGGGCAGGACTTTAGTTGAATTATATTTCTGGGGAGCAACCATGGTAACTGTAGAACTGGACAGAAAGTGAGAGAGGAAACTGGAGTTGGAGATGCGAAGAAAGTGGAGAAGGGAAGTGGGTATTTATTGGTTGGAGGTTGGTAGGGGGGAAGAATTGGGGGGAAATAAGGGGGGATGAATTTTTAGGAAGAGGAGAGGATTGGGGAATAGGGTGGAGTGAGGATTGGAGGGGGTTTTAACCTCGGGAAAGGACACAGGCTACAGACAAAACGAAATTTGTCGAGAGCAAAAATGACCGCTAGGAACTCTTTCTCTGTGGTGGAGTAATTAAGCTGGGGACCAGATAATGTCCTGCTAACATAGTAAATAACATGAGCTTTCTTGTCTTTTCTTTGTCCAAGAACAACCCCAATCGCGTAATCACTTGCAGCACACATAAGCTCAAATGGGAGTGACCAATCGGGAGCTTGCATGATAGGAGCAAAAATTAGCATGCGTTTGAGTCTATAGAAAGATTCTTGGCATGCATTATTCCATTCAAACGGAGTGTCCTTCATGATAAGATTACTCAAGGGTTTAGCGATGGCGCTAAAGTCTTTGATAAATCTCCAGTAAAATCCAGCATGGCCTAAAAAGGACCTCACATCTTTAAGTGATTTTGGCGGGGGTAACTCAGCTATTACTTCTATTTTTGCTCGATCGACCTCAATTCCCCTAGATGAGACTATATGGCCCTGGACTACGCCCTCAGTGACCATAAAATGGCATTTTTCCCAATTGAGGACTAAGTCTTTTTCCACACATCGGAATAACACTCTTTCAATATTAGCTAAACATTGTTCGAAAGATGGACCGAAAACGCTGAAATCGTCTATGAACACTTCCAATCTTTTTTCTATCATATCGCTAAAGAGACTCAACGTGCACCTTTGAAAAGTTACTGGCGCATTACATAACCCAAAAGACATACGTTTGTAGGCAAACATACCAAAAGGACATGTAAAAGTCATCTTTTCTTAATCAAGTACATCCACTTCAATTTGATTATAGCCAGAATTAACATCTAGGAAACAATAGTAAGGATGGCCCGCTACTCGTTCAATCACCTAATCGATAAATGGCAAGGGAAAATGGTATTTTCTTGTTCTGGCATTGAGTTTTCGGTAATTAATGCAAACACGCCACCCGGTGGTGGTGCGTTGAGGTATTAATTCTCCCTTGGCATTTTCAACCATGGTCATACCCGACTTCTTTGGAACGACCTGTATTGGGATCACCCATTTACTATCAGAAATGGGATAGATAATCCCAGCATCTAACAATTTGATGATTTCTACTACTACTACTACTACATCTTTCATAGTTGGGTTCAGTCGCCTTTGAATCTCCCTCGATGGCTTCAGTTCCTCCTCGAGGTGGATTTTATGGGTACAAATCAAAGGACTTATACCTTTTAAATCTGCTATAGTCCAACCAAATGCACTCCTATGCTTCCTCAACACATTCAACAACATGCCCTCTTGCTCTTTTTTTAAACTGGAAGAAACAACAATAGTAAATGTATCATCTTCTCCCAGAAAAGCATATTTTACATGAGAGGGTAGTTTCTTTAACTCAAGACTAGGAAATCTCTCTTCAGAGGGGATCAAGAGTGACTCCCTCGAAGGTAATTCCTTATATCTAAAAATCCAGTCAACATCTCTCAACTTCTCAAAACTCACTTCTTCTTGCAGCCAAGATCCCAACTCTTCCACTTCACGCTCAAACTCAGTATAAGAACTCCTATTCTCAACACCTTGCACTAAACAAACTTACAGTGCATCTCCCCCTATGATCTTCTCGATGTGCTCATCCACCACCTCTTCAATAAGATAAACCTCATGAATTTCATCCTCATCACCTATTTGGTTAGCCACATTGAAAATATTGGTCTCGAGAGTCATGTTTCCAGAAGTGAGTTGCATTTGTCCATTACGAGCATTGATCAAAGCATTAGCAGTAGCTAAAAATAGACGGCCCAAAATTATGGGTACATGATTACTCGAATGGGGGGAAGGCTCAGTGTCCCAAATGAAAAAATCAACAGGGAAGTATAATGTGTCCACTTGAATTATCACGTACTCCACAACCCCATGAGGCACTTTCACAGTTCGATCTGCTAACTGTAGAGTGATTCGGGTAGGTTTAAGATCACCTAAATCAAGCTATTTATAGATAGAGTATGGAAGGATGTTCACACTCGCACCTAAGTCAAGCAAATCTTTTTTAACGCTACTTTCTTCGATAACACACGAAATTGTAGGTGCACTAGGATCCTTGAATTTTGATGGAAGATCATTAAGAAGGATCGAGCTCACATTTTGTGCTAAAAAGACATTCTTCTTCACCTTAAGCTGTCGTTTGATAGTCAAAAGATCTTTGATGACTTTAGCATATTCTGGAATTTGTTGAAAAGCATTCAAAAATGGAAAGTTCAACTTCACTTCCTTCAGAACATCTAACACTTCCGTACGCGAGGCTCCCATTTTGGGTGGTGCCAAGTGTTGAGGAAATGGAGCAGCAGTGGGCGGTTTTATTTTAACTTTAGATTCAACTCCTTCTTCCTTATCATCCATGTGCAATGGGGTCCCCTAAGATTTTGAAACTTCTTTAGCCTTAGATTCCTTGGGAGGTCATGCTAGATCAATTTCGCGACCACTACGTAGAGTAGTGAAGGCTTGACATTGTTCTGGCAAATCTAATGATGTAGAGCTAATCGTAGGTTGTCCTTGAGTAGGAGGCCTTTGGCCTTGGGCAGGGAATTTACCCTTCTCCTGAGTATTCAATGCAAATTGCAACCTAGAGATACTAGTGTGAATTTTTGTGAACATTTGATCGTACTTAGCATTTCTCTCCTTTTGAGATTGGATGAATTGATTCAGATTATCCTCAAGAGATCGCCTAGGTGGAGTGACATAAGGACTAGGAGGTGGTACCTGCATAGGGTTTTGCATCGGAGGAGGCATTTTCTAAAATTGAGGAGGGGGTGGTGGCATAACCACATGTGGATTAGGAGCTATCCCCCCTTGTGGTTGTCCATAGTTGAAACCAGGATGATTCCTCCAAGATTGATTGTATGCATTCCCTTACGGTACATTAAAATTACCTCGAAACCCTCCTATCGCTTCTACTTGCTCAGTGTACATTGCCTTGTATTCAGGGATTGTAAGACATCCTTTGGTAGAATGACTAGCAGCACAAATGGAACACACTTTCTCCTTTCCTTCTTGTACGGGCCCAGCGACTTCTTTTAATCGCACTTCAAGCATGTCTGTGAAATTCTTTTCCAATTGGTCAAATTTACGATCTAACAAAGTGCCCTTGTCCAAGTGATAAATACCGGACGCAGTAGACGAGTTGGACACTTTTTAATTTTTATTGTGACTATTGGGGTAAAAAACATCCCATGATTACGTAGTCTCCGCTACGTATTTCAAGTGAGCCTCTGCATCACTCGAGTCTAGCTCCCAGAATGGTCTTTCGCACATTGTCTGAACAAGTTGTTTAGACCCTAAAGTAAGCCCTTGATGAAAAAATGAAATGAGATGATGTTTTTTGAATCCATGATGTGGGCAAGCACTGACTAACTCATGAAAACGTTCCTAACACTTGTCAAAAGCCTCATTCTCATTTTGCCAAAAAGCTTGTATTTGAGCTTTGACAGAGTTGGTTTTGTTTTCTGGAAAGGATTTGGATAGGAACTTGGTTTACATATCTCTCCAGGATAAAACAGAATTCGAAGGTAGTGACCATAGCCAAGTCTTAGCTTTATCCTTTAAGGAAAAAGGGAAAATCTTTTGCCGGATAGCATCTTGTGGGCAATTTTGATCACCAAACGTCTCACATGCTTCCTACAACTCTCTAATATGGAGATATGATTTTTTAGAATCCATCCCATGAAATGTAGGCAGAATTTGGATCATCCCATTTTGAAAGTGGAACTGACCGACATTATATGGGAGTAAAATGCAACCACGGGTAACAGTTCGCTCTGAAAATAAAAGATCTTTCATGGGAAGATATGGTAACTCTTCCTCTCCAGCACCAACACCAACGCTTCCGTGCACAGACATATTGCTACCAAATAATTCAGAACTTTCACTCAGTGTTTGACTCAAAGTGCGACTTGTGAGTGAATTATTCGGTGAAGGAGGTGGAACCCAAAAGTGTGGAGAAATGGTGGTGTGAGAATTTGCAGAACTAGCTTAGGCAATAGGATTTTCGTGGACTTGGGTGAGAAGTGGATTTTGCATGTAATTTTACGAGAGATGAGATGAAAGATTTTTTTTAAGGAAAACAATTTAGGATTAAATTCACTTTCCTACGAATCACCAATTTTTGATCCCCGGCAATGGCGCCAAAAACTTGACGCGACTAGCCGTCGTTTGATAGTCGAAAGATCTTTGATGGCTTTGACATATGCTGGAATTTGTTGAATAGCATCCAAAAATGGCAAGTTCAACTTCACTTGCCTTAGAACATCTAACACTTCCGTACGCGAGGCTCCCTTTTTGGGTGGTGCCAAGCGTTGAGGAAATAGAGCAACAGTGGGCAATTTTATTTAAACTTCATATTCAACTCCTTCTTCCTTATCATCCATGTGCAATGGGGTCCCCTCAGATTTTGAAGCTTCTTTAGCCTAAGATTCTTTGGGAGGTGGTGCTAGATCAATTTCGCGACCACTACGTAGAGTAGTGACAGCTTGACATTATTTTGGCAAATCCGATGATGTAGAGCTAATCGTAGGTTGTCCTTGAATAGGAGTCCTTTCGCTTTGGGCAGGGAGTTTACCCTTCTCTTGAGTATTCAATGCAGATTGCAACCTAGAGATGCTAGTGTGAATTTCTGTGAACATTCGATCGTACTTATCATTTCTCTCCTTTTGAGATTGGATGAATTGATTCAGATTATCCTCAAGAGACTGCCTAGGTGGAGTGACATAAGGACCAGAAGGTGGTACCTGCATAGGGTTTTGCATCCGATGAGTCATTTGCTGAAATTGAGGAGGGGTGGTGGCATAACCACATGTGGATTAGGCGCCATCCCCCCTTGTGGTTGTCCATAGTTGAAACCTGGATGATTCCTCCAAGATTGATTATATGCATTCCCTTGCGGTACATTAAAATTACCTCGAAACCCTCCTATCCTTCTACTTGCTCAGTGTACATTGCCTTGTATGCAGGGATGGTAGGACATCCTTTGGTAGAATGACTAGCATCACAAATGGCACACACTTTCTCCTTTCCTGCTTGTACAGCCCCAGCGACTTCTCTTAATCGCACTTCAAGCATGTCTCTGAAATTATTTTCCAATTGGTCAAATTTATGATCTAACAAAGTGCCCTTGTCCAAGTGATAAATACCGGATGCAGCAGACGATTTAGACACTTGCCGATTTTTATTGTGACTATTGGGGTCAGAAACATCCCATGCTTGCATAGTCTCCGCTACGTATTTCAAATGAGCCTCTGCATCGCTCGAGTCTAGCTCCCAGAGTGGTCTTTCACACATTGTCTGAACAAGTTATTTAGACGCTAAAGTAAGCCCTTGATGAAAAAAAGAAATGAGATGATGTTTTTCTAATCCATGATGTGGGAAAGCACTGGCTAACTCCTGAAAACGTTCCCAACACTTGTCAAAAGCCTCATTCTCATTTTGCCGAAAAGCTTGTATTTGAGCATTTGACAGAGTTGGCTTTGTGTTTTGGAAAGAACTTGTATAGGAACTTGGTTTGCATATCTCTTCAGGATAAAACAGAATTCGGAGGTAGTGACCATAGCCAAGTCTTAGCTTTATCCTTTAAGGAAAAAGGGAAAAGATTTAACTGGATAACATCTTGTGGGCAAGTTTGATCACCAAATGTCTCACATGCTTCCTCGAACTCTCTAATATGGAGATATGGTTTTTCAGAATCCATCCCATGAAATGTAGGCAGAATTTGGATCATCCCATTTCGAAAGTGGAATTGACCGACATTATACGAGAGTAAAATGCAACCAGGGGTAACAATTCTCTCCAGAAATAAAAGATCTTTCATGGGAAGATATGGTATCTCTTCCTCTCCAGAACCAACACCAACGCTTCCGTGCACAGACATATTTCTAGCAAACGATTCAGAACTTTCACTCATTGTTTGACTCAAAGTGCGACTTGTGAGTGAACTATTCGGTGAAGGAGGTGGAACCCAAAAGTGTGAAGAATCGGTGGTGTGAGAATTTGCAGAACTAGCTTCGGCAGTAGGATTTTCGTGGACTTGGGTGAGAAGTGGATTTTTCATGTAATCTTATGAGAGTTGAGATGAAAGATATTTAGTTTATGTATTTTTTTTAAGGAAAATAATTTAGGATTAAATTCACTTTCCTACGAATCACCAATTTTCGATCCCCGGCAACGGCGCCAAAAACTTGATGCGACTTAGAATTTGTCTCAAAAGTGTGTTCTTTCTAGGCTCAAGTGCAATTCTGTCACGTTAGTAATAATCCGACAAGTCGGGATCGTCTCCACAAGGATCAGAAATTGGTAATTGAGAATTATGTAGAAAAAGTTATTTATTCTTCAAATGGTTTCTGAAAATAAAAGAAAAGATGATTGATGGTTGACATCTCCAATTGATGATAAAAAAATAACCTACATGCACTAAAACACCAAGAATTGTAAGAAATCAGATATGAATATGGGAGAAAATAGGGTGGGGTACAATACCTCAAACCTTAGTAAATTACCATATAGAATACTAGAATTGTAAATTGAAGTTCGTGACTAAATACAATCTTTATAGATCCTAAGCATTACATATATGAGGGAACTAGCCCGCATCATATGAAATCAAAGGTAAATACAAAGTGGTGAATGGACAATTACACTTGCATAGTCTTCTTAAACATCCCAAGTACCTAGGGCAAGAGAGATTAAAAGATCGGCTATGTTTGTATAATGTCCATACACGATTTAGTCAAAATTTAATTTAACCTCTATTTTCTACATGTGTAATTTACATTGGAATGAGTTCGTGTACCCCAACCCTTAAAAATTTAGCTAGACATGGTTTTATGAGAAAAAAAATTCATAACAATGCATGTAATTGTGGATTTAAGAAACATTGTAAAAACAAAATTTACAAAACAAATGATAATTGAATTCAAAATAGAATTGAGATAAAATACGAGAATGGAGTTTGATACTTGAAATATGCACTAGGGAAAAAAGATGATTGAATCAAAAAATACTTCTTGTTCCTCAAACTTACAAACTAGGGCTTTTCTAAGAGTATGAAATTTATCTTCTAAAATTCTCTGAAATCTTATTCTCTCTAGAATTCAACTCTCCTAGAAGGGTCTAAGGCTTGGCCTTTTATAGCACTAACTAGCACGAATTTGACAGCTAAAATCGATGGTCTGCGCAAGATATTCCAAGATTTGCACCTCTTGAACTCCATAATTAATGCCAGAAATTCAAATAGTCGGACCGATCCGGATCCCATCAGATCGGTTCGTTTTTCAGTCACCGGATCGTTCATTTTTATTTCTACCGGATCGGTCCGGATGCTATCAGATCGGTTCTCTTGCCATCGGTTCGACATCAATCCGGGGTCTACTGTAATGGTGTCATTTCGAATCAGTCCGAGATAAACCGGATCGGTCCGATTTTCTTTCGTTTCGATTTTTTCTTCTCATCTATGACTGGTCATATCTTTTGATCTCGAGCTCCGATTTGATTGTCGTTTCTTCCGATGCTCTTGTGAAACAAGGATCTTCAACTCTCCTTTAGGCTTCAATTCCAAACTCCAGGTGTAAATTTATGATTTTGCCCTTTGACTTGTCTTCCTTTCTTTTCTTCCTTTCTTACGATTTCTTTCTCTCTTTTCTTGTACCAAATGTCTGTAAAATCCATAAGAAATACACGAAACTCGGAGTACTCGTTAGAAATAGTCAATGGCAAAATATGGGATAAAAACGATTCAATTACGTTGTTCGAGATATCAAAATTACTAACTTAAGGGGCTAAATTCAGAAGAATTTATGCTTAGTTAGAAACCTAGCATTTAATTTTATTTAGTTTGGATTGTATAATCGAATTGAATGAGATGATTGAAAAAAATGGAGAAAACCCAATTCATGAAAATTTTGAATTCTTAATGGAAATCAATGATGATTAATGATTTATATTATGATTGGAACCTAATTATATGTGTAATAAACATTGGGAATTTTTGGGTTGAATTTTGAGAATATCCATGGAGGTTTTGGTGAGCAACAATAGAGGAAATCAATTAGGGAAGAAGAGCTACCGAAGCAACATCGAATGATCGATCGATCGATGGTGCCTTGGGGTTGTTTTGCCAATTTTTATTTTTTAGGCTCTAATTTCTTTGGTACTTGTTCTAGCTTTATTTATTTAGTGAAAAAAAGATGGGGGGCCAATTACCTAGGGTAAATTCTTGAAGGATCTTGTGTAGATGATTTAGTTATTCATTAATATACTAAGATGTTGATTTAGTAGTTTCATTTAGGCATGTTACCCCTTTCTATTATTATACTTTTAGTTTTATTTTCCAGATGATGTATTTGGATTTAGTTTTATTTTTGTAGACTTATGATTTGTATTTTTTTTGGGGAACCGAAGGTTTATTTAGTATTCATTATTTATCATGTGATGATTCAGACTCTTATATTTTTTGTGGATGAGTTATTATATTTCTATTTTTTCGCATATGGTTATGATAATGAAAGATAAAATCGACATTGGCTTAATTTAACATAGGTGGTTAGTAATTTAAAATGGTTTTCGACAGTGATGCTAAGAATGATCCAAATGAGATTTTGATTTATTTTGATAAGGGACTGATCACCCGTGATTAAAATAGGAGGGGTGTCACAGGAACAACTCTAAAACTTAATTTTGCCAAGATTTTGAGCAAATACTTCCATAGAAAAAAGGAGAAGCTCACAATAAACATATATCAAAAATAATACCGAGACAAGATGAAAGTACAAAAATGGAAGAAAAATGTTTGTTTTCATTAATATGGAGCAGTCTTTACATGTACAAGAAATGAATGAAAAATATCTAGAAAAAATAAAAAAGCATATGTCTCAAGAAATATCAACTAGACAAAACAAAGAAGAGGTTATCCCATGAGATCACATCAGTATACGAGGAACCCGCCTCATGAACAAACTCATCCTATAATACAGCTAACTTGGCCTCATCCTCAAAGTCACCAGCCACAAGCTTGGCCAACTTGGTCTCGAGCAATTGAATCTAGCCTCACAGTCAAGTGGCCTCAGCCTGGCGCTATTGAGCTATGGTTTGACTAGATAAATGAAGTCTCATCATCAACCTGAACGGAATCCTCATGATGCGATTTATTATAGTATCAAGATAATCCAACGGGAAGTGATAGACTCTCTGAAGGTCATGAAGGGCCTGTAGAAATAGTAAAGTCCTCAAAGTGGTAAGATTCGCCATATGAATAGACAAAAATCATATATTTGGCTAGAAAGGGCCTTCAGGTTATATATAGTAAGGCTATCAATGATATGGACACTCTAGGATGTGAAGGAATCAGGATGATGCTCGAGGATTATCTCCAATACCTCTCACTCATGGCTTCTGGACTTCTTGGGTCGCTCCTTGCACCATAGGTACCTCATGAAAAATTTTGGAGCCTCCACCTCAATATCATCATAGCCTGTGTTCCTAGACTCAAGCTCAGAAGGAATAAAGGAGGATTCCTCGGTAGAACCTTCAACACTATCAGATCAAGAGGCCTCAAAACTAGGCCCCTCATCATCAGTTGCCTCCATAAGCCCACTCACATGAGCCTAAAAATAAAAAAGATATGATGAATTAATAAGGAAAATAAGGGGGGAGTTAGATAACTTCATTTAGAAAATAAATACAAAAAGAAAGAACTTACCTCTAGGCCCAATGGGGTGAGCACACTGCCTACCATCCTAGAAGGTCCCCCTAGAAGTGTTGTGCTAACCTGGAAAAGATGGAACAAATTAATATCAATAGAGCACTTGCTAATTATAAAGCAAGACTCTAAGATATATTCAAAATATAAATCAACTATGACAATATAATACCTAAGGAGTTCTCACTATAGTACTCACAACCTATTCCACAAATACGGGAACACTTACCTCACTAACCTGAAAAATAAGGAAACATGGGTGTGATGGTGAGAACTTGCGTAGTATCCACGCTACTTTGAGAGCTCGTGAGAGAAGATGGATGATTTTGACTAACCATGCTACCTGCTCTGACTTCCATGATTTCATTGATGTTAATTCTTTGTTTTAGTTAGACACTGCTGGAAATTTCCTCTGTTGGAAATGCGGACCCTCAATTTTAATTTTATAAAAATGAATTTCCTTTAATGCGGAATAAAGATGGTTCAACACACTCAATTGATAAATTTTAATTTCTTAAAACAAATTAAAATTAAACACAACAAAGTGAATTAAAGTAAATTCACACACACTTTAAATTCACTCAAACCAACTTAATTTAATTGTAAAGTTCAAATAAATTAGGCAAGACTATTCAGCAACTAATTTAATGCCAAATTGAATTAAATTAACTTAAACAAAATTTACAAAGTTTACAAAGACGCGGAAAGAGGACTTACACAACTGACTCGACTCCCTTCAAGCCTTACTCCTTCGAACATTAACCTCTGCCTAGTGAATAATCTCGGAGTCCACCGGAACCTTGGAGTCCACCAATTGAAATCAAGCAACCATCAACCAGACAAGGTACCTTTCACCATGTGAGTATGCCGCAGCAAAAAAAAAGCGTCTTCTTCTTTGAGGGATGTAGAAGTAAACCCAAACTTCTCCTTCTTGTGGTAAAGATAAACCAATGGTGCCAAACAACTCCAAGCAAGATATATATATATTTAAGAACTTGGAATAAACATAAACTGATTTTATGGGTGAAAACACATGTGTATAAGAGAATTTCTAATTAATTTTGACACATGAAAACTGGGACTTTTGTTATGAAATTTTTTCTCTTAAAAATCTCTCAAGGAGGTTGCAAAAGTCTTTACAAAAGTCTGTCCCGAAATGGGTTTAAAATTGTCAAAAAATAGTGGGACAAAGTAGTGGACGAATGGGATAAAATTGCCAAACTATTCATGCCCAAAAATCTCGTTCGAATGAGATTTTGTTCGAATGACATTCTCGTTCGAACGAACATCTAACGATGTTCCAGAGGCCAAAAGGGAAAAGTCATTGGCAAACTCGTTCGAACGACAATATTGAACGAAGTGACAGAATGGTCATTATCAAAATTAAGCCAAATTTTTTTATATATAAAGTTCTAAAGTAACCTTCTGAAAATAAAATTTATTTTAAAATAAATTTACACCCAATAAAAAAATGTTCCAAGCTCCTATATATATATATATATATATATATATATATTGCATTCATACCTTAGGAGGAATTGGAACTAAGTGTATGACGTGAAATGAGGCACATGTAAACCGACAATGATGTTCTCTTGGTGAGTAGGCCGCAACGTCTTCAACTTTAACATGTCTTAGGCTTGATGGATGGTCAAGAACTTTATCCTATGACTCAAATATTTTTGTTCGGAATTGATCCAACAATACATTAAGACTCAATCGGAGACTTATGTCCTTACAAATCTTCCCTTTTGGATATTCCGGGACAAAACCCAAAACAAAATCCTAAAGGGCCGTCAAGCTCTACTAGGCTCAAAAACATCCCACGCAAAAAATAGGAAACTTGACTCAAGACCCAAGGATGGCATCTTTGCTGATGAAAGTTGCCGATGGAATAATTCCTACACACTAAAGTAAACATTAAATGTATAGGGAATATCAAAGAGTTAAATGCAATGATATTAAATACTTCCCCTCCTTTATCAACCTAAGAAGATATCGCTCTCCACCTATGTTAAATCTCAACTAAGATATGATTATAATAGGATTAGATACCATTTCTCCCTTATCATTTTCCCCCCTTTTGTTCAGGAATAGACAAAGGTGATAGAATTAATAAAGTACTCATTTCTCCCCCAAGATAATTAAGTACATGAAAATCCCTAAAAACTACACGAGGGATATATTTATATATATATATATATGGGAAATCATATGCATAAAGTGTTAAAGACATGAAATCATATGGGCAACACTTGGACAATAACTAATCCAAGAAAGAATAATGGATTCTAACTATTAAGCGAACAAAGATGATATCAATTTGAAACATAAGAAACTAGGCTTGTGATATCAAACAAAATTTTTCAACAAGTTAGTTACCAATTATGAATTAATGCATAGGTGGACTAAGCTAAAATGGCAAAAACTCAAAAGAAAACATAATATCATATATATGTATACACAATAGAAATAAAATATATACAAGCACATATATATAGATATAAACTCACAAATGACACAAAATAAATTAACATTAGTTTTCCACACTCTTAGCATAAATGTGTCATATGAAAATGGAAGTGGAGGGGTGTGAAGAAGATACCAATGAATTAAAACACAATCATTTTAAACATGTTCACGGAGTTCTCATTTGATCAATTTTTTTTATCACATTTAGATATAGCCTCATGTGACAATATAAATTGAACTCATTGAACAAACAAACACAATGCACACAAGCCTAGCATGTTGATGATTCTACAAACTAATAGAGTCATGACATTGAAATCGCAACTAGGATAAATGGACACTGTGAAAACCGTTGATATACCATCTAAACTCCCTCAAAATAAGCATATTAATCTTTTAATGACTATATCAAACTAAACAAATAGGCCTTGGCAAATATTTTTCTTTTAGAGCCATATTTTTCTTTTAGGCCTTTGGACCACGTATTTGTTTTAGGTCCAAGCAAACAGTGGCTTACTCACAATGGATGATATTTTCTTTTGGAGGCCTTCCCCGTGCACATTCATATATTATTTTTATCACAAACATCTCACGTGCAACGAATTTAACATGCACACATCCTCCTAGGTCAAAAGTATGTAGATGACTAGATTGGTAGGAGAACACCACAAAAAGCTTAAATATACATGTGAAGTTAAAATTTCAAGTGAGCTTGTGCATGTGTGAATTACGGCATATAAAAATAGAATCCATTATAGCAACACAAATTCCAACTACTCCATGTAAGCATGGAAAAGAACATTTTATGGATTGACAATCTTAACCAAAAGTTCTAGCCACGTGGAAGCGAAAAAGAAGGGATTCAAACACAAACATATGCCCCAAAAGATGTGTAAAACCAAAATACACACAATAAAAACCTTTTTGAGTTTTTGAAATTTTTAACCAAACAAACAAAAATATTTACTCAAAAGACAAACAAAAATCATTTGTATTTTTCATTAAGCCTAAATTACTAAAACGGTAAAACACAAATAATAAAAAAAAATCTTTTTTTATTTTTCATTTAATGCAAACAAAATAAATATAATACAAAAGGCAAACAAACATCATAATTCTAGGATTAGAAATGTGATAAAGAAATGTCTAGAATAGGATAAACATGAATACACTTAGCAATGATATATAATATGAAGCACAAAAAGCTAGAGTATGCAAACAACTAACACATTCAACCTTTGGATTTAGCAAGGGAGGTATCGTGTGAAAGTAAATAAGAATAAAAAATCCTATCTTATAAAGCTACCAAGTCGGATCTCCTAACCCAAACTAAAGATGAATGACGACCTCGGGGTGTAGGAATCCTGGCTACCTCGGTTGCCTTACGATGAGATTTTCTATTACCTCATTTAAGATCAAAATAAAATTTCTTAAGATGACCTTTTCGACCACAATGTGAGCACCTAAAGGATTGGAGAAAAGACTTACCTAAGGAATGATCTATAACATTGTTCCTAGAGGATTATCCTAAAACATTGGTTTTGGCTTTATGAGTTGACTCATTACAAATATCGAAGCCTAAACCACACGTGTCATTTTTAATTTGGACCGTTCCTAATATTTTATCTAATTTCTCCCAACGAAACTCCAAATCAAATTTGACTTTACTAGAGTCTTTTAGTTTATTTTCTAAATCAACAATGTGAGACTCTAATAAAACATTGCACTCTCCAAATGCGAGAAGCTCCTTTTTCAAGGATTCCATTAAACCTTTAAGGCTATCTCTCTCGCCATCTAAATATGCAAGATTCTCACGAAGAGCTCTCTCACGTATCCTAAGGTCTTACAGTAAAGCACTCTCATTAATGACCTCGACACGCTCTTTCAAACTAGCTTCTAACTTCAAATTTGCTCTTTTTAATTTAATAAATTCTTTATATAATTATTGAAATGCAAATTGAAGTTCACTCTCTTCAACCTCCTCATCTCTCTCTCTCTCTCTCTCTCTCTCTCTCTCTCTCTCTCTCTTTCTTCTCCACTCTCACTACCATCTTTTTTTTGGGATTCACAAACTATGGCCTTGGAAGTGTCAAGTGTTAAAATTTCATCAAGAAAGGAGTGTTGACTTTCACTCACATGACTTGACATAAAAGCCACAAAGTTAGGCTTAGTGGGGGAATCGGGTCCCTCTTCCTTATCACTATCACTAAGGATTTCATTATAGGAAATTAGTTGCTTACTCTCTCTCCTTAGTTTAGTGGGGCACTCTCTCGCATTATGGCCATAACCCTCACAACCGTAACACCTATTAGACTCGTCCCTATTAATATCATCTTTTTGAACTTTATGGATCTTATCGATTTTGTCATGCTCAGAGTTTTTGAATTTCTTTAAATCATTTTTTTATTTGTTAAACATGAGAAATTTTTGAAATTTCTTAGCAAACATTGCCATCTCCTCCGAGTGACTATCATTTTCACTCTCTACTACTTTTTTTTCCTCCTTTCGGGCTTTCAAAGAAACGCCCATATCTATTTTCTTTTTAGGTTTAGAGGTAAACAAGTCTAGTTCATAGGTCTGTAATTCACCTACGAGCTCTTCTAATTCCGTAAAGGCTAAAGTGGGTAAAGAATTTAACACGATCACTTTAGAAATAAATCTATCGGGTAGGGATCTTAAAATTTTCTTCACTACTCGATCGTCGGGTATTTTCTCTCCCAAATTAAAAGATGAATTAACTTTATTGAAAAGTCTAGCATAAAATTCATCAAATGTTTTTTTTTCATTCATTTTGATGGTTTCAAATTTAGTGGTGAGGCTTTGTAGTTTAGAAGTTTTTACGACACTAGTTCCTTCATGAGTGAGTTTTAAAATATCCCAAGCTTCTTTAGTGGTTTTGCACATCATAATACGTCGGAATTCATTCGGTGTGACCGCGCTAAACAAGGCATTTAAACCTCGAGAATTAAAATTAGCAAGTTTAAATTCATTCTCACTCTATCTAGCTGTGGATTTGGGAACATGTTCATTTTCAAGTAAATACGTAGGTGGGGACCACCCATTAACGATTCACAATCAAAACCTCTCATTTAGAGACCTAAGTGTCGATTTCATACACGCTTTCCAATACGCGTAGTTGGAAGCATCGAAAATAGGAAATTTTGAAAATAGGAAAATTCCATTTTTAGTCAAAAATGTTTAAAAAGACTTTAACGCAATAATTCAGAGCTCCAACTCTGATACCACTTGTTGAAAATGCGGACCCTCAATTTTAATTTTATAAAAATGAATTTCCTTTAATGCGGGATAAAGATGGTTCAACACACTCAATTGACAAATTTTAATTTCTTAAAACAAATTAAAATTAAACACAACAAAGTGAATTAAAATAAACTCACACTCACTTTAAATTCACTCAAACCAAATTAATTCAATTATCAAGTTAATATAAATTAGTCAAGACTATTAGCCAATAAATTTAGTGCCAACTTGAATTAAATTAACTTAAACAAAATTTATCCAAATAATTAAACATGCACCATTTTAATCAAGAATGCGAATTAAACCCAATTTTATCTTTTTACCCTAAGCATGAGTTCTAGGTGATATTTACAGAAGATAAAATAAATTCACAATCCCACAACATGGCGATGTACGAGGAAAAATCCAAATCGGGCAAAAACCTCGGACGGCCCTGGCCTAACAATTTCACTAAGTACGGTATGAATTTTACAAAGACTCGATAAGAGGACTTACACAACTGACTCGACTCCCTTCAAGCGTTAACGCGCTCCTTTTAACTTCAACCTATGCTTAGCGAATAATTTCGGAGTCCACCGGAACCTTGGAGTCCACCATTTGAGACCAAGCAACCATCAACCACACATGGTGCCTTTCACCATGTGAGAATGCCGCAGCAAAACAAAAGCTTCTTCTTCTTTGAGGGATGTAAAAACAAACCCAAACTTCTCCTTCTTGAGATAGAGATAAACCAATGGTGCCAAACAACTCCAAGCAAGATATATATATATAAGAACTTGGAATAAACATAAACTGATTTTATGGGTGAAAATTTGTAATTAATTTTGACACATGAAAACTGGGACTTTTGTTATGAAATTTTGGCTCTCAAAAAGATCTCAAGGAGGTTGCAAAAGTCTTATCAAAAGTCTATCCCAAAATTGGTTTAAAACTGTCAAAAGATAGTGGGTCAAAGTAGCGGACAAATGAGATAAAATTACCAAATTATTCCTGGCCAGAAATCTGGTTCGAACGAAATTCTCGTTCGAACGAACATCTAACGATGTTCCAGAGGCCAAAAGGGAAAAGTCGTCGGCAAACTCGTTGGAACGACAATATCGAACGAAGTGACATAATGGTCATTATCAAAATTAAGTCCAAAAACTTTTTATATAAAGTTCTAAAGTAACCTTCTGAAAATAAAATTTATTATAAAATAAAATTACACCCAATAAAAAAATGTTCAAAGCTCTTATATATATATAAGGCATTCATACCTTAGAAGAGATTAGAACTAAGTTGATGACGTGCAACGAGGCACATGTAAACCGACAATGATGTTCTATTGGTAAGTAGGTCGCAACGTCTTCAACATTAACCTGTCATAGTCTTGATGGATGGTCAATAAATCTATCATATGACTCAAATGTTTTTGTCTATAATTGAGCCAACACTACATTAAGACTCAATCGGATACTTGTGTCCTTACATCTACACTTGGAATAGAGGTAAGTAATCCTCTAGATTATATAGAGCTCTCTGCTCTGAGAGCTGGATGGACATTTGGGAGACTATGACTATGAACTCCCTATACATAACTAAATCTGACCATGTCCCTCTCCTCATAGATGCTTCTTCCAACCTCATCGGGGGCCCGAAACTCTTCAAATTCATCTCCCAATGGGTAGACCACCGGGAATTTTTTGATCTTACAAAAAATAATTAGAATGATCCCACTATTCAAGGCTGAGCCATGTTCATTTTAAAGACCGAATTTTCATAATTAAAGTTGTGATCAAAGTTTGGAACACTACTATCTTTGGCAATATTAGTAGTAGAGTGGGAGAGGTTACTCAACAGCTCCATAATATTCAAATCGAGGTTAACATCAATGGTCAAAGTGACATATTGGATGATAATCAATTCCATGCCCAAGTTGAGTTATTTAGAGCATTGAAGATTGAAGAAAAATATTGTCTAGATAAATGAAGGTCAAAATGGATAAGTGATGGTGATAGAAATACTACGTTCTTTAACAAGAAACATGCTAAATACATTGGGCAAAATCTTCTTTCCTCCCTAAAATTTGATAACCTTTTGATTGATGATCCCACTCAGCTTCAGAAACATATAACTCTGCCCTTCTCCCACATATATGCAGATCATCAATTAGATACCACTCGCATTATTCAAAAGGTTATACCTTACATTCTGAGTGTGGAGGACAACAACATGCTATCGATTATCCCTTCCAACCTCGAGATCAAGCAACTTATGCTTGATATGAATCACAACTCTACCCTAGGCCCCGATGAATTCACTAGAATTTTTTTATAAGTTTTACTGGGTGGTTATGGGAGCTGATGTTTATAAAGCATTGAAGTAATTCTTTATCACCAACTGGATTATGCCTGGTTTTAATGCCAAATTTATTGCCCTTATTCCTACAAAACCCAAAAATGATTCTATTAATGACTTCAGTCCAATTGTTATAGGAAACTTTACCTTCAAGCTCATTCTAAAAATTCTTCTTGATAGGCCAAGGAAGATTATATCTAAATTGATATTCTCTAACGAGTTTACCTTTATTAAAGGCAGAAGAATTCTCAACACCATTGATATAGTCTCTGAAAGCTTCAACATGCTTGATTTCAAATCTTATGGGGGTAATCTAGGCCTTAAATTTGATGTGGCTAGGGTTTTTGACACTTTGTATTGGAATTTTCTTTTGGATGTCTTGAAAAAATTTAGTTTTAGTCAGTCCTTCGTTAAATGGATCCATGTGATCCTAAAGTGTTCTCACCTTTCCATCCTTATAAATGGGACCCCTTATGGTTACTTTAAATTTTCTAGATGGGTCAGACATGATGACCCTCTCTCCCCCTCCTCTTAGTCCTTACTGAAGAGGTCCTTAGCAGAGGCATTACCCATCTAGTCCATGATGGTTAAATCAGCCCCATGTCCTCTTCCAGAGGTTTTTCCACCCCGACTCATCACCTTTATGCTGATGACATTATTTTTTTGCCAAAGCCACCTCCTTCATCCTCAACAACCTTATGTCCCTATATAAAGATTATGAAGCCAATGCAGATTCTTATTGGGCATTCGTGTTATTCATAGAAACTCCTCCATTATAAATTGTCTGTAACACCTCGTAATTTCTGGGTAATTATTTTAATTAATTAATTCAAAAATTAGCAAATTACTTGTGTCGTAAATTATTGAGAATTAATTAATGGGATTATTTAAAAGTGAATATATTTAAATAAGTTAACAAGTCAGAGTTAATTTTAGAAATTTATTTCGGATGGCGATTTTAAGTGCACGGTTGAGTTCGATAGGGTCGAAATAGCCCAAAACGAGTGGTTATATGCATATAATGGGTATTGGGGCCTAATTAGGCATATGTGAGCTCCATAAAGAGAGTATGGACCCTTTTATGAGTCTCATTGGCCCAAAAACATGAATAGGGTTTTTAACCCAAATGTGTAAGTGTTAGGCATCATTAAATCACATTAGAAGACTAAAGAGGGGAAAGCTAAAGGGAGAGCCAAAGAGAAAAGGAACTTAGGAATCTTGGAGAGATTGTTTCAATTGCAATTCAACACCTTCATTCAAGCCCTAAATATGAATTTGTTGAGGCAAGTGTTTTAAATTGTGTTTATTGAATTACATCTATCTTTCCATATTAAAAGAGGCGGAATTCTATTAAATTCTAGGGTTTGTTCTTGAGTAAATTTGGTATTTACTTTTAATAGGAGTTATAAATTTGTAGAGGATTTGATAATTGATGAATTGGTGATTGAATTGGTGGAATTGTTAGGGCTAGAATCGTTATAAGGAAAGAATGAACTTATGATGAATTTGGGGACGATTTAATGCAGAAACCTATTCAGAACAAAGGTTTAATAACTGTTAATGACGGACTGGGTTTTTAGCAGAAGAGAGAGAGGGAGAAATATGATCGTCGTTGGAACGACATGGTATTTCGTTCGAACGAGATCCACTGTCGTTCGAATGACAGGGCTATTCGTTCAAATCAGTTCTGATGTTTGCCAGATTTCTACAATTCTCCTGATTCAATCATGCTATGTTGGAAATTCGCAGTTCCTACCCTATTTGAATTATGAAATTGAGGGAATTAGGGTTAATTTGGGAATACATAACCTTGAAACTTATTTGACTAAATTGCATGATATTGAAGATGTAAGTTCATGATTTAGCATATTGTAATGTTGTTGTTTAAGTGATTAGACTTGATTGCATGACATTTAATGGTGGATTGAAACTATTAAATTTCGGACCGAGAGATAGAGAGTTCGGGAATACTTAAAGGGGTTATTCCAAAATATTGTGAATTAATTAGTGTGTAATTAATTGAAAATGAAGTCGGACCATACACTTAAGTGTTTTAGACTTGGGGTATGGGCATAATACTCCAATAGCCTGGATTTCTATATATATATCGATGTGTAGTACAAATATGATTTATATATATATATATTTGTGTGAATAATATATATAATGAAGACATACCAATATTAATGCTATCATAGGAGGTTGCACATTGTGGGCGAGTCCCCTGACTAGTGAATACAGGGTGAGTATATTCCCCAGGCCATAGTGTCCATATTAGAGGTGGGGCCGTTACGGTTTGGAGCAGGCACTTCGGAGGGAACTATGGTCGCCTCCTAAGCGTTGGTGATAGCATTTATATCTGACATGTGTGAAAATGTTGAGATATGATACGTATATATAGTGCAAAATTATATACGGGAGTTTATATATATACATGGCGTGAAATGTATAGGTAATATAACTTTTGGTAATGTTATATGATTTAATAGTAAGAAATGATTCATTATGAAAGTTAAAGTGATAATAACTTATAGAAATGTACTAACTTCACTTGGGGTATAATAGTGGGGAATTTAGTATGAAATTTGGGACAAGGCTAGTTACGGGGAGAGTTGCTAGGTGTATTATGCATAGTTCGTTAGGTGTGCACAATAGATTGAGGGGTGAGGTAAACTCAAGGGAGTGCCGACACTAATTTAAATATGGAGAGAATTTTCATATGTATTTCTTGCATTTAAATACACTTGCTAAATATTTTTAAATGTTTTGGGTTCTAACCCTTGCTATAAAATGTTTTCCAAAAACCTTTTAGGTGTCCTACCAAAGGGGCGTCAGGCCTAATTCTTCCTACAAGGTACGCAGCTGCAGCTTATGTGGATTGTTGTGGGTTCTTAGTGTAGACATATGTTTCATTCTATCTCTAGATAGAGACTTGTTCAGTTGTAATTTTAGTCTTGTACCTCTATATTCAGTCTTGGCATGTATCAATACTCTTTTATACTTGCACTTTGTGTATGACTTGTAGTCGATGTTATTCGACAAACTCTTGTACTTACTTTGTGGCATGTTTAGTTTCTTCCTTATAGTAGTTAAATTTCTTTCCTAGTATGATGGTTGGTTTTCTTTAATATAAGATAAACTTTGGCATCCGTTTAATGAAAGACTAGGTGATTGGTAATTAATGACTGAACGACAGTGATGCTAAGAATGAACCATATGAGATTCCTGTTTAATTTGATATAGGACTGATCACCCGATATTTTATTAGGCGGGGTGTCACATTGTCTTGGAATTGTTGAAGGCAATCACTCATTTCAATACCTAGGAGTCCCTATTTTCAAAGGCAGTCCTATTACTACGCACCTCCATCCCCTTATGGACAAGGCCAGAATTAAATTACATGGGTGACAAGGGAAACTCCTTACCATTGTTAGCAGAGCATATCTTTTGAATTTTTTTATTATCCCAACCCTTCTTTACATCTTTTATATCTATAAATGGCCTACTAGTCTACTAGATAGGCTTCATACTTAGGTTAGAAATTCCTTTAGATTGGAAGCACCAACAAGGAGGCTACAATTACTATTTCTTGGGCCATCACATGCTCTCCCTAGGACCGTGGTGTCCTAAACATGATTAATTTGAAGACTTTCATCAGGTCTGACAAATTGAAATTTCTCTGGACATATCACACTCAAACTCCCTGTGTCATAGACGTCTGCATGATAAATTCAATCTCAAATCTGACAAACATGCCCCTATAAGATTTCCTCCATTTAGTTAGGCTTCAAGCATGTATTACCCCAAACCATATTTTATACCCACGAAAAGTCGGTAATGGTCAAATAATAAATTTTTGGACTCATAACTAGTTGGGCTCTCCTATTCTCCAATAGCCATCTGAGTCTACCTTAGCACTTTGAGTTTGTAAAACGTCTCTCACTAATTGACTAATAATCATTGGTACCTTTCCTAATCTCCCACTCACAATTTGGGAGGCACTACCAATTCCATTAGCAAATTTTATCTCCCCATCACCCCCACTCCCGACTCCTTAATATGGCCTTACAACCCCAAGGACCACTTATGTCTCAAAGATGCCATCAAGGTTTTCTCCCCCAATAAACATGTTGTGACTTGGTGATCTCCCCAATGAAAGAGCTTTATCCCTCTCAGAACATCTTATTTGGCCTAGAAAGATCTTCAAGACAAGCTTCCAACCTTTGATAATCTAAAAAAAGAGTCACCCCCTTGCACATAGAGGTCTATTATGCTCTAAAAGCTCCAAAACTAATAGCAATGCTTTATTCCTCTTTGATTTCTCTATCCATGTGTGAAGATGGATTTTTCACTGCTTTGATAAAGAGATGCCTCAAGTTTTCAACCTCCTCCATCTTTGGGGTACTGCCCATAGAATGGGATGGAGTTTCCACCATAAACCATTTGGATGGATTTTTTTCTAAAGGTCACGGATCTTATTTTGTGGACTAGGAACAAGCCTCTCCATGAGGGTTTAAAGCCTCACCTAAGGGCCATTATTCAGCATCTCAAAGACTGGATTATCTCCATCCAGATTTGCTCTAAAGGTACTATGAACAAAAATTTAGCTGACCTCACTATTCTCCATGGACTCGGCGTGGCTAGTAGACCTTGTAATGCCCCAAATTTTATATTTATCCATTGGTCCCTTCCCACCCTGTATGGATTAAATTAAACACTGATGGCCTTTCAAAAAGGTGTGTTGGAGTTGCTACTTTTGAGGGGATCTTTAGAAATCATCGAGGTTTCTTTTCTAGAGCCTTTGACATCAATATTGGTAATCAAAATGCTTTTATGCTAAGCTCCTTGCTGTCATATGGATTGCGGTTGATTCTATGTAAGTTCTTTGTTGCTTTCTTATATAATCCTTTTACCTTTCTTGGGAGTTGGCCACCATATGGTCTAATTATAAGATTCGACTATATTTTATGAGATTCTACTATTCGCACATTTACAGAGAGGGTAATGCCACAACTGAAAAATTCTACCACCTTGATATCCCTCAGCACTCTATGAAATGGTAGTCCTCCTCTCCACCTGAGATTATCTCTCTTCTTAATGAGGATCTCAGTCCGCGCACTGGATACAAAATCTAAGTTTATTACCTTTGCTTTTTCATGCTTTTGTCACTCCTTTTGTATTTTCTCCTTATAATCTCTTGGGAACTTGATTCCTTTTTTAGTTTTAGTATACTTGCTCCTCTATTAGGAGTATTCTTAACAAAATCAAATGAACCACACTCTAGGTAAAATTCATGTAACTAATTTTAAATCATCAACAACTAAACAAGAGTAGTAAAAAGTTAGATTACATGTTCATCAAAAGATAAGCATATCTCTAGTTTAAATCATCAAACTAGATTTCAATCTTTTCTCAAAGATGGTTTATGTAAAGTGGGTCTAAATGAATCAACCACCAACACTCAAATAAACTACCCGCAGATTCAATCAAATATTGATTTATGATTTATCGGGTTTTACTACAATCCAGGCCCTATACGGGCTGAGATATTATTATGTGCAATTTAAAATATTGCACATTTGATGAATTACACTAGAGAATGCTCTACTAATGATTTAATTAATTAATTAATATGCCACCACATAAATTGTGACAAGTGGCACCATAAATTTTGGACACTTGGTTCCATAGAGAACATGACACATGTCGATGGTCTTGGGGGCAAAGTAAGGAGGGAAATATAGATCTCCTCCCCCACGCATCTTTGGAGCTCCATCACAGGTTTGATAGTGAAGAGCGGATTTTTATAGTTTCATTATACAGTATATGGGCGTTTGAGAGGCGGATAGCCAGATTTGGCACCCCCACGCACCGAAACTACCAAGACTGGGCGTTCGAGAGGAGGTTCATCGGGTTAGGCACCCCCACACACCAAAACCACCAAAATTGTGCTGTCTCTGGTGTATCGTACGGACCCACGAACTACGTAGACTTTGATTTCACAAAGACGGAGATGTAGCAGCAACCATGTTTCTCAAGTCTAAAACACACTCCAATGCGGTGCCTCCTCAAATCTTCCCTCACATCTTACATTTGGTGACTCTGCTGGGGAGGTATTCATGATTTCAGTTGCGTAACGCCTCGTGCGCACACGTAAAGAACTCGATGGCGGTGGAACACCTTTCTTCAATAAAGATAAGTATTATTACTTTTATTCTATCCTTTGCTTTAATGAGATATCCCATATATCTTTTTATGATGAATATCACAAATCATGTTTGTTAGATTACAGATAAAACATTTATCTTCAGCTAGAATATTTGAAATATTTAGATGAACAAAATATGCGCATGATGATGCCGTTGGAAAAAAAATATTATTGTTGATTTTCAGCATTCGTTGGGCTAAAGGTTTTATTAGCCATAATTATTTGGCCACAAGATATTGTTGATTGTGTATAGTACACGGAAAAAAAGAGGATGTAGATTTTAGTAGTTTACATGTGTCAGTTATATTAACTTGATTACAATCTATCAGAGCTAAAAGTAAAAAAATATCTAATGCAAAAAGTGATTTTGAGCCACACAATTTTCTGCCAGCAACATGCACCAACTGTACAAATGTACATAATAATAGTTTAAATACATTAGAAATCTTATTAAAGATCACATTTAGATTTTGTCCGCTCAAAATATTGAAATATTGGCCCATGCGCGTTACATTCTCAGCTCTTAAAGTCCCAGCTACTAGTACTAAGACCTATTACACTGACAACTAAAAAAAAAACATGTACTCGAGCACCCTTGCTAAAATAATATTTTTTGAACAACCATATCAAAGTGATATTTTTTGAGTGACCTTGAAAAAACTAATATTTTTTTTGAAAATTTGCTCAAGCCTAAATGCCTTCGAGCAGCCTCTTCGAGCAACCCCCTCTAGAACATCCTTGGAGGGACCTCCTCGAGAAGCCTTAGGAGAACGTCCTCGAGCAACCTCGGGGGAACCTCTTTGAGTAGCCTTCGAGCAGCCTCAGGGGAACCTCCTCGAGCAGCTCATAAAATAAAAAATCTTTTTTGAATCTTAGCATTTTTCTCAAGTCATGATACCTCGAGCGACCTCACCCGCGGTGCGTCGAGTAGGTGACTCGAGAGACCTTCTCCTAGTGACTCGAGTTGCATCGTCCTAGTTCCTCGAGCAGCCTGGACCTAGTGGCTCGAGCATCCTCATACTAGTGACTCAAGCTACCTCATTCACGGTTGCTCGAAGTAACTCCCTGAGCAACAACATCCATGGTTTCCCGTAGCAACCTTTTGTGCTATCTTGCATTTGATTTATGCTAAATTATGATTTATTCACATGATGATGTTATCTACATGAGATTCAAATTGATGTTTATTATTCACCTCAAGGTGACACAACATACTTACCAATGTAATTATCCTATATATATAAATTTCTTCTGAGGTTTGCTTTGATAAAATAGCGGTGGCGTGAGATAAGTAGCTCACAACATGATATATCCACATTATGTCAATTTCATATTATAGCATATCAAATTCACATCATATAGATTGCACAAAACAATATGTCTATGATTCCTCGAAGCATGTTTCTGAGGTTTTTTTATTCTATTGACATAAAATAAAATAAAGGGGGAATATATACCCCGCATAATTATACATGGAATTTTAATATGCCTTGTGAGTTACTAATGATTTTTTGTGCAAGAATTTGAGTCAATTTCTCATACTTGCAGATATTGAACACATATGATCAAATTGAGGTTAAGCAATTATATCAGGCCTTGCAGATGTCAAAGCCAAACGCTCAAGAGATTTTATATTTAATTAGGGGCAAACACCCGATGAAATGTATTTAAATTCTTTCAACTCTTAGATGGTGTTGTAATCAATTGTTTATTTTTCTTTACTTTGCTTTACGTTGAGATAAAAGACATAGCAAAGTAAAGAGGGGGAAAAGTATTGTGTAGTGTACCACTTGTAGTTAGATGTAAACACAGGTGACAAGCATGCTCAGATTCGGTCCCAGAATGGCCATCATTGATGAAGCATCCCAAAAAGAAACATCAGAGTTGTTCAGCATAACCACCGGATGGCTCATATATGGCACTGACTATACGACATCACTTCAGCAAAGCGACAGGGGGAAAGAAAGATCGCACACAAAACCTAGAGCACGGATACATAATTTGTACACAAACCTTACTAGTATCGTGGTAAGTCGCCCATAGTGGTGCATTATATATTTCAGAAACCTTACCAGTATTGTGGTAAGTCACCCACAGAGGTGCATTACAGAAATCACAAACCTTACCAGTATTGTGGTAAGTCGCCCGCAGAGGTGCATTATAGTTTTCACAAAACCTTACCAGTTTTGAAGGTAAGTCGCCCACAGAGGTGCATTATAGATCTCACAAACCTTATCAATATCATGGTAAGTCGCCCACAGAGGTGCATTATTGATTTAAGAAACCTTACAAGTATTGTGGTAAGTCTCCCACAAAGGTGCATTATAGATTTCACAAACCTTACCAGTATTGTGGTAAGTCTCCCACAGAGGTGCATTACAGTTTTCACAAAACCTTACCAGTTTCGAGGTAAGTCGCCCACAGAGGTGCGTTATAGATCTCACAAACCTTACCAGTTTTGAGATAAGTCGCCCACAGAGGTGCATTATAGATTTCACAAACCTTACCAGTTTCGAGGTAAGTCACCCACCGAGGTGCATTAAAAATTTCACAAACCTTACTAGTTCGAGGTAAGTCGCCCACGGAGGTGCATTATAGATTTCACAAACATTACGAGTTTCGAGGTAAGTCTCCCACATAGGTTCATTGTAGTTTTCACAAAAACCTTGCCAGTATTGTGGCGAGTCAACCAAAGCGGTGCATTACAATTCTCCTAAAGTCCTACTTTACTAGGCCCGCCTAACCCTCGGTTATAGGAGATTCTGCCTATAAGACTAGGTCCACTCGACCCTCGGTTATGGGATATTATGCCTATAAGACTAGGGCCGCCTGGAACTCGGTTATGGGAGATTATGCCTATAATACTAGGTTCGCCTAACCCTCGATTATGGGAGATTATGCATATACGACTAGGTCCGCCTCCAACCTCGGCTATAGGAGATTCATAGCCTACATTACATGGCCCGCCTGACCCTCGAATATGGGAGATTTATAGCCTACATTATAAGGCCCGCACGACCCTCGATTATGGGAGATTATGCCTATAAGACTACATTATTAGGCCCGCCCGACCCTTAAATATGGGAGATTTATAGCCTACATTACTAGGCCCACCTGACCCTCGGATATGGGAGATTTTGTTTTTTAAGACTAATATGACTTGGCCCGCCTGACCCTCAATTATGGGAGATTTTGTTTTTAAGTCCAATATAACTGGCGCGCCCGACCCTTGCTCATAGGCGATTCAAAGTCCTATACTACTAGGCACGCATGACCCTCTAAAGGGAGATTTAAGAGCATGCATTACTTGGCATAATTATGATTTATGGGAGACTAAAGTCCTACAATATTAGGCACACTTAAAGACCCTCGCATGTTGGTTTAAAAAACCCTACTTCATTCAAGGCACTAACGATTGCTCGACCGAGTACACTCAAACGGTTTTTGATCTTATGATCGCGAAAGATACACTATACTTATATAAGCACCAATTGGTTGCTCGAGCCAGTACATCTAGCAAGTTTGTTATTCAAAATATTTGAAGCCACAATAAAATTGTGGTGATATGCTCATTCGAGAGGAATGGGGGCAACCCTCCGAAATACTCGTCCAAAATGAAAACTAGATGAAGCAAAGGTATCCATTAAAACTACATACAGATGAATAATGCATATGCCTGAATGATAAACAGACCATACATAGTTGTGTGATGATTTTCTAGTCGAACAGGCTAAATGATTTATTTCGTACACATAGTTCATATGTCTCAGCCGAGCCCTCAACACACCAACTATGTCTACGAGGGGAAAAATGTAGAGTGGGGTTAAATGAATTAACCACCAACACTCTAATAAATTACCCGCAGATTCAATCAAATGTTGATTTATGATTTATCGAGTTTTACTACAATCCAGGCCCTATACGGGCTGAGATATTATTATGCGCAATTTAATATATTACGCATTTGATGAATTACACTAGACAATGCTCTAGTGATGATGTAATTAATTATTTAATATGCCACCACATATATTGTGACAAGTGGCACCATAAATATTGGACACTTGGTTCCATAGAGAAGATGATACACGTCAAGCCCACTTGGGCAATTTTACTATATAAAGAGGACTTCCCCCTCATTTTTATGCATGATGGTCTTGGGGACAAAGTAAGGAGAGGAAATATAGCTATCCTCCCTCACACACCTTTGGAGCTCCGTCACGGGTTTGATAGTGACGAGCGAATTTGTATACTTTCATTATACGGTATATGGGAGTTTGAGAGGAACATAGTAGGATTTGTCACCCCCCACGCACTGAAACTACCAAGACTGGGCGTTCGAGAGGCGGTTCGTCGGATTAGGCACCCCCACGCACCAAAACCACCAAAATCGAGCTCTCTATGGCATATCATACAGACCCACGAACTACGCAGACTTTGATTTCGCAAAGACGGATACGTAAGTGCAACCATGTCGCTCAAGTCTAAAACACACTCCACTGTGATGCCTCCTCAAATATGCACTCACATATTACAGTTTACTATTTCTCAATGCATAAGTAAGTTTAGGAATTATAAATTACTAAACAAAGTAATTTAAACAAAAAGGAAACTATTAAACTAAATTAATTGAATCCATAGAGGATTCATTTCATCTTTTGAATGGTAAAAGTAACCTACTATAATGAACATCCAAAGCCTGAGATAAATAACTAAATTCATATGTAAACTAAACAAGTGTAAAGGGGGAGAAATGACCTAACCAATCTCTTGAATTGATATTAAGATTTCAATTCTCGCAAAAGCATACCAACAACATTGAATTACAACACTCAAATATCTATCCACTAAACCCTAATAAAAATCTAACAATTTTCTAAAAGTGAATTTATCTCTCTATACAAGAAGTTTCCAATTTTTTCGCACTTGAAATGATGCTTGCGTCTTCTTTTTATAGGTGGTTACATGCGATTAAGGGTTTATTTGGAAGGATAAAGGTGCATGGAAAGGATGACGTGGAGATTGGAAATAAAGTGAGGGAAATTTTAGAAAAACACACATGTGCATGTGTATTGTGAAGTAATGAGAGTATGACTCAGGTTTTGGTTTAAAATTGGTTAATGCATTGAAATGTGTATTGGGTTACGTGTTGGTAAAATTGATGAAGTGTGTAATTTGGTAAATATATAAAAGTGGGTATCCTACACCCACTTATACAAATGCATGTTTGTGTGTGTGTGTGTATATATATATAGGGGTGAAGAGAAAGAAACTTGAAGATGGGCTTAATGGAGGTGGTATTTTTGTTTTGGGAGGAGGTGTTTGAGGGACTTTTTGGAACAAAATAAAAAGCCCTGGACTAAATGTGTATTAAAAAATGTTTGAGGGACTTTTTGATATTTGATCCTATATTCATAGCACACACAAAAATAATAAACATAAAAACAAAATATACTTATGTTCAAAACTAAAACACACATATATATAAAAATATAAAAAGACTTAAATAAACATATTAAAATGTAAATTAAAGAAATAACACTAGAAAAGTATAAAATTAAAAACGGAAAAATATATTAACGATACGCACTTATATATATTTACATAAGATAAGACCTACAAAATACATACTAATGTACTAATATAAAAAACCTAAACACTACTATATATAAAACGGTATGCACACAAATAAAATACTAAAAATATGTAAAAGACCTCAAAATAATACCTATAAAATAGTAATACAATACACACATGAGGAATTGCGAAATGGTATGGAAATGGTTTCAGCTTGGGTATTTGGTAACGGGGTTGAGTTTAGGATTGTTTGACTGTATCATTTCCACATTTACCTCAATATATAACGAGTTTAAAACTGCAAATGCAAACTGCCCTATAACATCAACAAATACACACATAAGGCCAATTTACCTACAACTAGTAATTAAAATGCTTCTATTTGGGGTATAATTAAAAACTCTCAAAATGGTGAAAAGATCAAATCTCACATGTCTAAGTCTCCACTAGTAATCCTTATGGATCTTTTGAGAATTTTCACAATATTCAACTTTAGACTATCGTGGCTTGATTAGTGCACAAATGGTGAGTCTAGGAATTCATGGTATAGTATGTCTTATAGAGTAATAATTAAGCTTTTGAGTTTAAAGATCGACTTCAAGTTCGATTTTAATTATTCTACACTTAGACGATGTATGCTAGATAAATCACACTAAGAATGCGATAAAACTGCATAATAAGTGAAAATCATGGCTTGTTTGTAATTAAATTTTTCACAAGAGGAAATATTTGATAAAATTCCCAACCCAAAACAAAAGAGAACATCGTCCCCTATGTTCAAAATCATATTTTGAAAATTTAAAGCACACGGTAGGAAATATTATACCGATATGAACCTCTAATAAGATTGCATCACGTGATGGATCATATGGTAAACTTAAAGAACAATGGCGGCATATATATATATATATATATATATATATATATATATATATATATATATATATATTGTAATACCCCGTATTTTCTTCCAAATAAATAATATTTTTGGAATAAATAATTAATTTTGGAAATTGGACCTAATTAAAATTTTATTTTAAAATGTCAGAGTTGAAATTTGTTAGTTAGTTATATTTGTGTGTGATTAATTTTATGTGCATGAATATGACATTTGCATATAATGAAGAAAAATACATTATTAATATGCGACAAAAATTAAAAGTACCTATTTTTGACATAAATAATCTAAGACACATTCCGGAACACATATGGGCTCGTTTAGATGATTTAGGCCTTTAAAAATAGTCCCGCGTCAATAATATATATCTCGGGAAAGTTTTGGTCAATTGGATTATGGATTCGGGTCCATTTGGTGGTCCAAAAGTTGGTTTTCCGGCCCAACTCGGGATTGACCACTTAATTAGAGTTTAAGTGTGGGTAAATCACCCCCCACTATTATTCCAAAAAAACAAAAATAACAGTTACGGGTGAGGAAAGGAAAAATATCAAAGAAAGGAGAAAAAGGGCTAAAACAAAGGGGAAACCAAGAAAGAAATCAAGGGGGCATATCTTCTACAATTTGAATGCAAGAATTCTCTTGCTTAATTTATGTTTCCAATTTACTTCTCAATGCATCATATTTGTCCCCTTTAAATTTCTAGAATTTAGGGTTGAATATGTTTGATTTGATGATGAATAACACATGTAGAGGACTAATTTATATGTAGAAATTGTCCCAAAAATTAGGTATCAAAAATCTAAATATTGTTGTTAGATTTCCTTAAGCTTTTGGTAGTTATTTAGGGATAATTGAATAACCAATGTAAAGAATGTTTTTGATAAATTGTTTGATGTAGATTCCATGATGATTAATCCATTTCTGGTAATTAAATAGTGGATATAAGTTGGGAAAAACATCTAATTCATTTCAGTCTTGAACACACCTAAATTTTGGGTTGATTGGGACATAGAAATTTAGATATGCATGTATGAATTTTTGGGTTACGATGGAATGAATCTGGATTTAGAAAACTGCAAACTGGACATACTGTAATTGAGAAGCAGAGTGGGGAAGAAGTAGGGGGTCGTTCAAACGACGTTGCGGGTAGTTTGAGCAACGTGTCATGTCGCGCGAATGAGATCCACGGTCGTTCGAGTGACGCGATGGATTTTATCTCTCTTCGTTCCCTTTTTGCCTTCAGCTGGTTCATTAATTTATGGAGTAATTTTACACCCACACTTTAATTACTAATAATTACAATAAACTGGATGGTAAGTAATTATTTTTATGGAATGTCATTAATAATTTATTAGATGATAAATTATTAATAATTGGAAAAATGTTGTGGATTTTGGTTGGACTTTTTTGGTAATTGTAGAGTAATTACCTATATATATTATATGGGATAATAATATGTACTATTATTTATTTGTGTGTACATGCCAGTGGACCATCCTATCAGCCCGAGGTTCGCGCGTTCGGACCGTGTACCATACGTCAGCACAGGTGGGCTTGACGATGTGTAGGCCATATAGGTACTACATGGAGGCATCACCTACGAGAGGTAGATGTTGACACTAATTTTTCATGTGTTATCGTTGGGTATGGGCCATGTACAAGTATACTGCGTAGGGACAACCCCCAATTTATGTGTGTTTTTATTTTCCACTTAGGATAAGGGATTCCTTTGGATTTGCCGATAGATCATGAATTAGACACCAACGGTAGATGTCCTTGTGTGTCAAATATATGGGAGGACATATATTAATAAATTCCTGGAATTTAAAGAAATACATTTAATTGTGTAAGAATGTGGACAATAAATATTGTTCTTGACCCTATACTGCGTAATAGATGTTTATGCCTTATTTATGATACTTATGAAATTGGAATAAATGGGAGTTGACAATTAAATGTAGGGATTGCATTTAAATAAATTAATTATCGATATGTTCAATCTATAAATTTGAGAAAATGTCATAATTCAGTATTCATGACGTATTGGGATGTGAATAATATCACACTTAGATGAGGGGTGATTTTTTATCCGCATGTGAGTGGCGAATGGGGAAATTTTATTGTGTATTGACTGTATTATTGCATCATAAATTAATTAAGTTAATTCTTGCACACCTCGGGCTCTGACCCAAATTTAAATGTTTTCCCCCAGGTTCTCCTAGATAGGGATAGATGGATTGTGCTATATCAGTCATGCAGTCTCACTTGTGCTTCAATTTTCGAACTCTTTGATTCTATTATAGGTGCTTATTATGTCGTACTTATTTATTTATTTGGGAACATTTATAAGGGCATAAGCCTGAAATTTTTATTTTATGTTGATGGAGACTTATATTACTCTGGTTCGATTTATTCATTTTATTGTTGGTGGTTTGGATCTATTTATTTATTATGGATGTATTCGTGACTTTTCAAATTTGGGCCTAAATTAATAATTATCTATATTCGCGTTTGTGCTGAGGATGGTATTAATTAACAACCAATCCCTATCTTCGCTGTATCGTGGCTGAACAACCGTTACGTCAAAAAATAGGGGTTGTTACAATTGGCATCAAATCATGGTTGAAATGTCCTTAGGATCTGTGTTTGCGCTCATTTCATTTTGCATTGCGTTCTTTAATATATAGAGCCTATACTTAGGACTCATTGTATTCTTACGATTAATACTAATTTGAACTTTGTTTGCTTTCAGATGGCAAACGAACATAAGGGCAGAACGAGGAGAGTAATTCCATCGGTGGAGGAGGAGGAGGCTCATACGAAGCCACCACATGCCCCATAATCGATCACCAACACTGAGATAGCCACTATTATGTCTCAGGCGGTATCTAAAACAATGAAAACCATGATTCAGAATTTTCCACCGCTACAGGCACCTCCGCAGCCACCACCACAATAGGTGGCTATAACAACATAGGCACCAGGATACATGTAGGACCGAGCGAGGGAGGCCTTTGTTAAGGGCCAGCCTATAGAGTTTGCAAGATAATCTGATATATTGGTTGCTAGTTAATAAAATAAGGACATCAAGAGGCACTTGTGCATGGTTGAGTGCACGTCGGTTTAGAAGTAGATGTTAGCTTCATTCAAGTTGGTGGGGGTTGTTCTTCAGCGGTGGGAGGTCGTTATGACTATGGAGGAGAGGGACATCCTCATTATTGGTCAGTTCTAGGAGAGATTTGAGGGAAAATACTTTCCACTATCCATGCAGTTTGAGATGAGGAACAGATTCACAAAGCTTAAGCAGGAGGGGCATACTATCACTGAGTGTGAGGAGGAGCTCATTGCCCTCTCATACTTCGCCAAAGAGGATGTTCGTACAGAGCGAATGAGGATGGATAGATTTATCCTTGGGTCAACATGACATATTAAGAAGGCTCTTCTGGGGAATCTAGCCCTCATGACATATAACTAATTGGTTAGTACTGCAATTCTCCACTGCCAAGATCACAGGGATTTTCTGAAAAGCAAGGGGGAGAAGCGTCATGGAGGTGAGTCATCTAGTCAGTACGACAAAGCGAGTAGAATAGGTGGATATGGGGACCAGTAGCACAGGGGCACCCCATCAACTGACTCGAATAAGAAATTCAAAGGAGTAGATGACCGTCAAAGGCAGGGCTAGCAGGGCCAGGATCAGGCAAGACAGGGCCAATAGTACAGAGGCCAGTTAGGCCAAGGACAGCAGGGAAGAGGCCTGTAAGGCCGACGTGTTGAGTGGGAGCCATTTTAGGGAAACTTTCATACATGTGGCAAGAGGGGACACACTTTGAGGATTTGAATGCGACGGGACTAGGCAGCCAAGGGACAACGTCCACTGATTTTGGGTCTGGGATTCGCTGCACTAGACACTCCAGCACCCGTCGCCCCACCTCAGGGGCAATAGCCATTGATGTATGGGCGGGTCTACCATATCGTAGCAACCGATAAGCCTGCACCTCCACGGGTAGTTGAGGGTATGTTTTTTATTTTTGTTCATGTTTGCCGCATTCTATTTGATACGGGTGCATTGCATTCTTTTGTTAGCACGAGGTTTGCAAGGGAGACGGGTATGTTAGATTTTGCTTCAGATATTGTTTTAGGCGTAGACTTACCAGTAGGTAGAGGGAACCTATACAGTTAGTTTTCCATGATATCGATATTGAGATAGGTCGACTTACCTTCGTTGTTGATTTACTAATACTTGGCATGCCTGAGTACGATGTCATTTTGGGGATGGACTGGCTAGCCACTTATAGAGAATGTGTGGATTGCTATGGGAGGCCCATTGTCTTTACTATTCCGGGGCAAGAGATGTACTTAGTTGCGATGCCTTACCCCGGGATGGTTCAAGCACACAAACGTATTACCTGGAGGAGGACACTTCTTTGGAGGTTTTGGTGATGCTAGATTCCATCCTAGGGTGAAATATTTTTTAATGTTTTTGTGTTGATTCTGGGGTTACCACCTAGTCGAGAGATCGACTTTGTGATCAACTTGAATTAGGACAGGAGACCTATTGCTCGTACTCCGTATCAGATGACTCCGTTGGAGATGAGGGAGCTACAAGAGAAGATTGAGCATTTATTAGGGCAGTTATTAGGGCAGGGGTTTTTCAGGAGAATTTACTCTTCAAGAAGAGGCATGGATATTTACATATTTGTTTTGACTACCGAGAGTTGAACAGAGTCATTATTCAAAATAAATACCTACTGCCGCGTATAGATGATTTGTTTGACCAGTTGAGGGGTGCTGCCTATTTTTTAAAAATTGATTTGAGGTCGGGGTACCACCAGTTGAGAGTTCGAAAGTAGGACATCTCAAAGACTGCCTTTCTTACTCGATAGGGATCGTACGCATTTTTGGTGATGCCTCGAGATAACCAATGCATCGGCAATATTCATGGATTTGATGATTCGAGTGTTCAGGTACTTTTTAGATCCGTTTTATCGTATTTATACATGATATTTTGATTTATTCTCAGACTGCGGAGGAGCATGCAAAGCATCTATGGGTAGTCTTATAGATTCTTTGGGATCATCAGTTTAATACAAAGTTCGAGAAGTACGAGTTTTGGCCCAGAGATGTGCAGTTATTTGGACACATTGTGGCCGAGGGAGGGATATCTGTGGACGCAGGGAAAGTTTCTACCGTGATCGAGTGGGGACAACCCACTACACCCACCAAGGTGCACAGCTTCTTGGGATTGGACGAGTACTACCATAGATTAATTAAATGGTTCTTCAAGATAACCAGACCCTTATTAAATTTGACAAGAAATGGGATACCTTTTGTTTAGGATGAGATGTGCCAGCAGACATTTGAGGAGCTGAAGACTAGATTGACTACAACACCAATTTTGGCATTACCTCGGGTAGAAGTTGATTACAGAGTTTCTATGGATGTGTCCCTAAGGGGACTTGGCAGGATTTTTATGCAAGAGGAGATGACAATAGCTTAATCTTACAAAAATATTTAGCCTCATGAGGTACATTACCCCACCCACGACTTGGAGTTAACATTCGTGTTTTTTCCTTATGAGTGTGGAGACACTATCTCATGGGTGAGAAATTTTAGCTTCTCACTGACCAAAAAAGCCTGCACTACTTGTTCACACAGTAGGAGGTGGTCATAGTTTGTGAAAGATTATCAGTTTGACATTCGATACCACCCGGGGAAGGCGAAGGTCATAGTAGATGCGTTGAGCAGTAAGTCATTTCTGGAATTGGCGACAGTGTGGAAGGAGATGTGGAGGTCACTTTATGGGGATGACGACTTGACCCGAGCATTTATGTTAGTTCTCACCATCACCCCGAGATCATTATTCGGGTGGTGAAGACACAAGTAGAGGATCAACTTTTCCAGGAGCGGGTGAGATAGTTAATAGCCAAGGGGTGGAGTATTTTTCTAACGAGTCCGATGGTGGTTTGAGATTCCAGTGGAGACTGGTTGTTCCAGATGATGAGGAGTTGAGGTGAGCTACCATGTCGAAGGCTCACAGTTTACTTTTTACGGTACATCCCGAAGGGGATAAGATGTACCACGATATGCACCGTCAGTATTAGTGAGCCGGTATGAAAAGAGATATAGCGGAATTTGTGTCCAGGTGTGCTACGTGTCAGCGTGTGAAGGTGGATCACCATCATCATGCAGGCTCTCTACAAACTTTGGAGATCCTGGTGTGGGAATGGGAAAGCATATCTATAAACTTTATTACTGGGCTACCTACATCATGGAGGGGACATGATTAGATATGAGTGATTGTCGACAGATTGACAAAGGTAGATCATTTATTACCAGTTAGGATAAAATATAGCTCAAAGCAATACGCCAGGCTCTTCCTTAAAGACATTGTTATGTTGCATGGGGTACCTCTAAATATAGTGTCAGACAGGGACATGACGTTTATGTCCCACTTTTAGAGGATCTTCTAGCAGGCTTTGGGGTAGAGTTGAGACTGAGCATGTCATATCATCCTCAAATCGATGGGCAGACGGAGAGGGTGAACCTAATGATGGAGGACATGCTATGGATGTGTATCTTAAATTTAAAGGTGAGCTAAGAGCAGTAGTTGACTTTAGTCGAGTTTGCCTACAACAATAGCTACCAGTTCACAATAAGGATGGCACTGTTTAAGGAACTCTACGGAAGACCTTGTCGTTCACCCTTATGTTGGTTAGAGGTGGGGGAGAACAAGTTACTTGGTCCATACTTCATTCAGGACACCTCACAGAAGGTAGAGATGATTCGAGCCAGGATTCGGATTGCCCAGGACAAGTAGAAGAGTTATGTGGATGCGGTCCAAAGACACTTAGACTTTGATGTTGGAGAAGAGGTGTTAATTAAAGTGTCTCCCATGAAGAAGTTGATGATATTTTTAGAACAAAGGGAAGTTGTCTCCTTTATACGTGGGACCATTCCCTATTTGGAGAGGATTGGGCCCATAGCATATTGGTTGGGAATATCGTAGCACTTGTAGTGGATGCACGATATTTTTCACATATCTTCACTGCAGACATTCCTTAGAGATGGGGTGGCGTACCATCATATTGACATCGACAAGATTGAGCTCTAGCCAAACGCTACTTATGAGGAGAGATCGATAGCCATTCGTGATCGACGGGAGCGCCGACTCCAATCTAAAGTTATTCCCTTAGTTCGGGTGCAGTGGGGACACCATCGAGAGGACAACTCAACTTGGGAGAGGGAGGATGACATGCGCACAAAGTATCCCGAACTCTTCTAGATAGGTAAGTACTTTTCTTGATTCTGAGGATGTAATCCCATTATTAGGGGGGAAGAATGTAATACCCCGTATTTTCTTCCAAATAAATAATGAAATAATATTTTTTGAATAAATAATTAATTTTAGAAATTGGACCTAATTAAATTTCTCTTTACAAATGTCATAGTTGAAATTTGTTATTTAGTTATATTTGTGTGTGATTAATTTTATGTCCATGAATATGACATTTGCATGTAACGAAGAAAATTACATAATTAATATGCGACACAAATTAAAAGTACCCATTATTGACATAAATAATTCGGGACACATATGGGATCGTTTAGATGATTTAGGCCTTTAAAAATAGTCCCGAGTCAATAATATATATCTTGGGAATGTTTGGGTCAATTAGATTATGGATTCGGGTCCATTTGGGGGTCCAAAAGTTTGTTTTTAAGCCAACTCGGGATTAACCACTTAATTAGAGTTTAAGTGAGGGTAAACCACCCCCCACTATCATTCCAAAAAACCTAAAATAACAGTTACGGGAGAGGAAAGGAAAAATATCAAAGAAAGGAGAAAAGGGGCTAAAACAAAGGGGAAACCAAGGAAGAAATCAAGGTTTCGATGGAATGAATATGGGTTTAGAAATATACAAACTGGATGTACTGTAATTGAGAAGCAGAGTGGGGAAGAAGTAGGGGGTGTTCGAATGACGTCATGGGTCGTTCGAGCTCCATGTCATGTCACGCGAATGATATCCACGGTCGTTCGAGCGATGTGATGGATTTTCTCTCTTCATTCCTTTTCTACCTTAAGTCGGAGTTAAGTTAAAATTCAGGAATGGTTCACTTAATGGCAGTAGTAAGAAATAAGGGAAAGGAACTTTGATCAGTGGGTTCATTAATTTATGGAGTAATGTTACACCCACACTTTAATTAATAATAATTAGAATAAACAGGATTGTTAAGTAATTTTTTTATGGAATGGAATTAATAATTTATTAGATGATAAATTATTAATAATTGCAAAAATGTTGTGGATTTTAGTTGGACTTTTATGGTAGTTATAGAGTAATTATCTATACATATTATATGGGATAATAATATGTACTATTATGTATTTGTGTGGTCATACTAGTGGACCGTCCTATCGGCTTAAGGGTTCGCACATTCGGACCGTGTACCACAGGTCGACACAGGAGGTCTTGATGATGTGTAGGTCATATAGGTACTACGTGGAGGCGTCCCATATGAGAGGTAGATGTTGACGCTGACCGTTCCTATGTCACCGCTGGGTATAGGCCATGTACATGTGTCTTGTATAGGGATCGCCCCCAATTTATGTGTGTTTGTGTTGTCCGCTTAGGATAAGGGATTCCTCCGGACTTGTCAATAGAGCACGAATTAGACACCAACGGTAGATGCCCTTGTGTGTCAAATATATGGAAGGACATATAATAATAAATACCCAAACTTTAATGAAATAATATTAATTGTCGAAGAATATGCACAATAAATATTATTCTTGACCCTATAATGCATAATAGATGTTTAGGCCTTATTTGTGATACTTATGAAATTGGAATAAATGGGAGTTGTTAATTAAATGTAGGAATTACATTTAAATAAATTAATTATCGTTATGGTCATTCTTGAAATTTGATAAAATGTCATAATTCAATATTCGGAATGTATTGGGATGCGAATAATGTCACACTTAGATGAAGGGTGAGGTGTTATCCGCATGTGAGTGGCGAAGGGGAAGTTTATTATGCATTGACTTTATTATTGCATCATTAATTAATTAATTAAGTCAATTCTTGCACACCTCGGGATCTGACCCAAATTTAAATGTTTTCCCCCAGGTGCTCCCAGACTAGAATAAATGGATTGTGATGTATCAGTCCTGCAGTCTCACTTGTGCTTCAGTTTTTAGACTCTTCGATTCTAGTATACATGCTTATTTTTCCATACTTATTTATTTATTTGGGAACATTTATAAGGGCATAAGCCCGAGATTTTTATTATATGTTGGTGGAGACTTATATTACTCCGGTTGGATTTATTCATTTTATTGTTGGTGGTTTGGATCTATTTATTTATCGTGGTTGTATTTGTGACTTTTTAAATTTGGGCCTCAATTAATAATTATTTATATTCACATTTGTACTGAGGATCGTATTATTTGACAAGCAAGCCCTATCATCGGTGTATCATGGTTGTCCAGCCTTTATGTGAGAAAATAGGGGTTGTTATATATATATATATATATATATATATATATATATATATATATATATATATATATATAAAGCATCGAGAAGCGGATAAAAAAACACCCCCCAACATGGTAAGACTTATACTTAGATATATGTATACAAAGGGCTGCCTCCCTATAGGCAAAGCTAAGTTTAACGTCTTTGGCCAAACATAAGGCACTCAACCCTAAAGATATGAACTACAATAACAGCGGACAGAATAAGGTGCGCATGATGGGAATCTCCCCCCCAAAAGACTGAAAAATTAATCTTATTGGAGAGGCTTCATAGTCAATGCACTTGTATAGAAAAGTGTTACACACGAAGTAAAGCATCAATGGACCGAAGGGGGGTGGGGAGACAGGAAGAAATGAAATGGTGAATAGGGACCGGTCATAATTATTTGCAAATGTTCTGGCAAGGCAAGTCTATAAGCCACATGACCATTCCTTTCAATAATTGGGAAAGGCCCTACATATCTCGGATAAAGTTTGCCTTTCTTGCCAAACCTCAAAATACCTTTCATCGAAAACACTTTTAATAACACTTGGTCTCCTACTTCAAACTCCACATGCCTATGGTATGTGTCGGCATAGCTTTTCTGGCGGTCCTGAGCAACACGTATGCGGTTACCAATCATTGCCAAAGTATCCTGGATCAAATATAGGCCAAGGAGTTTATTGTCGCCAACTTCCAACCAACACGCAGGTAAACAACACGGGCGCCCATACAATAGCTCGTAAGGCGCCACACCTATAGTAAATTGGTAAGAATTAATATAGGCAAATTCCACCAGTGGTATGTATTTCTCCTAACTTCCTTCAAAATCTATCATACACTTCTGAAACATGTCTTCCAACATTTGATTTACTCGTTTCGTTTACCCATCGGTCTGGGGATGGTATATTTTACTCAACCTCAATCTAGTCCCCATGGCTTCCTGAAAGCTCTACCAAAAATAGGAGATAAATATTTTATCTCGATCAGACATAATATTGATTGGTACTCCATGTAATCTTACAATTTCGGCAATAAAGAGATGAGCATATTGTGTTGTCATAAAATCTATCCTGACCGGCAAAAAATGTGTTGACTTCGTCAAACGGTCCATGATATCCGAAATGGAACCATGGCTACGCTGCGTCATTGGTAATACCGTGAGAAAATCCATGGAAATGCTTTCCCATTTCCATACAGGAATTTCTAGCTACTATAAAGTTCCCGAGGGTTGCTGGTGGTCCACTTTTACTAACTGACAAGTGGTGCATTTGGAGACAAATTCAGCTATGTCCCTCTTCATACCTTCCCACCAGTATTTCTATCTCATATCTTGACACATCTTATCTCCACGTAGGTGAACAGTAAATCTCAACCCGTGGGATTCTAACATGATAGCTTGTCACAAATCGGGATCGTTCGGGACTTCCAACCTACCATTGAATCGTAATCCACCCTGAGAACCGATGGAGTAGGATTCTGCTCCCTCGATCTGTAATTTTTATACTATAAACTTACAATCCGCATCTTCATATTCAGTTTTCACAAACCTGGCTGACAAAAAAACCATACAAGCCCTGGCCACCGCATCATCCTGATGAAGTTACTTCCACTTGGCTTTCCATATTTCTGCTAACTGCCTAGTGGGATGATGACCCAGCGCGTCAGCTACAATGTTAGCTTTCCTGAATGATACTGGATATTGAACTGATAATCCTTTATAAACTCCAACCACCTACGTTGCCTCATGTTTAAGTCCTTCTGGGTAAACAAATATTACAACGACTTATGGTTCGTGAAAAGCCTAAACTTCTCACCCAAAAGATAATGCCTCCAAATTCTCAATGCAAAGACTAATGAAACTAATTCCAAGTCACAAGTAGGATAATTATGCTCATGAGGTTCAAGTTTATGAGACGCATACACAATGGCCCTCTCATCTTGTTAAAGCACATCCTCTAAACCCTGGAGAGACGCATCGGTAAAGACTAAATACTTCACTCCTACTTTAGGCAAAGCGAGAATGGGTGCAAACGTTAACCTATCCTTTAATTCATCAAAAGTTAATTGACAGGAATCATCCCACACCAACGGGACTCCCTTTCGGGTCAAATTCATGAAAGGGACAACAACTTTCGAAAACCACTTTATAAAATAATGATAATAACCCGCCAAACCCAAGAAACTTCTAATCTCCGTTGGTGTTGTGGGCTGACCCCACTCCTTCACCACTGTAATTTTACTCGGGACTACGAAAATACCCTTCTCTAACACTACATAACCCAAAAAGTGCACTTCTCGCAACTAAAATCCACATATCTCGAACTTGGCGTACAATTAATGGTCCCTTAATGTCTATAGAACCATCCTCAAATGTTCGGCATGTTCACACTCCGTTCGAGAATAGACCAAAATATCATCAATAAACACAATTTCAAATTGGTCCAAGAAATCCTGAAAGACCTTATTCATCAGATCCATAAACACTGCAGGGTCATTGGTTAGCCCAAACAGCATAACCAAATACTCATAGGATCCATATCGGGTCAAAAATGCGGTTTTAGAGATATCCTACTCCCTAATACGAAGTTGGTCATATCCCATACGTAAATATATTTTCAAGAAGTAAGAGGCTCCTCTCAACTGACCAAACCGATCATCTATACAAGGCAATGAATACTTATTTCTAATTGTCACCTTATTCAGTTCTCAGTAATCTACACATAAGGGAAAGTAACCATACCTCTTCTTCACAAACAACACAGGGGCTCCCTAAGGTGATGTACTTCGATGAATGAAACCTTGTCCCAAAAGATGCTGGATTTGGTCTTGTAACTCTCTCAATTCCACAGGAACCATACGGTATGGAGCTCACACAATCGTCCTAGTACCCAAAGCTAAATCTATAACAAACTCTATCTCACGACTCAGAGGTAAGCCTGGAATCTCCTGAAAAACATCTGTGAATTCCTGAACCAATGCAATCGAGTCTAAGGAAATAACCACTTCATGCAAAGTCTCCTCCTCAATATAATACAAATGGGAGCTTGAACCTCCCTCCGGAAGAGGCATAGTAACAAGAAACATTTCCTAGCTTGGAATAGAAAATACGATTGACCTCCTAAAGCAATCCACCATAGCTCGATATCTAACCAGCAAGTCCATACCTAATATAACATCATACCCATGCATATCTAATACCAATAAGTCAACAGCTAAATATAATATCCCAAAGTTCAACTCGACCCTTTTATAATTAAAATGGATCAGCGACCCATATCCCAAGGGATATTCTACACACATTTGAACAGTTTCAACTGACTCTAACACTCCCACCGCACGCACGAAATGAACAGCTATAAAGGAATGGGATGCACCAGTATAAAATAATACCCGAACCATATGCGCATGGATATGGAACTTACACTCAATCGCCAGTGGAGGCTGCTACACCTGGGGTAGAACTACATTCAGAACATCGTAGACTCGCCCATATTGCAACTGACCCTGCAGAGGTTGGGCAATCTTAACGACGCCTGAGGTGGTAAAAGTGCTTGCTGACCCTGCTGAGCTCCTTGCACCTGCACCCTATTATGCTGAGGGCAATCTACCTTCCTATATCCTACCTCACCATATTGAAAACAATGACCTATAAAGTTCCCCGACCTATGGACCTATTTCCCAAATATAGGTTGTCCTTATCGCGGACCCAGATGACCTCAACCTTATTGACCTCCCCCATTGTTCCCCCGCCTGCTTGGACCTGAGAAATGTTTTTTTTCTGCTGGTTCCCTTGAAGATTCTACCTAAAACCTCCACCATTAAATCGTGAGCCTCTTGAATGTTACCTTTTTACTGAATCCCCCGAAGGAAGATCCCTCTCCTTTTGCTTATTCGATTGCTGAAGCGCCTGTTGTGCCCCGCTGGCACTAAATGTTCCCTTTTTACTCGATGAACCCGAGTCTACCAATTTCTTGCTCCCCTTCAAATGCAATCGATAATCCTAACAATGTAATAGCGCATCATTCATCACATCTGCAAACGTTAACAAAGCCTAATTCCCCAATAAGTTTGTCGAATCCTCCAATTTAGTCCTCCCATAAACTTTAATATTCTCTTCTCCACAGTATTAACTTCATCCGGCATAAAGTTTGCTAAGCAGGTAAATTCTTCTTCGTACTTAGCCACAGTTCTATCCTCTTGGGTCACGTCCAACAACCTCCTCGTCATCTCTATCTGAACTGCAGGAGGAAAATACTTTTGATCAAAAAGTACCCAAAAATCATCCATGGGCATCATATCTCGTTGCCCAGGAGTAGTAACCGACTCCCACCACTAGAGATCCACACCAACCAATTTAAATGTGGTGAGTATCTATTTTTGAACGTTGCTGCATCCAACCATACGTAAATGCCTTTGAATATCCTTTTTCCATTGACTAGCAAGGATAATGTCAGCTCCTCCTTGAAATTCTAGAGGGTGAACCTTCTGGAAAGCTTTACTCACCCTGTCCCATGTAGATGGCACCAGGTGGGTTTAAACCGCTGGCACTATAGGCTATTACGGAGCCTGAGGATACTGTTGTGCCATTGCAGTCATCGCCGCATTATCGGCTTATGACACAATATTTACAACTTCTGCGACAGTCATGGCCCCTTGAGGCACTTGGGGTTCCACATTCTTGGCTTCTCTATTTTCCCTAGCAGGATGACCTCGCTTTGGCAGCATCTGTAGAAAGAACAAACGGTATCAACACACAGTTCAAACAATTTATCAAAGAAGAGGATTGACGATGCAGTATGAACACAACAATCCTAATGATAAGGTTCTATATAAAAACGCTACGGTAGAATGTAGGAGTCCGCAAAAATCCTAAGACACTAGAACTTGATGCTCTGATACCACATGTAACACCCTGTCTACTCAAATACACGGGTGGCCTGCCCTATACTAAAATACAATAGGAATCTCAAGTGTATCATTCTCAGCATCAACTGATGAAAACAAATATAACCAGTAACCACCCTAAATTTATAAATAGACAGGTGCCAAAAAAATCTTATAAAGAGTAGCAACAATATAATGCTCAGTTACTACAAAGCATAAGCAGTAATATACAAATAAAGGGCTAGATCATTTACATACTATGAGTAGTCATACAAAATAATATTCCCCAATATGCTATCGGGAAACAGACCATACAACAATCAAAAGACAACTAGAAAAGAGTTCAACATATAAGACCTTTAGGTACACACACCCGATTTACAAATGTGAATTCTTAACTAGATTACAAAAAGAGATGCGTATAAAACAAAAATCCTGTAACATCTCGTACATTCTAAAGCTCCTAAAAACTCTGGAACAGATAACCATTAAGGGCGTCCTTACAGATGAACACCTATAATAGACATAATATACACATAACAAGGAAAATATATAAACGCGTCACAACCGTGGGTTTGAAAATAATTGTAGCAAGTGAATTAAATGCATAATAATTATATATGCAAGATTTCATAATTGATGTGGAGTCACACACCCTTGAGACTCAACCTCACCTCTCAGCTACAACGTGAACGTAAACTTACACATAAGTATATAGTTATGCTACGCCACTAAATCTATGAACCATAACCCTCAAGTATATACCAAACTCCTACGAACGTAACTATAACCTACTATCAGTTAGATGACATTTCCCTATAATGCAAAATCAAATACCCCATGTACTGATGACCAAACATTTCCCCACTTCCAACATAGCGCTAGTATTCATGCGTAGGATGTCTCGCAAGCAAAATCTAAACAAGGACCCCCCCCCAATCCGATACACTACTACCTAATATGTTTAGTAGTGGGAATCCGTTCGGCCCTCATTCCATAAAACATACTCCTAAATTCCAATCTAGAAAAATCAAAACATACATATGAAATCTCGTGCTAAAAAGGGTAATACATATCTGACATATCATACAAGTAGGGAAATACATAACACACATAGTACAGGTATACTAACAGTCTCTACAATGCTATCATCTTCCAGTGAATTACTCACTTATCATCCTGGATTACCAGCGGTCGGACTCTTACACCGACTTAGTATAAAACCTATTCACAATCACATGGGAAGCTGCCATAGTTCCTCACCTAAAGGTAAGAAGAATCATACCCAATATGTCTTACCCCTGCCTCACACGCGATAAAATATTGGATGCTATGAACTGGGGACCATACTCTCCCCACTCCTTGAGCCAGAGGAGTTTCCCACATCGTGCAACTTCCCATGATAGCACTAGAGGGGTATGAGCCACATAGTATATATTACACATCCAATATAAATCCACATCATATATACAAACTATCACACTTTAGATTGTATATATATATATATTACTAATCCTAGTTATATATATCACACCTTACGCTAGCTAATGATTCACACAGTCATCTCAAGTTAATATCGTAATTTACTCATTTTCTTGATTAATGATAACCAATCACACCTATGATAATTCCTAGATTTTTCCCTTGTAAGGACCCACGAACTCTCACTCATTAGCCCGTAACCTTCCTCGAACGAATTCCCATTCCGTGGAGGATTTACAAAAAAGGAAGCAATATAATACCCTCTCAAATATGCTTTTATAATATCCCCAAGGTAACCCCTCGATCGAGTCAGATCATACCCACATTCTACCCCATTAACATGTTTACACAATAACATAAAGGGGTTTCCAAAGTATTTAATCATTTAGAGAGGAATGGCATCAAAATTCATAATTATAGTAACCGGATCAGATCGAGGTCCCTAAAAACGAACCGGTCGAGTTCCTAAAAATTGACAAAAACTTTCCACTTTCGGACCGATCTGGTACCCCTGAAAAATGAACCGGTTCAGTTCATTTAATTTTCTAGAGAACCCTTAACTTCCAAATCGATCCAATATCCTTAGAAAAAGAATCGGTCCGGACTGCACAGTTCTGTATCCTATAATTTTTTTTTCCTATAACTCCATCAAACCCTCCTTGTACTATACTTCACTTCATAATCCACCCATATTATGAGTTCCACCATGTCTATACCTTCGAACCCATATACACACAACAAAAAATAATCTTCTATACTAGATTCTTGGGTTTAACATGTGTCTCTAATGCTACCAAATTCATACCACAATTTAGGAAATAGGTTACACAATTAAGAATTTAGCAAGTTAATCCACTTACCTCAATGATTGTAGGGTCTGATTCTTCGTCAAAGTCAAGGATTCTATAAGATTTTGAAGATTCTTAAGCTTCTCCTTCTTTCTCTTCTTCTCATGTTCTATTTCTCAAATGGGTTTTCTCTTAATTGAGATTAATTAACCCTCTTAAGCCTAATAACCTCTTATTATTAAAAATCCCATCCTTAAATGATAATACACACACAAAATAACTAGTGTACCCCAAATCGAGTCAAACTAGTCAAAGAGATTCTAGAACTCTAATAAAAAAACAAGGCAGTCATTTTGACTTTCACGTCCCTTTTGGAATCAACCGTGCCCTCCAAATTTTCATTTGAAACTCAGAATATAAAAACCATCTCCCAACCTTAGATAATTCATTAAAATATGCCACGGTTGAGAAATAACTAAATCCCGCCGTCATTACACATATATACGACGAAATTGCATAAAACAATATTATATTTACCATATCACTCCAGTAAATGTGTAATTCTCATAAATCTGAACTATTCTAACCAAATCAATATTTATTCTGAATACTTATTTTAATCCTCAATTATATTAAATCGCCCACACCCGATAATTTAATATAAAAATAAATACACAAAATTGAGGGGTATCACATTATGCCACATCATCCATTTCTAACTGAGGTGGTGGTTAGTTGGAGCTTGTGCCAGCGCCTAGAGGCAAGTCAGATGCCATTTCTTCAGTGAAAAGAAGTGAAGAAAGATAAATGAGCTGTGAGTGAATAGGAAGCTTGAAGAACACCCACCTAAGCTCTTTCAATGGTGGTGCAGGTTCAATAATGGTGGATCTGAACCACTACCAGAGGCAAAAGTGAGAGTCTAAGCTGAGAAAATGGAGAGGAAGAAGAAAATATATTCCAACATACGGTGCTAAAATGATGATGTAGATAATCATCATGGAGATCTTCACCAAATGTATACACAGATCAAGCTCAAGTTAAATCAACAATGGAGATAACAATCATAGAAATGTAAATATGCAAGAAGGAGATGAGAGAGATAGAGAACATGGAGATGTAAGTGGTTCGGCTAAAGGCCTAGTCCATTATGACAAGGGATTACAGTTTACACAAGCTCTCTCTCTTCTATTTACAATTGAGAAGAGTTTTATCTAGGATTGCAATTACTTTTCCCTGATAAAGAAGATGAAGTTTATATATATAGGCTTAGGGGTGCACATTGTACCCCTAAGCATGCACTTGGTGTGCATGAGGTAAGCCACACATTAGGAGAATGCCATTTTTCCACCAGACAAGCACCTCATGATGATGAAATATTCTCTCATGTGGGTTGGAGATCTATTGTAACGGTATGGTCCTCATGTCTTGATGATTCACAAGTCATGTGTTCCATATGCAGTAATAAATTCATCCCTGATGGTTATGGTCGAGCCGAGGATGATATATAGTCTTCTAAATATACAAATATGAGGTTGTGAAGATCACCTCGGGATGGTAAAGATGGTCTCGGCCTATCAGTGTAGTATGAGGCTGACAAATGGCAGTGCCGAAATGTAAGAGACAGTTTGAACTAGAAAGAACCTTGTTGTACGAGTGTAAATGCTCATGATGAGGTCTCAAAGGTCGAGACTACTAAAGGTGGGCCTGTGTTATGTCGGCCCATGAGCAGATGATCCTAATGGGTGCTGAATAGGGGCTAGTGAGCCGAGTTCGTGTCTAGTCTTGAACGAGACCATACTTATGTATATCAAGTAGATACTTGAAAATATGGGGATCTCGTCTTCTAGTAGAACCATCCTCTGCTGTGATAATCAAAGTGCTATTTAGATTGCTCACATTGATGTCGTTCATGAACGAACTAAGAGCATTGAAATTTATTATCATTTTATATGTCAATATTTTATTCATGGTACTATTCATCTCCTTTCTGTCACGTATCCTTATCAAACTATCGATATCTTTACCAAAGCACGTCCTCTCGGCCACTTTCAAGACTTAGTTACCGACTCAAGTTTATCAACAATCCAATATCTTGATTTTGAGCAAGGATGTTAGTGTATTTACATAATTTCATAAATATTAATTGTGTATTGTATATTATCCCTCTACCTTTTCCATGTTTCTGTAACACCCCGTAATTTTATGCATTTAATATCTAATTAATTCGAGAATTCTAAATTCCTTGTGTGTCGTAATTTTAATTGAATTAAGTATGGTAATATTTATTTAAATATTAATCGGGGAGTGAATGATTAATATTTAGAGAAATTTAATTACTAAGTGAATAGTAACGATTTATTTACGTCATTTCGGGTATTAGTGACGGAGTATGTACTTATCTCAGTCGGGAGTCAATATAGACTAATTTGAGTGTGAGATAAATTAATTTGGATGCCAATTCTAAGGGTACGGTTGAGTCCGTATGGGCCGAGATAGTCGAAAAAGTGTACCCGGGGGTAGTAAACGGGTCACACGATGTTTTTAACTACAGCCGGGCCCACACGGAGGCATTTGGGTCACTTGGGCTTGGCCCATTAGGCTAAAAATGGGAATAAGCCTAATTAATTAATTATAAGGAAAAGGGGAACGACTAATTAGATATTAGAAAACACATAGTGGGAGAGAAAACCCTAAGGAGCAGTTAAAGGCACTAGGAACCAATTTGGGGGACAAAGGAAATAGCCAAAAGGGGAAAGTTCATCATCAACCTTGAGAATCACAACTCTAAATCAGACCCTACGAAACCATAAGGCAAGTGGTTAACTTGTTGTAGCACTCAATTGTATTTCGATTCATATTTATGTGATGTGGGAATCAAAAAATTCGTTTTAGGGTAAAGAGGGTATAAAAATGGGGTTTTTGTAATTCAATCTCCTGATTAGAAATTCTTGTAGAGATGCATCTATAATCTGATATTTGTGTATAAATGATCAGATGTGAAAGCCCGGACTAATTATGAACGAAATTGAGATAATAATTAGGTGTTGATACGGGCTAACGATTAACACGGGTTTTTCCCCAATTCAGAAAAATAGTAGAGAACGGGTAATTAATTCATTTTGGGGACTTTATGGGGGTTACTAATGATGTTCTTAATGTGTTGTCTTGATGTTAAGACCTGGGTTGAACTGTAGAGGGATTTGGAGGATTAAGGTTCTCGTCCATGGCAGAAACAGGGTCTCGTAGAAGACGAAGACCTGTTCGATCGATCGATCGTTGGTTGGGGATCGATCGATCGATGGTCGGGGATTTTTTGCAGTTCGACCAGTTTTAATATATAAGTGGAATTTAATTAAAATTTCTTTCCCCTACCTTATTTAATGAGAAATAAATATAGAATATACATTCTAATCAATTATGAGGGGAAAATGATTGGGATTTGAGGAAATTTATGTGTGACACACTATGGTTAAATTTTGGGGAAAATATTTCGAAATAATTAAATACGGTTCGAGTGGACGAGTCTGGGTATATTGGTTGAGCGATACCAAGGTATTAAATTAATTTAGGTGGAAAGCTAATTAATTTGGAGTCGGGGATTTAGACTCGGGTATTATTTTATTTGGGCCACGAGGGCGAGTCCGAGTATATTGATTGGGGCGACACCAAAAGTAATTTAATTAATGTGCAAATTAATTAATAATCAGAGTTGGGCCATAAACTCATAATAATTTCTATAGGCTTGTGTTACGGACTTAGTGCATGGTATAGCCGGGTAATTTTATTTATGTAGATATATATATATGTATGCGGTGTGCGATAGCATATATATATATATATATATATATATATATATATATATATATATATATATTGTGTGTACATTAATATTAGTGAGTAGATATTATTATTAGGATGAATCCCCTATCTTGAGGAGTAGGGAGAGTATATCCCCAGGTCATAGCGTCCATTATATGGGTGAGGGGCATCTCACTTTCAGGGAAAGAATATGACTGCCTCCAATATATATGTTATTTACCAAGGTAGTGAGCGATTCGGATTCGGGGTAACTAGGTCATGTGAATACACCTAGTGGGATAGGACTTTAGAGAATATACATCCGATGAGTTATTACTCGGGAGGATGTTCTTTATTAATTATTATTCCAGCATACGTGTGAATGTTGTAATATGATTAAACGTATATAATGAGATAAATAATTATATACGGGTTAATTAATAAAGGCAGTGAATTGTATTATATGTATAACGGATGTGAAAGTGATATGAATTAAAAAAAAGGGGAAAATGATTAATTAAGTTAAGGTTGATAATAACTTAGAAATCATGGCTATTACATGCTTAATTAGAGTAGGGTACTTACAAGGGGTCATTTCGATTATCTAGTTATGGGATAAATAACTAAGGAAATTAATTAAGGCGTTAGTGGTGTAGTGCACATTAGAGGAGGGGTGATGATGTTCTCAAGGCAGTGCGACACTAACTATAATATGAAGAGCATACATACTTATTTATTACTGCAAGTTAATCATTTGCGAAATGTTTTCCAAATGATTTAGGTTCTAACCCTTGTTATAAATATTTTGTAAAACCTTTTAGGTGTCCAACCACCGGGACGCCAGGCTTTATTCATTCCAGGGATTCGTTGTTGCATCATATTTGGATGTTGTGGGAGTTTGATAGGAACCAAATTTATTTTTATTTCTAGCCTAGAGATTCCTATCAGTTTCTCCAGCATGTCGCTCTCAACATTATTTAGTTTATGTCAGACTTGTTGAGATTTATCTTTATCTGTCTTTACTTTTGTTGGTTTGGTACGGATGGTTTATTCGGTCAGTTTATTTAAATTGCGAATGGTGGATTTCAGTTAATTGTGATTGTTTAACTTATTTTATTTCTGCATGAGTACTCCATTAAATTAATGAAAGATAAAATTTGGCCCAGTCTAATTTTCTCACTTAGGTGGATAGTAATTAAAAAGGCGACAGTGATGCTAAGAATGAACCAACTGAGAAACCTGTTATAATATAATTGAGGAATGATCACCCGGGGTTAATTAGGCGGGGTGTCACAGTTTCCCTCTCTATGTCCACTTAACTCTACTATAAATAAGTCTCTCTTGTAAAATAGAATACACATTAATACAATATATAATTTATCTCGATCTCTGTCTATGTTTATGTCAATCTCCCTCAAGCTTCAGATAAAGAATGAGGACTGAAACTCTCCCCAAATACACGCACAATCCATAAAAACGGCTTCCTTTAAACTCAAGCCCCAATGAAAGAGATTATAAGATTTAAATTAAAAGGGATTTGATGAACGAAACCAATCACCATCCAAACTCATCAAAGAAAAAAAGGCTTTAATACAAGAGATTTTTAGTTGAAATGTAATGTTCCTTAATTTCAATTTGAGATTACAAAATTTTCCCTTAATATTTTTCTCATGAATATAATTAATATATAAAAAATGTAACTTTAACAACAAAAATATAATTTAATCACATTTTGGAACTGCTATGAATCAAATCAAATTTGATGTTTCCACTATCTATATTATTATTGAATATAATACCCCATTTTTTTTTCTTAATTTATGTGTGAGTTCTTGTGTCATTAATACCACTTATGTCATACTCATTTCTTTCTTTCATCCAAAATTGTGCATCATACTTTGATCTCACAAAGCTTTTAAGTGAAAGAAAAAGCATTAGTTATCTTTATTTGGATTGAATTCTTACAATCCATTTGGTTTAAAATAAGGATTGTTAAACCTTAACTTCTCAAGAATTTATTTATGAACAGTGGTGAATAAATGATTTTTCAATCTTAGTTTCATAGAATCATAAAAATGAAATTTGATTAAAGAAAAGACCAAATGATTGTAACAACCCGCCTAATGGGATACCGGGCAATTACTCCTATATCAAATTATAACTGGAGTTACATATGGATCATTCTTAGCATCACTGTCAAAAATCCATTTAATTACTAATATCCTATTAGGCGAGCGTTAAAATTTTAACTTAACTCTTCTTTTAATCAATTAAAGTAAAACATCCACAATTTAGTGCGTAAATAAAACTGAAATGAAAATGAAATAAATTAAAATAATCGAACACTCGGTTCAAATAATACAACCATATCGAATATCGTGCAAAGAATAAATAATCAGTTGGACCATTGGCCCGAATGTTTGTACAATATCTCCTATCTAGAGTGCAAGGAAAGAAGCGTCTACCGATAACCCGCAAGCATCCACACCTGCTGCAGCAGACGTCTGACTCGAAAGAATTTCCATCCAGGCGTCCCTGTGTCTGGACACCTATGTATATATATATAATATATAACAAGAAAGGAAAGTAGATAAACGGGTCAGAGCCCGAATTTTGAAAATATTTTGCAAGTGCATAAATGCTTTACTTTAAAAAAAATAGTTTTATCTCATATTTAAGTTTGGTATCGCACTCCCATGAGATACCCCTCACCTCTCCTCTAACAGTGCACTCCTAGAGCATCCCTCTAAACATCCTAGTCTAGCTAACCTGCTAAACTAGTGTATCACCCAACTACTATCTACCCCAAATAGTCCAAGTGCTAAGGGATAAACTTCCCTCCATTCTCAACACTGCACTAAGTTCGTGCGTGGGGTGTCTCGCAAAGCGAAATCCAAAGAAGGAAGCCCCCCGATACACTACTACTTGGCAGGGTTAATGGTAGAGATCCATTAGGACCGTAGCACGCACAAATGTATAATTACATATATATATATACATCTACAATTATATCCGGATAATATCTCCCGGACTGAGGTTTACCAATTCAATTTTATCTTTATAATACACATCCGGATCTACCTCTCGGACTGAGGTGTATTCGATACACAAAGTATTTATCATTTTTATTTCAAAACTTTCCATTTCCCTTCTCATATCCAGAAAATGTATTTAAAAGCCAATTCATTAACATGAATTGCTATACCAAAACATATATCTTTTTAAAAGCCAATTTTATTAATATAAAAATGCTTTTCCTTTTTCAATTATCCCATTTCCCTTTTTATTCTCAGGAAATGTAATTAAAATCCATTTTTATTATCATAAAAATTCTTTTACCATATCATATGCTTCCACATCCCTTCTTCCATACGGGAGTGTTACCGAAGCTAAACATACAACCCATTTCCCTTCCTATATCCAGGAAATGTAATTAAAGCCAATCCATTATCATGAATTGCTTTTATATAACGCGTTCTAAGATCGCCCGTCCGGGTTTCCCCACTGTGCGCGCCCCTAAATGGCTATCATCTTCCAGGGCCTATCATCAAGACAACCTGGGATCCTACATCGCAAGACGTCGGGAAGCGGCCATGTGCATGCGGGATAGTCAAGACGACACCCAGAATCTCCTAACCATCGCAAAAAAATATATATCAACAAACGCTCACATGGCCTATAGGACTATATCCACCCTGCATTCATTAGCCAGGGGGCTTCACCATACGTACGCAACTTCCCTTATGATAGCGATTTAGAGAGGTGTGTAATCCATATTTTATCAATTATGAAAATCATTTATTTACCGTTTTGAAAATATTCATTTTTATATTTTCAAAATCATTTCCATCATAACATATATATATACCTAAATCACACAGTATATACATATCCTATATATTCTTCCTAGAATATATATAAACGGCCATAGTGGCCTATAGTATCTAGCGATGACCAATAATCCCAAAGATTCCCTCCAGGAATCATAATCATGCATTCATATTAGCATGATCCTAAATCCAAAGTGTTTCCTTACTTTGACAAATAATAATTACCTTAGTCATCTCTTAAGGATTTATTTATCCTCAACACCCTCATTTAGGAATCCCCCTACCACAACTAGGTCCCTCAAACAAGTCTCCAAATATAATTTAACTCCCCATAACCACAAGAGGAGAAAACTGGCAATTCTGCCCAAGGCGAATCGATTCGGGCAGGCGAATCGATTCGGTTCCCCATCCGAATCGATTCGGAAATGGTTCTTCCAACAGGTACCTAAATGGAGAATCGATTCGACCTAAACCCGAATCGATTCGGCCCACTACAGAAACCCAAATCCCCTTAGGCGAATCGATTCGGCCTGTACCCGAATCGATTCGGCCTGTTCGAGGGTCACAGTTTGGGCGATTTCTCAAACTCCAAAATACCCAAAAATCAATCCAAATTCATTTTCATGGTTTCTACTCTACACCAAAATCATCCCAAACATCTACACAATAAATTCTAGCCTTTATTTTTCCAATTTTCGATTTGATTTCCGAGTTGGTACTTTCAACCCGGAGCTGCCATCTTGTAAAAATCATATCAAATCGTAGAAAAATTAGAAAAATACGCGGTCAGTCCCCACGCGACCGTAATGAAAAGATCTACAACTTTTGTGTTTTGGCTGAAAGCTAAATCAATTATCTTCCTAGTCAAAAATGACCCCAAAGGCTACAGGTTACTATTCAACACCTTCTTCAAGAAGGTTTCGGCCATTAAAGCTTCTCCCAAGATTTTGTCGCCTCACCCAACGTCCTAAAACCTCAACCAACTACAAATACACCTATATTAAGGGTTCTAAACATCCTAGAACCTGGAATCACCAATAAATTTCAGTTAAAACGTAAGTTTCTCCAATTTACCATTTTTAGGGGTTTATTCGTTTAACTCCCAAAAACCCGTTTTATCCACGAAACCCCAACCCAAAATCTTTAGGGTTTAATTATACCAAACTACGGTATGAGATATTTATGCAAAAGGAGCAATAAAGAAAGTAAACACTTGCCTGATGGATACAATCCGACGTCCTCGAGCCGAATCCCGCGGAGGCTGACCGGAATCTCCCCCCTTTTTCCTCTTTTCTTCCTCCTCTCTCTCTTCTCTCTCTTTCACTTCTTTTCCTTCTATTTTTCTCCCTCTATTCCTCTTTATATAGAGAGAAAAGGGTTTTAACCCCTTAAAACCCAAAAACGACTCGTTTACCCAATTACGAGTTACTTTTACCTCTAAAATCACCCGAAACTTAATTTCGACAATCAGACACTCTTTTCCGACTATCTCGGACATTCCGAGACTCATGGCCCAGTCAAAATTTCCATCTGAGGTACTTGACCGCAAATCACTATTCTAACCCAAAATAATTAAGTGCGGTGTTCTACTCAAAATCTTACCTCTTTTGAGGCTATACTCCACGGCGACATATAATTAAATTACTTCGACCTATATAGTCCCAAAATAATTTATAACACCCTTCGAAAATTATGAAATCCTCAAAAATCCCAAAAATTACTATTTCGAGAAATTCTCCAAATTCCAAATTATACTTAATTATGGAATTTAATTGTCTCCAAAAGAACAGGTTACTACACCGATTTAATTGTTTCTTGGTATTATAATCATCATCATATATTAGTGTCCAAAGGAATCATATGTAGAATCTAAACGAATAATTATAAGGGCTCGCTTCATTGATAAAAGGGAAAGAAAATACATTTGCACTTTGTTGTTGTGATGAAAAGAAATTGTTAAGATATAAAAGATGGTGAATACATTAATTTTACGCTTTAACTTTTATTTGACATTCTTTTTTTTCAACATGTATTGGTTGATATTTAAAATAAAAATAAAATCCATAACAACTTTTGCCAATACATATTTGATGTATATGAGTGTCACATAAAAGTAAAAATATATTGTCATTGTAGAATTATATATAGTATATATGTAGGCTAAACATTAATCATATTGCTTGGAAACATTTTCTTATTTTCTTATCAGGGAAGGTGGAGAACTAAAAGTTGAAAAACTTAAAAATAAAGCATGAGGTAGTTATATATTCTTCAATCTTGAAATGTTTTCATCTAAAAGAAAAGATCGTCTATCAAACAATAGCAAAAGTTAAAAATGACAAAAATCTACACTTCTACATAAAAGATGTGTATCAAAGTCGGTGACATCTTAAAAGATTGGTACCCTGCCTCTATTGTTATTTGAACACGCTTTCTCTTGTTCAAAAAGAGGATAGAAAATATGTTCACATGTCCTCGTAGTTTGAAAATTCAAAACATCTTAAGTCCTTAGGCAACTAATTTGATAACCATATTTGTTGTGGAAATTGTGTAATATACATCCTTTGTTAAACTTAAAGTTTTTGATAACACACATTTATCGAAGAAAAATTATTCACCTACCCTTAATAGTACAACTTCCTAAATCATTTAGATTTGTATTTTTTACTTATTATCACATATTTTTAATCAATTAAATAAATGATTATTTCATAAACATTTTAAATTTTTCTCATATGTTTGTTGTGTAACTTATGGAAACACTAATTTTGTATTATAATTAAATTTAAATGGATAATTAAAATTTATATATGATAACTAGGTAATTTAGTAATAGTGTTGTTAATTATTCTGTATTATGATTGTGTACCGTTAGACCGGGTTCTAGGGATACAAAGGCCCGAAATACTATGTTAAGTATGTTAGGTTGGGTATTTGGGTAGTGTTTTAGCTTATTTGGAGGTCCTAAATTAGACCCATATGAAACCTACAGGAATTAGAGGAAGATAAATGTTTAACCCTTATAATTAAAATAATGTAACAATAAGACAAAACCCTAGACTGCTGAGGAGATCATTAAAGAGAGAGAGAGAGATTCAACAAGAGGCTAAATAAGAGATTCAACCGAGTTACTTCAGAAAATAAATAAGTTTCTTTGCTACAGATTAATTGTAACTTCAATTAATAGTAATAACCTTGGCATTTTAATCATGTGTCGGGGCTAAATCTTATGATAAATCAAGGATAAATTAGATCTACCGATCTTTAATGCTTAGACCTGTTTAAATTCAATATATGAATGATGTAGAATGATGATTTCCATAATTAGGTTGATAATTATGATAAAAACTTATTTTTTAATGATTATATTCGTAATTAAGCGAACCCATATGGAGAACACGATGATATTGATAAATATACTTTTGTAATGTTAGATTTAGCCTTGTTAATGGATATATAATGTTGGAAACATGATTAGGATCCCTCCAAAATCATAATAGGATGTTTTGGAAATTGATTATAGGTTAGTAAAATCTGTTGTTGTGATTTAAGATGGAGAAAATTAAATAAATTAGTTTATGGGCATGTTTTTATAAATCTATGTCGTTTTGGTGTCCAGGGGGGGTCGATTGTGTCCCGAGGTGATGGATACCCATGGCGATGAATTGGGTCTGGGAATTTCTGTTGCATTTTTATCTTTTACATTTGGATTTTAAATTTGGATATCGAGAATTGACCTAAGGAATTTCTAGAGGGTTTTGATTAGGATATTAGGGTTTTGATCATATATATTTATGTGGAGGTTATGTATATGGAAATGAGGAATATCTCGGGGGACGTATAGTCTGATATGTACGGTTAGGCTATTTATTCACACATATTGGTAAACTATATGTTTTATAAACTATTTGTGGACATACCAGGGGGTGTGTAATCAATTAGTATGGAATGATGGAATTGTTCAAAGAATCAGGTATTATGCATCTGACGGATGATGCAGGTTGCGTATAGGTATATATCCTAATCTTATATGTTATTGTCAATTGTCTCGCATATGGGAGACAAGGGGGTTAGATCCATCCTTCGTTTGGATCAGTTGTAACAGGATATGGTTATCAGTGTAGTGATTAGGATTGTTGCCTCCGTGTTAGGCTTATATGTATAGTTTCTCCAGCGATGGAAATATTTATACAAGGATGTTGTATTATGCTTTTATAGTTACTGAGATATGCTTGTTTTATAGGTTATAATGTAGTACATGGGTATTACACATATGTGTTATACTTAGTGTTTGGTTAGTGATTATGATATGTTATGGTAGAATTATGTAGTGATTTTGTAGTTACTTCTATGAAAATTAATATTTACTTGTGTTGAGTATAGTAGGATAGTTTTGGGATTATCAATCCCATAATAATGCTAAATACCACTTTGGCCCCATATTTACGAGGTTTGGTAGGTTTGGCAGGGAGAGCAGAGTGTTATTATTACTTGGGGGATAAGAAGATTTAAAGTGACAAGGTTGCTAGCCCAGAGTCCAAGTCGTGGATACAAAAGTGTGCAATTCGATTCCATAGAACATTAAGTCATGCATATTTATATATACAAGTGTCCTAGGGTTTACGTTATTTTCCATAGTGATTGGTCGTCATCATTGATCATATCCTTGAAGTTGTACAATGATAGTGAAGTTGTATCCATCCAAATTCAACATCATCTTCCTTGATTTGTCTCTCCATACCGATCGACCTGATTGCTACAATTATCCTTGTGTCATGTGGCCTTTCCGATTTTTAGTCTCTTTAATTACCCCGAGGATTTGGGTGGTTAGTCTTTAGGCTTAGTCGGTCCAATCCTGCATTATCGAATTGTCCACGTGTGACCTCGTTTTCTCAATAGTTGTCTATTAACTTCCACATGTCCCACTTATGCTTAGTGGGAGAATAATCATTGTAATGATTCACGTAATACTTCTTCTTAGGGATTCCTGCGCCGCAGATTTACTTCTCTTGGTAATCATTGTGCTTGAATCACGTGACATGGGGGGATCAAAAGTGGGGCTCTCTTTCTAATGGGGTCGTCACTTTAGTTGCCATTTATGGGTAAAGAGTATAAGGGGTGACCCCTTATATCTCTTTATTTGAGTTCCAAAGGTACAACACTTCCCATTTATTCTCTTTCTAATTTTTTGATAACTTATTGTTCATCTTCTTCTTCATCTTTTTTCTTTAATTTTCCCTCTTTCATCCATGTTTAGGCGATTGAGAAAGTACAAAGTGACCTCGAAAACTGATTTTGAGGCCTTTTGTACAAAATGTCTCATACCTGCCAATGTCAAAATATGGACTTCGCGAGATGATGAGGATGTCTATGACATCGATGGCGAGGCCGCTTTTATAATAGTGGCCGTAATAGAGGGGGAATATGTTTCCCCATTCACTCATTAGTAGTTTAAGTACTCCGTTTTTATGGAATACTTCCCATCCAAGGAAATGAAAGTTTCTTCCTGATTGTAATGAGAATAGTCGCCATAAACCAAATTTGTGGGACTAATTTAGGATTTAATGAGATCGGGTATTGCTATAACCTGAGGACTTATCTTTGGTCTACACATACCACTTTCAAGCTAGATACAAGTCCCACAATCTGGTGATTTGGCTGTGAAGATAACAAAAGGACACTAATAGAGAAATCATGGTGTTTTCCTGGCTCCTATATAGTGAATAATACACAGATCCTATGCATATAAGCTCTTTGTTGTTTTTAAACTTTCTTCAATAGCTTTATCTATTACTAATCGGCCCTTATTTTCAATGCATATCCTCATTGCACGAGAATACCCCGAGATCAAGAAGTTAACCTTGTTGATCTCCAAAAATTTTGGGTGCAACTAACTCGTGTTGGTGTTAGACCTCATTGGAGAGTTGCTCATATTCTTCTTGGATATGAACTAATTATTGCGTTGGCCAAGAATTATATAGTTGTCCCTATGGTCACTGTATTCAATTACACCATAGTCGGTGATTCTTCAATTCTAATAACTACCCACATCCTCAACACAGACGCATCGAGGTGGTATATTGATGAAGAACAGTCACCCACTTACGTGATCTCTATCGATTAGAAAGAGTATGACTCGGCTCAAAAATAAAAAGATTTATGCTTTGATGACTTTGCCCCACTTTTTTCATGCGAAGAGGTCAATACTTCAAGGAAACTTTGGGAAGAGATACAGGAAAGAGACACCAGTTTTCCACTCGTTCCACGTGACTTTTAAGACATTATCGACCGTCCAAGGTGAACCGTTGATATTGATGTCGCCTGATAGAATTTAAAGAAATAAGGCGATCAAGATGACTAGAACTTCCAAGGTGCAGCTAGCACCGTAAAGACAATTATCTTCGCTGGGAGAAATTGAACCTAGAGAGAGAAAGAGGAAAAACATGATAAAAAGAGGATAACTAACAAGACTCATCCCTCGACTCATTCTAGGGGAAATAACCGAGCCTTTTTTATTTCCCCAAGGCATCAGGCACCCCCATCGCCATAACGTCAAGGGTTCATCCATGTACAATTAGTTTTATGAAGCGAAAGGATCCCATTACTACTGATGATTTGGCATTTTAGAACATCGAGGTAAGATATTTAATATCTCTATTCACCATGTTACCTAAGAACATGGTGTCTTTGAGGATCTTTTTTCTAGAGCGCCATTACAAGTAAGGGAGTCACCACTGCATCCTTGTAAGTCAGATTTCAATTTTCCTTATCTAAGTTTTTTATTTTTATTGACTCTTATTTTTTATCTTTTCTTTTGTTTCTCAGGCCATGCCTCTATGGCCAACAATCTATTAGGAAAGAATGTACTTCTTTATAATCAATCCAACAACATGAAGAACAACATGAATGAGAAGAACAATATGATTATTGAGCTGGAGGGCTTGCTGAAGAAAGAGACTTCCTGTAAGGAAAAGGTGGTGAAGGAGGTCGATATCCTCTAGTTAGAGTTCAACAAGGTTGACACCGAGTTAGCTAAGCTAAAGAAAGCCTTTGCCCAGAAGAACCTGAAGAAATTAATCCTCTAGAGGAAAAAAATGGCTCTTCAGTCTAGTCGAGAGGCCGACCAAGAGAAGCTTTTTTATGAAGGATTTGAAGTTGGGGCCAAGAGGATGTTGCATAACTTAACTATGATTAGTCAGTTGCCTTCAAATTTGGATGACTCGATGGTCTTCAAAATGGGAATGTCCAAGAGAATAATCCATCGTATGCTGAGCATCCCCTATTAGAGAAGCCCATCATCGGTGTAGGTGAATCATCCCAATCATCTAAACAGGAAGTTGAGTAGTCCGTCGTTGAACCTCTTGCTCATGCTGAAGTGACTGAAAAAAGCAACGATGGTGTTGGTATCTAGGTGGAGGTCACCCTAGTTTTCTTAGGTTTTTTTATTTCTTGTTTTGAATGTAGGTCATTTGGAAATATCTTGTAGGCCTTGTGATATCTTTTTCGGGTTAATGAAAGTTTACTTGTTTTTCTTTATTCGCATATCATTATTCTTACTTTGTGAACAAGTGCAAGAAATTTTTCTTGTGATTGGTGGAGTGTTAACCCATGGCCAACTCCATAGTTGATTAGAATTTAAATGTCATAATTAATTTGCCTGACTAAAATTTGATAAGTTAATACTTTTGTTTAACTTAATTGGTAGACGGTGAAGTCGGAATATGTGACCAACTTCACCAACTTGTGAAATTAATCAATAGGCCAATTCAGTAATCAATAATTCACTAAAAGCTAATAAGTTAGCATTTTTATTTAACTTAATTGGTTGTCAGTGAAGCTGGGGTCTGTTACCGACTTCACTGACTTGTTAAATTAATTAATAGGCTAATTCACTAATCAACCTTTTGACTAAAAACTAGTAAGTTAACATTCTTATTTAACTTAATTGGAAGGTTTTACCATTATTCTTAAGTGGATTTTATGACCAGTCTTAGAAGAACGACTTATTCTAAGTCATACCACCCTTTCTTAAGTGGGTTTATGTATGTTCTAGGCTGACCAACCCAAGATGGGTTGTACTATTCTTTTCAAGTGGTTTTTGTGTCAATTCTTAAGCGATCGACTTATTTTAAATCGTACCACCCGTTCTCAGGTGGCCTTATATCTATTTTGGTCCAACCAACCCAAGATGGGTTGTTCCACTATTTTTAAATGGGTTTTGTGGTTGAGTTCAACTTAGAAGTACAGTCATAATGAATAAGTGCATTTATTAACATGAATCATCTTTATTGAACGAAAATGTTTGTAAAAAGATAATTTATCTTACTTAATTATAAAACTTCCTTAGGTTCATGGAATTCCATGACATAGGTATTGTAGTGTCGTCTAACTCATTCAGGTGATATGATCCGCCCCTCACTTTAAGGCTATCCTGTATGGACTTGCAAGTTCGGTGCCAAATTTATATCGGAGAGTTTGTTGGTGGTTGGAAGAAAATTTTTGAGGACTAGGTCACCGACTTGGAACTCTTAAACTTTGACCTTCCCATCGTGTTGTTTGGCGAGCTCTTGATGATGCGATAAAAGATGAATGAGGGCATGCTCTCTTCATTCCTCTTATAGGTCAATATCATAAGCTAGGCGGTCGTCATCATGGCCGTCCTCAATGATCTCAGACTTTAGAGTTGGTATGCTAATTTTCAAAGGGATGACTCCCTTTATTCCGTAAGCTAAGGCATATAGGGTTTCTCTCGTAAGCCATCTGGAAATTGTTCTATAGGCCCAGAGAAGGGATGAGAGTTCATCCTCCCCTCACCCTTTAAATTATTTAATCATTGTTTAACCTCGGCAAATAAAGTTTTGTTTGTTACTTTTCTTGACAATTGCACTGTGGGAAGACCATTGAGACATAGTGAATTCGGGCCTCATATGCTTCGCAAAATCCCTTGAAGATATCATTATAAAACTGGGTTCCGTTGTCTATTACTAAAAATCAAGGAATACCAAATTTCGTGATGATGTCCGTCCACACAAATCATCTAGCATCGGCCTCTCTGATGTGAGTTGACAGTTTGGCCTCCGTCCATTTGGTGAAGTAGTCCATGAAAATTATCAGGTAATTCCGATTCCCATATGCTAAAGGTAGATGTAATACCCGTATATTTTGGAATAAAATATAATTTAATAAGGATTAAATTAATTCGGTGAAATTAGTTAATCCGGGTTGTGAGTAATTAGACTCAGTAATATGTATAAATTTTAAAATTGGACTTTAATGATTTGGAATAAATCAAATGGAATTTATTTATTTAAAAAAAGGATTAGGGTGTGTCACGACACAATTAAATACATTTTGGAAATAAAAATATTTTGAACGCACTTTGAGAGGTATTACGGGCTTATTTGGGTATTTTAGACCCTTATATATATATATATATATATATATATATATATATATATATATATATATATATATATATATACTAGGGTATGCCCGTGCCTGAAGGCACGACTCTAATTTTCGAAATTGTACGTCGTCGATAGGACCATACGCTGTGTTTACTTCGTGACGTACAACAATTTTTTAAATAACTTAGCGGAATGCCCGTGCCTGAGGCACAGAGTAAAATTTCCAAAGTATTAAGTCGTATATAATTTAAATTAAAAATATTTTTTGTACTACCCAAATTCAAATTGAAGTTAATACTACCCTATGATGGAAGAAATAATTCTCTTTTACAATAAACTTCCTAAATATAAAATTATTTAGGACTTCAAAATAAACATAAAATGGGCATGCATTAACAATGGAAACAAATTACATGGTTATAAAATTACTATGATTAATAGAATCTTCGATGTTAAAATACTATTGTCAGTAAGAGTTCATCCTTGTCATAACCCTAGAACAAAAAACATGACAAAAACACACACAAAGTAAAAATTATTAAATCTTGCAACAATGTTGATGTGCCACTACAGGTTCATTCAAAAAATTGGGAAATTAATGCTCACTTGTCACTACTTTTTAATAATTACTATTACTGAACCGCTCGGCAAATGATTTTAAAATAGGTTCATTAAAAATTCAAAATTATTATTCTTTATATATTTGTATGTGTTTTTTTTAAATCCATTATTATTTATATAATCCCATTTTTATTTAACATTGAAAGATTTTCAAGAGCGTGTCGAATTATTACATAAAAACTACGCAAATTATTTTTCACACCCCCGTGGAATTCAGGGATCTATCAAACTGAATCATTGTTAAAAGTAGCAAAAATCAAGAAAAAACTAATCATTAGTATAAATGCAACATTAAAAAATTAAGCCTTCATATTATTCTCTTTCTTTCTTCACTTCGATCATACTCGATACCTACATTTAAGAGGAAAAAAGATGCATCTTAGATAATTTTAAAATTATTAAATATGAACATCTTGTTTTAATTGTACATTTATTGTTACTTGAAATCTTACCTTTTGACATTGTTAAGTTCACACTAAATACTATTAACTAAAAATGATTGTTTAGAAAACACAATCTCCCTTGCTCCTTCTTATGGAGTCGCTGCTTTTCCACCTTAAACCAAAAAACAACAAAATGGCATAAAATTAAAGAATGTTAAAAAATGTCATCAAAAGAAATTTGTACATTCTCAAATAAGATGGACAACCAGATGTCAACAACCTACAAACTTAATATAAGTTATCGTAAATCTATAACACATAAATCAATAATATTGTCTTCCAATGTCAATTTTAAACTAACAAAAACTTAAAAGAAAACAAAAAATACATTCGATTAGAGGAAGGGAAAGATACCCATACTGAAACTTCATTAATATCCCAACCTAAAACAAAAATAAATTTAAAAACAAAAACAAACGACCTCTTTGTGTTAGCAGCATTAAGATGCTTTAAATACACAGATCCCAATCAGAAATACATAGATACACAAAAAACAGAGCAGTGAGAACCCAATCAGAAATACACGGAAGAATAAGGTTGTACCCGAGTTTAAGAAGGCTTTACCCGACCCTAAAAAAATATGTTGGTCAACTTCATTTCACACCAGATTTCGTCGAAGACAGATTTCGGAGTTAGATTTCCGGGTCAACTTGGTTTCTTTAAACCCATAAACCCAGTTCCCTATCTCTCGTATAAACCCATAAACCATATATAGCGTTTACATACATACAGTTTAATATATACATACAGTTTAGACCCATAAACCCAGCCAACCAAAGACTTTTTTTATAAACGATGAGAGAGAGTACCTGACTTCCTTGCCCCCGTGATCTGATCTCTCGGATTTCTCGGTCGCTGCAAAATCAGTATCACCAAAGACCTGGAAACCACCAACTTCAATCACCATAGATGCACTTTAGGAACACCAAAGACCCGGTTACATACTGTTCGTTTAGCAAAACAAACATGGAACACTTTAGGAATGAAATGTTGGAAAACAACATTGTTATTCTCATTTAAAGAGCAAAGTACCTATAAAGGCCTAATTACCAAATATGGGAAGCACATTGAGAAGATGATGTCCAAGATCTCAGTTATTAAAAAAACAAAACTAACTCTAATTTATAAAAACAATACGACTGCAATTACCCCAAGCATATATATATTTCCCATCGCAAATCGACAATAGCTCCGTCTCAATCTTGGTACTGTAGTCGGCGTAGCCTCGAGACTACTCTTTTTTTTCAATCTTGGTCCTGTCGAGACAACATTATGATGAAGACTAAATCAACAAATAAAGAAATAAAAACGTTTATAGAGAGACAGATATGGAAGATGTATATAGCTGTGAAGAAAAAAACAAACATATACACAACAGATCCGTAAATGAAGAAAAAAATGAAAAACAAACATATATATATTTCCCATCGCAGATAGACTCTGGATCTTGGTCCTGTAATCGGAGTAGCCTCGAGACTCCTCACTTTGTTCAATCTTGGTCCTGTCGAGAAATAAAGAAATAAAAAACGTTTATAGAGAGAGACACGGATATGGAAAAAATAAACCCATATTTACAACATACACGATGGTGAGAGAGGGGGCTTGCGCAAACAATCTGAAACAAAAATGAAAACCAAAATGAAAGCACCTCAAACAAACCCAAACAATCTGAAACCAAAATTAAAACCAAAAAATAAACAGCTAAACATAAATAGTACTCTTTGGGATGAAAGGGCCTCTCTTTGGGGATAAAAGTAAAACTTGCAAGGCCCTCCCTTTGAGCGTGAGCGTGTGCGTGTGTAAGAGACTGGGGAAAAGGGTTACCTAGGTTCGGTGTCAAGGGGGAGTGGGCGGCGGCGTAGGAGGGGAGGAAAGGGTTTTCTCATGTCACGATCGAGAGAGAGAGAGAGATGGATAGGGAAAGACGGTAAAAAAGGAAAAGTGAGAATGAGAAGTCATCTAGGGTGTGGGCAAATGAGAGAGGAGAGAAGGGTAATGAGAGTAAGAGTCCACTATACCCTTGTTTTTGAATTTTAAAAAGAAGGGGGAAATAAATTAGAGTGTGTTAAAAGATAGGGAATTCAAAATTTTAAGGGGTAAAATAGAAAGTGTAATCAAAATTATAATGATGACATCATCTTTTAAGCTTATGACATACATAAGTTTTATACTTTATTATATATATATATATATATATATATATATATATATATATATATATATATATATATATATATATATATATATATATATATATATATATGAGTCGGGTAGTTATCGGTCTAATTAGATTTTGTATTTGGGCTCATTTGGGGGTTCAAAGATGGGGCCTAAAGCCCAACTCGGGAATTTGGAAAGATATAAGATTAGAAGGAAGAGAAATAAGCCCCCACTCCTATCAAAACCTAACCCTAGCCACAACCACCCAGGATGAAGAGGAAGGACCACCTTAAGAGGAGGAAGAGAGGCTCCTCTACAAATTTTAGGCAAGGATTCTCTTGCCATTCTTATTCAAGTTGTTCTAATATTATATTAATGTTGATACCATGCTAAGAATAAGGTTTAATCATGTGTTGGGACTACATATTTAGAGACCTTTTAAATTGTGTAGAAATTAATGATAATTGTGTAACCCATGTTTAGATCTATAACCCCTTGTATTAACTATGTATTCATGTGGTTTAAATGAAAGGTTAATTGTAGAAGATATGTAATAACATCATTCTAGGGATTTAATTGTAGAACAACTTCTTAAAATTGAGAAGTCTATGAAATTGGGTGAATTAGGAATCATCTAAAACTTAAACCGTCATCTTAAATACTTTTTTTCGCAGTTTTCATTCCGAAAAAGGCTATTTCGTCCGTGATGCCTCGTAGAAAATGTTGTTTTCTGCATTGTTCTCTTATGCGTTTTCTCCAAAAACAGCTCCGAAATGCATCAAAAGTGCATTTAAAAATCTGGAAAAATTCGTAGGGTAAATTTTAAGAAATATTATTTTTGGGTTGTTGTTCCATTGGAGGTTGTCTCGATTGATTGATTGTGATTGTTGTTCTATACTTGGATGATGAACTACGAGGGTATAGGTCTTGGAGATAGATTTTTTCATTTCGATCATGTGGGCGCCGACTGCGTATTTTTATTTATTTTTAATTTTATATGATTTTTCTACCAATGGGTGTACGAGACCATATGAACAAGATGATTTAAGAGGGATTCCTGAATAGAGATATATGAAATAAATATATAAAGGGTCGGGATGTACCTAGAGGATTTGGAAAATTTTGGAAGGGTCACATAGAGGATAAGACCCTAAAAGATACGATGAAAATATTATGATTAATTCGGGGAGAGTTTAAATAAAAAGAAGCGGATACTTGAGACAAGTCAATGTCATGAGGTTATAATTAATGATTAAATTCCTCAAATTATTACCATATAACGACATTAAGTAGTAATGGTATCCTAAGCCTAGTGGGCTAAGTTTAAATGGTTAAAGTCGGTTGTGATAGTAGGTTGGGGTGACACTACTTATTCATATTAGAGGATTTTTTATATATGTGCATATAACCCTTTTTCCACGATTAGTTGACTCCTTATATATGCACATATAAACCTTATCGAAAATGTATTAAGAAGTGTATAGTTATTAATAATCTGGAATGGTTAGAGTTTGAGTTAAAAGGGCAACCTGCTAAGGGTATTAAATGTGTGGGTAAGGTTAGTTTTGGAATAACTATACCTATAATGTTTTTGAAAGGTTAGTTTAGGGAATAACCATGCTTATGTATTTATAGAGTAATAAATTATGAAGTGTGATTTAAGTCCAAAGAATATTTTTATGAAATTTAGTATTTAATCGAGAAATGGTCATAAGGTATGGACTTAAAAAAAGAGTTATGGAATAATTGGCTATATGTTATGGATAAGCCAAGGAGGGTATAATCTATATGGATTAGGATATCCTTGTATTTAAGTAGTTATAGAGTAGCTACTTGTACATATTATATAGGAATAATAATATGCACAATATTATGTTTGTGTGTGGACATACCAGTGGACTTTCCTATCGGCTTCGGGATTCTCGCGTACGGGCCACTAACCACGCATCAGCACAGGTGGGTTTGATGATCACCGTTGACTATGGGTCGTGTATAGGTGTCCTGCGTAGGGACCTCCCCCAACTTATGTGTGTTTTGTGGTGTTCGCTTAGGATGTCAGGATTCCTTCGGACTTGCCGATAGAGCACGCATTAGGCACCAAGAGTAGAAGTCGTTGTGTGTCAATTATATGGAAGGACATATATTATTAATTACCCTGATACTATTGAAATAAATTAAACCATCTAAGGATGTGGACAATAAATATTACTATGACCCTATAATGCATAATAGATGTTTATGCCTTATCCTTAATATGGATGGGATCTGAATAAATGTATGTTGACAATTTAATTGTGAGGATTTCATTTGAATTAATTGATCATTAATACACTCATTTGTATTTACCAATTTACACATTGTGGTATACCTTATAGATAGTTCCCTTTTTGTCTAACGATGTAGACACTGTTTAATTGATGATAAAATTATGCTAATAAAATGATGTGGATAATTAAGGACAAAGATGAGTCCTAATGAATAATGGGACACACAATTACTAATAAGAATAATAATTGGATAGTCTAAAGGAGTAGACAAATATTAAATAGAATGAGAAATGAAGTAGCCAATTATTAAATGAGAATAATAATTTGGTATTTTAAGAGTGGGAAACTGATAATCTAACAGGGTAGACGACAGGAAATATAAATTTAATCATTAAATGATTTGTAGAAATAGTCGAGGGTCGCGGGGGATGATGATGTAAGGAAATGCACTTAGTTTATGTATATTGAGAAATTTATATTATGAAATCTATTCGGGGGATAGGGGTATCAAACATGAGGAACCACTTGTAGTTAGTGCATAATGGAAATGGTTTATTCTTTACATAGATGATTAAATAATGGAAGTTTACAATTGATATTCATTTTGGGATACAAGTAGGACAGCTTCTAGATGTGATGTGAGACACTCGTTTCATGTGAGCATCTATGGGGAGACATGAAGTACGAGTTAGTAACAAATTGCATATTTATCGGTGAAAAATCCTTTCAACTCTAAGGCTCTGACCCAAATTTCAAATATTTTCCACCTAGGTATTTCAAATGACAGGGATGGCAGGATTGACAATGGATCAGGGTTGCAGTTGCATTAGATGTAGTGGATTTCACTCCATTGATTCTAATGTAGGTTGTACTTCAGCGTTTTGTTATTTTATTTCATTTTGGAATTTGTACGAGCATAAGCCCGAGTATTTATTTATATCAGTTGTATTTGGTTTTACATTCTGGACATTGTATGATGACTCGATTTCTATTATTTATGTAAAAGAAAGTGTATTTTGTTTTTTTATTCATGGTAAAATGAAAGAAGTTTTTATTCCTTCAGTGATGAGAAAATTGCATAAATTGTTGATAAGCCCCATATTCGACGTATAGTGTCTGACCAGCCTTTACGGGAGAAAATGAGGGTTGTTATAGTAGAGGTCCCACAATGCCCATGCCCACTGTTGATACCAAATTTAATATGCTGACTTGGATCAATCATATGAAGACACGTGGCTATCTACATGACAACAACAAGCACTTCCGAGATAATCACACGCTCCGAGGAACCATGTTACTCCAAGGAACGCATACACTCCGAGGAACAGACCTCTCCGAGGAACTCATACGCTCCGAGGAACAGACCTCTCCGAGGAACTCTTGAATACCAGAAAGCTTAGGCGGTCTGAGCTACTCAGGCGGTCCGAGCTGCATCTCGAACAGAGCATTAATTGATGAATAACCAACAGTACAACTGGTCCATTAAATGATTATCATTTAGACGCACACACTTAAAGGGCATTAAATGTATTACCCTTTCATACGTATATCATTTAATGTATCACCCTTTCATATGACAGCCTCAAGGCTATAAATACGTTGTACAATCCTCATTGTAAAAGGGGCGGATTCTGAATCCAAACTTTGGGATCCAGGATGCAATTTCTTGTAATCGACAATTCCCAAACACTCAGCAATAAAACAACAGTGGACATAGGCCATTCATATAAGGCTGAACCACTTTAAAAATCTTTTGTCTCATTTATTTATCTGTGATTGAATTATTAGAGTGATCTAATTTTTTACATCAACACCCATTGAGAGGCAATGAACTTATGAGAGGGTTGAGATCGTCGGTCGACTACTCGATGACAGGAGAAAAATCTTGGCACTTGGCACATTTATGGATGAACTGAACAACATATTTTTACATGAAAGACCACCAAGAGCCTTGAGAGATGGCCATGTAGGAGAGTGATCATCCACCTGTGTGAGCTCTACAATATCCTTCGTGCGTTTTGCTGAGAATACCTTGTACTCGCTTAAGGTGGACACACTTAAGCGAAGGGCCTATGAACGATCGTCGATAAAGTTTTGCCTTGGAGTCCAGGCAAAACCTTGCTGACTCAATTATTAGTTCATGAGATTTTTTAAAAAATTGTACATGTTTTTTTCAAACTGCGCGTATACCTAAAAAAAACTATTTTCAACTGCTTTTATAGTTTTTTTAAATGTAACGATTTTTTAAAATCGAATGTGTTTTTAAGGAAAAAAATGTTTTGACCATTTTATAAAACAGTTAAACATATTTTTTTAACATGTACAGTGTTTTAAAAGAAAACATTTAAAATAGTTAAAAACATATTTTTTTTCAAAAAAAATAGCTAATATAGTTTTTTTTAAATAAACAGAGTTTAGAAAAACACGTACAATTTTTTTAAAAAAATAATTAAAAATAGCTTTAATTAATGTACAGTTTAAAAAATAGTTAAAATTATTTTATTACACATGCTTAGTTCTAAAAATAAACACGCACGGTTTAAAAAAAGTAGAATATAGTATTTGTAAGGACATAAATTTCCAATTGAGTCCCTGTATTATTTTGACTTAATTCCGTGAACAAAACTTGTTTGTAATATGTCATAGGGAGATTTTTTATTTGTGTCACGATCTCACTTGGTCTATAACGTATTGAAGAAAATTGAAGACGTTGCGGCAAAGCTTCAAAGAATTAATCATGTTGAAGTTTAATTGGTGCGTGTTTATTTGTTTTCAAAGATAATTGCATTCCGAGATCACTCAGGTGTGAATGCGTATAATTAATTGTGCTCAGAATTATTTTTATAAAAGTTATGGATGTATTTTTATAAAGAAAAATATTTTAAAATTTTTTTAAAAGTGTTTTAAAGGTTTACACTACGTTTTATTATGATAAACTCGAAATAGAGTTTGACTAATTTGGATCTCTTTTAAAAGAGACGTTTGTATCATAAAGTCAAAAAGTCAAACTTACGCGCTGTCGTTCAAATGACATAAGCTCTTGTTCGAACTAGATGCTCATGTCATGCGAACGACGTGGCCTTGTCGTTCAAACAACACGTTTTTCGAGGCGACATTTAAATTTTATTTAAAGCGTGGTTTCGTCAGAGTTTCATAGGTGTGCATTCTGGAAAAACAATATACCATCCAGTACGAGTTTTGCACATGTTTTCTAAGGTTTAAAAAGCATAAACACATCCTTAGATTTTGCAAAGATCCGAGATATCATTGTTATATGTTTATGTGATCTTGCTGCACCAAGAAGGTTTGTTCTACCATTAAACATCAGGGTTTTCAGTGAAGAAAAGGGAAGGACTTTTTGTTCGACATCGTAGACGAATCAAAGCCATTCGATGGACATTGAGACATTCGTGAAGTCGAATGTTGTGGACAAGTATCGTGGAAGACGAAATTTCTGCATGGGAACTATTGAAGTGCGGTAGAAGATCAGAAGGAGCGTCAAGACCCGTGGGGATCGACTCATTGAGTAAGGCTAATCTATCTTTGTAAAATCATTGTTCATAGTGATTGTCTGGCTTGGGTCGTCCGAGGTTGTTTTCCTGTCTTGGGTTTTTTCCTCTTATATCCGGTGTTATGAGTATTCTTTAATTTACTTTACTCGCTTTAGTCACTAGATGCATGTTTAGGATTAATTAAGGTAAAATTGGTTTAAAGTAAAAATCGGGTTTTCACAACATGGTTTGGTGGATTTTAAAAGTTGGATAATTTTTTGGTAAAAATTGCTTTGATTTGAAACACACAGACAAGGGCAAACCCGGGTTATTTTTCAAATTGGTATCAGAGATAGAAAACATAATTTATTTATTTTGTGATCCCGTGTGTTTTCAAAGATGAATTATGGAAATAATGAATTTTTTTGAACTCCTGTTTTCTATGGCACTAATTACACTTATTGGAAGATGAGACTGAAAAGTGAATTAAAGTCTATTGACGAGCGTGTTTGGCTAGCGGTTGAGAAAGGTTGGACACCCCCTGTCACTGTTATAGACGAGGTCACTAGTTTAAAGCATGTCGAGTCATGGACGAAAAATGAACATAGGCTGTCATAATATAATTCTAAGGGTTTGCACGTTATTTCTTCAAATGTCACACCGGAAGAATATAATAGAATTATGACTTGTGAAACATCAAAAGCGTCTTGGGATATTTTGGCACTCACTCACGAGGTAACTCGCACGGTTAGGGCGTCAAAACTTTAAAATCTCACCACGCAGTTTGAGACCATTAGGATGTTAGAGAGTGAGACTTTTGATGAGTTTTATGCTAGGTTGTCAAATATTGCAAACTCGTCATTTAACCAAGGTGAGAAAATTCCCGACAATCGTGTCATTAAGAAAATCCTTAGGTCGTTGCCTACTAGATTTGATGCGAAAGTGACTATTTTAAACTCCTTGGGTAAGTTAGAGTTGACAAAACTAGAAGAGATTGTAGGTGACTTACGAACCTAAGAAATCGACATGATTACCTCCAAGCAAGTGCCTAAGAAAGAGAAGGGTATTGCTTTGAAAACCCAAACGGAGGAAATTAAAGTTTCAGATTCCGATTCCAATTCCGATTTTGAGGATGTTGCTTTGTTGGCAAAGAAATTTAAAAAATTTATTATGTTTCAAAAGCAATCGAAAGATGCCAAGAAATTTGAAAAATTGAAGAACAACAAAGTAGATTCCACCTCGCAATGAGGATGCTGCTTTGTTGTTCAGTATCTATGGCTCGCAATGAGGAATCTGAAGATTTTTCTTATCAACCTGGACGAACTTCATCATTGCGAGCCACAGATACTGAACAACGTGTCACCCTCTAACAGAAAAGGCCAGTGCATTGGAAAGATTAAGTAGGGCCTCTCCTTTTGATCAATTAGTCCCTAGGAGGAACAAAAGCCCTCTTAATGCAGCGTCGAGGAACTTTCGACGACCATCATATTTAAGGGAAGGATCTGCCCAGTTGCGACCAGTTGCTCGTCAAGATGGATCCGCTGACCGACCAGTTGCTCGACAAGATAAATCCCAGGAAGCCACTTCAACGCGATCAGTTGCTCGAACCAATAGGCCCAAAGAAGGGAATGATGCATGGAAATGATCTGTTCAAAGGCTGGAGGATAGATTAGGGGAAATGGCTAAGGCTAAGAACCCTCTACAACGAACTATTTTTCGAGGAACACCTTTTGTCCAGGACATTGTTGATTTTCCAACACCATCAAAGTTGAAAGCACCTGTTGTGACTCCCAAGTATGATGGGAAGACTGACCCTGTCCTTCATATAGAACAATATCAAGTTGCTGCCGACATCTATGCTGTCCCAGACGAGATGAGATGCAGGGCACTCTCGGGAACTCTTACCGGATCTGCTCAGATATGGTATAATAATCTTCCTCGGGGTAAGATTTTAACTTTTCTTCAACTGGCTGAATTATTCATTGGGAATTTCTGCTTCGGAGCAAATCCAGTTAAACGAGTAGCACATTTGTTAAGTGTTAGACAAAAAGCTGGTGAGAGTATTAGAGATTATATAACTCATTTTAATAAAGAGAAGCTCGAAGTCATTGATTATGAGGAGAAGACAGCGATTACTGCTTTGATGAGTGAACTGCTGCCAAACAAGTTGTATAACACTTTGGCTAAAGACCCACCTTGAACCACGTCGGACCTAATGGGAAAAGCGTCCAAGATTATGAATGCGGAGGAGGCTATGTCCGCGAAGAATAATATGGACGCCAAAGAAACCAAGGGGGAAGGTGATAAAGCTAAGAAGAAAGAGCATAAGAACAATGGTGGTGATAAATATTCCAAAAGTAGGTCGTCATGGGAGGTCTTGAAGAAATTTGATAATTACACGCCTTTGAAGGCAAATATCAACCACGTCCTGGAAGAAATTAAGAACAGCGAGGAGTTAAACTGGCCAAAGAAAATGAAGTCAGACCCTGACACGAGGAATTGGGAGAAATATTGCGAGTTCCATAAGGATCATGGCCATATGACCAAAAATTGCATAGCTCTTCAGAACAAGATTGAAACACTCATTTGACGAGGAAAGCTAGCAAAGTATGTTGATCGGGGAGGCGAAAGAAGAAACAACGATCGAACTAGAGAAAGGTCTAGATCTCCTCGTCGAGCAGAGCAGAAAAAGAAGAGAAACCATGAAGATGATCTAGAGGATGACCCCGATCTCCCAAGAAACCAAGGCAGCCAGAACGAGAGGTATTTTCAATACGCTTTGGGTCATTTTATTGTAATGTCATTACAGGAGGAGATGCAGGAGGAGGAGACCTTACTACAGAAAGAAAAGCTTACCTCGGAGAGGCTCAAGCTTGCTCGTACATTCAGCGAATAAATTTAGCTGAGGAAGATCACCTGAGAAAGGTGACCAAAGAAAAATTAGTCATTGGGTTTTCGAAAAATGATCTTGCATGAGTTTTATATCCTCATGACGACCCACTAGTGATCAAAATGAGAATGAAGGAAGTCATGATTTCAAGAGTGCTGGTCGATAACGGTAGCTCGACAGACATCATGTTCTACTCGTGTTTCGATAGTTTAAATTTAAAGCTATCTCAACTGGAGCCTTACCACAGACCCCTCATCGGTTTTGCTGGCGAGAAAGTGTTTCCACTTGGGACGATCAAGTTGGATATATTCATTGGTACGTGTACTGCTTGTCGGATAGAAAGAATACGCTTTTTCGTGATGAATAAGAATGTCCAGTCATCGTACAATATCATCATGGGAAGGGTAGGATTGAAGAAGTTTGAGGCTGTACCATCTACAGTGCATCAATGCCTAAAATTTCCAACAAACTTTGGAGTAGGAGTTTTGAAAGGTGATCAGAAAGTATCTCGGGAGTGCTATTATTCATCCGCTGAGCAAGATGAATTGGAAGAATCAAAGAAAAAGACTACTACTTATCAAGTGGATGAAGGTGCAGAAATTGAAACCTTGGATCCACGGGATGAGTCACAACTCGTGAAGGGTCAAGTGGTGGAAGCTACTGAAAATATCATTCTGGACGATTAACATGCTGAGCGAACTACTCAAATAGGTTCATCGTTGGAATCCTCATTAAAACAAGAACTGATAACTTTCCTTAGAAGTAGAAAACAAACTTTTGCCTGGAGTCATGAAGATATGCCTGGGATTGACCCAAACTTCTTATGTCACGAGCTCAATGCGAATAAGGAGATCAAGCCTGTGAAGTAGAGAAGAAGAGTATTCAGTCCCAAGAAGAATCAAGCTATACAAGAGGAAGTCGATAAGCTCCAGAAAGCTTGTTTCATTGAAGATGTAAAATATCCAGATTGGTTAGCCAATGTGGTGATGGTAAAGAAGAAAAAGAACAAGTGGAGGATGTGTGTAGACTTCACCGACCTCAACAAAGCATGCCCAAAAGATCACTTTCCGTTGCCCCGAATTGATCAACTGGTGAATGCTACCTCGGGACACGAGTTGCTGAGCTTCATGGATGCTTATTCTGGTTATAATCAGATCAAAATGAAACCTGAAGACAGGGAGAGTACTTCTTTCATTACCCCTAGGGGAACTTATTTTTATAATGTTATGCCTTTTGGTTTAAAAAATGCAGGTGCGACATATCAGAGGCTGATGAATAAGGTCTTTGCTAAACAGATCAGTGACAATATGGAAGTCTATGTTGACGACATGCTGACAAAAAGAAAGAAAGCTACAGATCATTTAGTTGACTTAAGTCAAACTTTTGATCAACTAGATAAATATCAAATGAAGCTGAACCCGACAAAGTGCATATTTGGAGTACGAGAAGGCATGTTCCTCAGGTACATTGTCAATCAACGAGGCATTGAAGCAAATCCTGAAAAAATCAAAGCTCTATTAGGGCTGCGATCTCCAACAACGAAGAAGGAAGTACAGAGTCTCACAGGACGAGTAGCAGCACTCAACAGATTTGTGTCATGAGCAACTGATAGATGTCTCCCATTCTTCAAGACACTCAGAAAATTTTTTAAGTGGAATGATGAATGTGAGAAGGCCTTCCAAGACTTGAAGAAATACTTGGGAGCACCTCCACTGTTGTCCAGGCCAGTGATGGGAGAAAAATTGTATTTGTACCTTGCAGTGTCCGAGAATGCAGTTAGCTCGGCGTTGATTAGAGTGGAGAATGGAGTACAAAAGCCAATTTACTACACAAGTAAGGCCTTCCAAGGAGCAGAGATCAGATATCCGAGACTGGAGAAATTGGCACTGGCGCTGATTGAGGCGAGTAGGAGAATGAGGCCGTACTTCCAAGCTCATACTATAGTAGTATACACTGATTGAGGCCGTACTTCCAAGCTCATACTATAGTAGTATACACTGATGTGCCATTGAGACAAGCCCTTCATAAGCTAGAGAAATCAGGGAGATTGATGTACTGGGAAATAGAGCTCGGAGAATATGATATAATTTATGAACTCAGATCATCGCTAAAAGGGGAAGCTGTAGCAGATTTCATAGCGGAGTTCACCTATCCTGATACCCCCGAGGAGTAAGAGTTGCTCGCTGATCAACCTGTGGATGTTACAGGATCGACAGACACTAGCTGAGACCAACTCCGGTTGGTAAGAGGGCAAGTGGATGTTACAGGATCGACAGACACTAGCTCAGACCAACTTCGGTTGGTAAGAGGGAAAGTGGATGTTACAGGATCATTAAATTCGAGCTCAGGCCAACCTCGGTTGGTAAAAGGGCAAGAAAAGATGATCGATGAGGAGAGAGAAAAATCCGGGGAGGATGAAAGGAAACAGCAAATATTTCACCGAGGAACTCTGACTGATAAAAAATTTGAAGACGAGTTACCTATATGGAGGCTATATGTAGATGGCTCATCCTGCACTGTAGGATGTGGCGCGGGGATAGTTCTAAGCACTCCAGATGAGGTCGACATGGAATACGACTTGCGTTTCCAATTCAAAGCTTCCAACAATGAGGCTGAATATGAGGCCATGATTGCAGGGCTTAATTTGACAAAAATTATGGAGGCACAACAAGTTGTGATTTTCAGTGACTCTCAATTGATTATAAACCAAATGATGGGAGTATATGAAGTTAGAGGAGAATTAATGATCAGATATCATGCAAAGGCAAAGGAACTGTTATCAGAATTTACTGCTATTCAGCTGGTCAGAATACCAAGAATGGAGAATGCGAGAGCAGACGCCCTAGATCCACTAGCTTCAGCTACTCGCATCGAGCTACGACGAACAATCCCAATTGAAGTGTTAGCTGGTTGGAGTATAGATGAAGATCTGAAGATGAATTTTATCACCCTTGATTTAGGACCATCTTGGATGGATCCCATCAGGGTATCTATCGAGGTAGGAGAATTTCCAATTGACAAGCTTACAGCCAAGAAGTTGAAGTTTAAAGTTGCTCGGTATGCATTAACTAATGGTTTTTTATATAGACGAGGAATTATGGCAGGTTTACAAAGATGTGTACATCCCACCGAGGTGAAAGATTTGATTCAAGAGATCCATGAAGGGTCTTGTGGAGCACATGTAGCAGGTCGGACACTTTTACAAAGGGTGATGACGCAGGGATACTACTGGCCGACGATGATGGAAGATTGTATAGCCTATGCCAAGAAATATGACAAGTGCCAACGCTTTTCCTCCATCCGAAGAGCTCCACAAGCATTGTTGACACCCATAACTTCCCCTTGGCCGTTTGCCATGTGGGGAATTGATTTGGTTGGATCACTGCCAACGACTCGAGGAAGGTTCAAGTACCTCGTCGTCGCAGTGGATTATTTTACTAAGTGGGTAGAAGCTGAGCCACTCGTTGATATGACGTACGAGAAGGTGTACCAATTTTTTTTAAGAACATCATTTGCCGATATGGTCTTCCTCATGCTTTCATCAGAGACCATGGAACACAATTTGATAACGAGGAGTTCGCTGCCTATTGTCATCAATCAAATATTTTGAAGGTTCATTCAGCACCAGGCCATCCTCAAAGAAATGGACAAACTGAAGTGACAAACAGAACGCTGCTGAACGGTTTGAAGAAAAGATTGGATGATGTGAAAGCGAATTGGATTAACGAGTTACAATCAGTACTATGGGCTTACCGAACTACTCCCCGAGTAGAAACTGGAGAATCACCATACATGCTGGCGTTTGGAAGTGAGGTTGTCATACCTGTCGAGTTGGGTCTCCCAATACACAGGGTACTGAATTTTAATTCCCCTGTCAACGATTTAATGAGAAGATTGGATTTAGACAAGCACGTGGAGGTCAGAGAGGAGGCAGCCATTAGAAATGTTGCTTACCAGCAGCGGACAACTTTGTTTTACAATAAGAGGGTGAAGAAGTGCGACCTGAAAGAAGGAGACTATGTGCTGAAGAAAGTAATTCAAAAGCATAACAAACTGGAGGCAAATTGGCATGGACCATACCAAGTTACAGAAGTTGTTCGACCAGGAACTTATCGAATAGAAACTTTAGAAGCCGAAGAGTTTAAGAATGCATGGAACGCAGAGCATCTGCGCAAGTATTATCAGTGATGTATATGTAACACAGTTTCCATCGGTATGAATAAAATAAAAATATTATGTAAGTCTCTCTGTTTATTGAAATTTTTCGGGGAACACTAGTGCTATGCACTACTCGGCAAAGCTCGGTAGACTACTCAAGAAAATATTCCAAACTGTGCCAACATAGTTGGACGAGGAGGAAAAAATATTCCAAACTGTACCAACATAGTTGGTCGACGAGGAAAAAATATTCCAAACTGTACCAACATAGTTGGTCGACGAGGAAAAAAATATTCCAAACTGTACCAACATAGTTGGTCGATGAGGAAAAAATATTCCAAACTGTACCAACATAGTTGGTCGACGAGGAAAAAATATTCCAAACTGTACCAATATTGTTGGTCGACGAGGAGAAAATATTCCAAACTGTACCAACATAGTTGGTCGACGAGGAGAAAATATTCCAAACTGTACAAACGTAGTTGGTCGAGGAGGAGAAATATTCCTAAAAATGCCAACCTGTTTGGCTAGGAAACGAAATATTCCAAACTGTACCAACATAGTTGGTCGACGAGGAGAAAATATTCAAAACTGAACCAAGTATGGTTGGTCGGGGATAAAAATCCACTAACTATAGTTGGTCAACGAGGAGAATTTATCAATTTTGATTAGTCGGATACATTTTATGAAAAAGATATGGTTAGTCGGGGATCAACTCCCACTAACTATAATTGGTCTACGAGCACAATTTAACAACCTTGGTTGGTTGGAAAATTTTTAAACATTTTTATACTCATTACTTTATCGAGCAACATTATTGGTACTTGTAACTTTTTTACTAAGTTGGTCGATGAACAGCACAATATTATTATCTTTTTAACAGAGATACATGAATATAAAGTATTTGATAACTACAAGATAATAGCAATTGAGGTTTGCAAGCAAGAATGAAAGTTTTTCATAAAATTCAAAATAAATTACAAGTTACATTGATAATTACATGGTTTTTTCCCCTCAGCTTTCGATACAGGTTTCTCGCCAGATGGCGGATCATTTAAAGACTGAAGAGAATGGATGAAGTTCAAATCCTTCAGCATCCTGACGTTCATCACAGAAGGTCGATCTAAAAGATGCTCGGGACGAGATACCTCAACTTGAGAATGTAAATTGTAGTCACCGAGGTATTTTGAAATTAAGCTCCGAGGAATGGCACGACTTGGGATCCATTCCATGTCCAAATTGTACGGTGGCACAGGCAAGTCGAGCAACCCGGAATCGTAGTAGTACCACAGATAGTGTCCTTGTTCGAGCTTCAGCACACCTAAGGCATTCAGCCAGCCTTGTTTGTAGCCCTCATTATTAGCATTCTGGATACGATCGTCCAAATTGAATAGTGCTTCGTTGTATCCAGCCATCCAGAACTCCCTGGGCTGTTTGTGGAATTGATATGTTAGCTTTTCTAGCTGATCATGGAGGCTCTTAATAAAAAGCTCCTTATTCTCCAAGATAGATTTCTGCGCAGAGATCTGTTTTTCCAAGTCTCTAATTTTCTTTGACATGTCAGACAAAGCCTGGTTCTTAGCCATTAACTGGGAAGCTTGGTTCTCTAAGGCAGATGCTGTCCTCTGTTCCTCCATAAGCATCTGAGCTGCTCTTCCTCATCCCCGAGGAGCTCTTTCTCATCCTCGAGGAGATGTGGAAGGGCCCAACCTTTTTAAGGTGTCCAACTCTTGCCTCAATTTGGCATTCTCAACCTCTAAAAATGAAAATCCCTCGTCAGTCACTGGGATTATAGCTGTTGAAGAAGAGACTGTAAACTTCAATTGTGCTAGCTCTCTCTGCAAAGTGTTATTCTTTTTCTCCAACAGCTCTGCAATCTGTCTACATGCTTCAACTTCACCCCTTAGGGTTCTCTCCCTGATATCGTACCCAGGAAGGAGCTTCTCGTAGCCCTTCTCGGCAGAAAGTTGCTGATATCTCTTCTCATACCCCTCATGCAACAAGGCAGTTGATTCCTTGTACTGATTCTGAAGGTCTTCGAGGGTACATTGAAGATCCTCGATCATTTCATAGTAAGCCACATTATTGGCCACTGCTCCGTCAAGTAAACATTTCAGGTACTGATAAGCTTCGACTGCCTATTCTGAAGCACCATGACCAAGGATATCAGCAACTTGTGCAGCACTCAAGTCTGCATGACCAGCCTTAAAGTACTCATTGCATTGTTGTAGCAACTTCGTGTCATGGGAAGATAGCAGGTCCATCCTTGCTAGAAACTAGCAGAGAAAGAAAAAATAATCATCAAAAAGAAGATCAAGACAGAGTACAAACAGAAAAAAGACTGAAGCTGTTGACAATGAACGACGAAAGAGATGAACGCACAAGAGAGTAGAAGACAATGAAAAACTCGAAGATGAAAATTTGAAAAGATAGAAGACGTTGGGAGTCTCTTTGAAGTTTAAATACCTTGCCTTGGGAACTGGCGAAGTAATGATTATAAAAAGGATGATTACGTTACCGACGGCTAAAAAGGGGAAAAGTGACGCGGGAACCGAAGCGAGCAGAAAAGTCCAAAAAAGCTTGATTCTACGAATTGGGAAGGAGAAATAAATACAAGGGAGATGATCCTAAAAATCAGGAAGAACATTTTTCAAGATATCGTATTCCGAGAAAGAATGTTCCATACTCCTCAAATTTCGAACTATGAAACATTGGGGGCTTCTGTTGATACCAAATTAATCTACTGAATTGGATCAATCATATGAAGACATGTGGCTATCTACATGACAACAAAAAGCACTTCCGAGATAATTACACGCTCCGAGGAACCATGTTACTCCGAGGAACGCATACACTCCGAGGAACAGACCTCTCCGAGGAACTCATACGCCCCGAGGAACAGACCTCTTCGAGGAACTCTTGAATACCAGAAAGCTCAGGCGGTCTGAGCTGCATCTCGAACAGAGCATTAATTGATGAATAACCAACGATACAACTGGTCCATTAAATGCTTATCATTTAGACGCACACGCTTAAAGGGCATTAAATGTATTACCCTTTCATACGTATATCATTTAATGTATCACCCTTTCATATGACAACCTCAAGGCTATAAATACATTGTACAATCCTCTTTGTAAAAGGGGCGGATTCTGAATCCAAACTTTGGGATCCAGGATGCAATTTCTTGTAATCGACAATTCCCAAACACTCAGCAATGAAACAACAGTGGACATAGGACATTCATATAAGGCTGAACCACTTTAAAAATCTTTAGTCTCATTTATTTATCTGTGATTGAATTATTAGAGTGATCTAATTTTTTACATCAACACCCACTGAGAGGCCATGAACTTATGAGAGGGTTGAGATCGTCGGTCGACAACTTGATGACAGGAGAAAAATCTTGGCACTTGGCACATTTATGGATGAACTGAACAACATATTTTTACATGAAAGACCACTAAGAGCCTTGAGAGATGGCCATGTAGGAGAGTGATCATCCACCTGTGTGAGCTCTACAATAGCCTTCGTGCGTTTTGCTGAGAATACCTTGTACTCGCTTAAGGTGGACACACTTGAGCGAAGGGCCTATGAACGATCGTCGATAAAGTTTTCCCTCGGAGTCTAGGCAAAACCTTGCTGACTCAATTATTACTTCATGAGCTTTTTTAAAAAATTGTACATGTTTTTTTCAAACTGCGCGTATACCTAAAAAAAACTATTTTCAACTGCTTTTATAGTTTTTTTAAATGTAACTATTTTTTAAAATCGAATGTGTTTTTAAGGAAAAAAAATGTTTTAACCATTTTATAAAACAGTTAAACATATTTTTTTAACATGTACAGTTTTTTAAAAGAAAACATTTAAAATAGTTAAAAACATATTTTTTTTCAAAAAAAATAGCTAATATAGTTTTTTTTAAATAAACACAGTTTAGAAAAACACGTACAATTTTTTTAAAAAAATAATTAAAAATAGCTTTAATTAATGTACAGTTTAAAAAATAGTTAAAATTATTTTATTACACATGCTTAGTTCTAAAAATAAACACGCACGGTTTAAAAAAAGTAGAATATAGTATTTGTAAGGACATAAATTTCCAATTGAGTCCCTGTATTATTTTGACTTAATTCCGTGAACAAAACTTGTTTGTAATATGTCATAGGGAGATTTTTTATTTGTGTCACGATCTCACTTGGTCTATAACGTATTGAAGAAAATTGAAGACGTTGCGGCAAAGCTTCAAAGAATTAATCATGTTGAAGTTTAATTGGTGTGAGTTTATTTGTTTTCAAAGATAATTGCATTCCGAGATCACTCAGGTGTGAATGCGTATAATTAATTGTGCTCAGAATTATTTTTATAAAAGATATGGATGTATTTTTATAAAGAAAAATATTTTTAAATTTTTTTAAAAGTGTTTTAAAGGTTTACACTACGTTTTATTATGATAAACTCGAAATAGAGTTTGACTAATTTGGATCTCTTTTAAAAGAGACGTTTGCATCATAAAGTCAAAAAGTCAAACTTACGCGCTGTCGTTCAAATGACATAAGCTCTTGTTCGAACTAGATGCTCATGTCATGCGAATGACGTGGCCTTGTCGTTCAAACAACACGTTTTTCGAGGCGACATTTAAATTTTATTTAAAGCGTGGTTTCGTCAGAGTTTCATAGGTGTGCATTCTGGAAAAACAATATACCATCCAGTACGAGTTTTGAACATGTTTTCTAAGGTTTAAAAAGCATAAACACATCCTTAGATTTTGCAAAGATCCGAGATATCATTGTTATATGTTTATGTGATCTTGCTGCACCAAGAAGGTTTGTTCTACCATTAAACATCAGGGTTTTCAGTGAAGAAAAGGGAAGGACTTTTTGTTCGACATCGTAGACGAATCAAAGCCATTCGATGGACACCGAGATATTCGTGGAGTCGAATGTTGTGGACAAGTATCGTGGAAGACGAAATTTCTGCGTGGGAACTATTGAAGAATGGTAGAAGATCAGAAGGAGCGTCAAGACCCGTGGGGATCGACTCATTGAGTAAGGCTAATCTATCTTTGTAAAATCATTGTTCATAGTGATTGTCTGGCTTGGGTCGTCCGAGGTTGTTTTCCTGTTTTGGGTTTTTTCCTCGTATATCCGGTGTTATGAGTATTATTTAATTTACTTTACTCGCTTTAGTCACTAGATGCATGTTTAGGATTAATCAAGGTAAAATTGGTTTAAAGTAAAAATCGGGTTTTCACAACATGGTTTGGTGGATTTTAAAAGTTGGATAATTTTTTGGTAAAAATTGGTTTGATTTGAAACACACAGACAAGGGCAAACCCGGGTTATTTTTCAAATTGGTATCAGAGATAGAAAACATAATTTATTTATTTTGTGATCCCGTGTGTTTTCAAAGATGAATTATGGAAATAATGAATTTTTTTGAACTCCTGTTTTCTATGGCACTAATTACACTTATTGGAAGATGAGACTGAAAAGTGAATTAAAGTCTATTGACGAGCGTGTTTGGCTAGCGGTTGAGAAAGGTTGGACACCCCCCGTCACTGTTATAGATGAGGTCACTAGTTTAAAGCATGTCGAGTCATGGACGAAAAATGAACATAGGTTGTCATAATATAATTCTAAGGGTTTGCACGTTATTTCTTCAAATGTCACACCGGAAGAATATAATAGAATTATGACTTGTGAAACATCAAAAGCGTCTTGGGATATTTTGGCACTCACTCATGAGGTAACTCGCACGGTTAGGGCGTCAAAACTTTAAAATCTTACCACGCAGTTTGAGACCATTAGGATGTTAGAGAGTGAGACTTTTGATGAGTTTTATGCTAGGTTGTCAAATATTGCAAACTCGTCATTTAACCAAGGTGAGAAAATTCCCGACAACCGTGTCATTAAGAAAATCCTTAGGTCGTTACCTACTAGATTTGATGCGAAAGTGACTATTTTAAACTCCTTGGGTAAGTTAGAGTTGACAAAACTAGAAGAGATTGTAGGTGACTTACGAACCTAAGAAATCGACATGATTACCTCCAAGCAAGTGCCTAAGAAAGAGAAGGGTATTGCTTTGAAAACCCAAACGGAGGAAATTAAAGTTTCAAATTCCGATTCCAATTCCGATTTTGAGGATGTTGCTTTGTTGGCAAAGAAATTTAAAAAAATTATTATGTTTCAAAAGCAATCGAAAGATGCCAAGAAATTTGAAAAATTCAAGAACAACAAAGTAGATTCCACCTCTAAGGATAAGTTTGATAAGACTAAGAGAGATGAGTCGGATAGGTGTTTTGGGTGTGAGGCGTACGGTCACAAAGTTAAGGAGTGTCCCACTAGACTTAAGAAAGAGGGAAAGCAACCTATTTCATATAATGCCACCTTAAGTGATAGTGATCCGGAAGAGGAAGAGAGTTCCCCCATTGATCGTAACTTTGATGCATTCATGGAATGTCGTGTGAGCGATGACGATTATCATGTGCATGACACTTCCGAGGAGGTTTTGAATGAATCTCACGTTAGTGAGGGAGAAGAGAGTGATGAGTAGGAGATAAATGTGAAAGAGTTGCAAGTTGTGATTAATGAGTTGTATGCCGAAACGGTGAAGGTGAAAAAGTCTAACTCAAAAGTGTAAGGTAAGTTGAATGACCGTGCCATAGAAAATATTGGGGATCTTAGAGAACGAGAGAAGGAGTTTAGGGAGAAACTAGAGTTTGTGGAGAAAGAGAGACAATCTCCGTGGTTTGATGGAGTCTTTGAAAAAGGAGATTTTAGCTTTTGAGGAGTCTAGGCATTTGCTTGAGTCTAGGGTTCATGAGTTGGAGGAGAGATTGAGAGACTCGCCTAGAGTTAAGTTTGATTTGGAGGCTAGGTCGGAGAAATTAGATAAGATCTTAGGCACCGTCCAAATTAAGGGAGATAGGGGAGGTATAGGTTTTGATGAGAGAGTTGTTCCCATCCCCCCCCACACATGAGACAAACACTAGGAAGGGTAGCAAAGTTCCACATAGAGGTAATCATTCCCACCATCGCTACACTTGCACGTTTTTTGGTAAGAAAGGTCACCATAGGCGTTATTGTTACGACCTTAGACAAGCTCCTAAGAAGTTTAGGAATAAAGTTGTCCGGGTTCCCCAAACCCCCATGCATCGTTTTACACCTACTTGGGTTAGGAAATCGGATTTAGTGTCTTTAGGAATTAAACTTCATGATTCTCGTTTGGGTGCACTTGATTCTTTCCATGCTAAATCTAAAACGTGATAGTGTTGCCATGTTTGTCATATACTAGTTTTCTTCATGATTTATTCATTGCTAGTATAGTGACATGTCTATCATTTTGTATTATAGTTTTCATTTGTTTGAGTCCTATTGAAAAATACAAAAAGATTTTTCTTTTATTTGAGTCAAAATATGAAAAGCCAAAAAAAATCGGTTTTTGTTTTTTAGTTTACATGTTTTATGTGGCATATTGGTGTGCTTGGACCCCCCCCCCCCCCCCCCCGTCATTTCATTATCTATGTGTCTAGGACATTTGGTCATTATTATCGATGCTTAGAGTGATCTTAACCATTGTTTATAAGGGGTTGTTTCGAAGTTGAAATGAATTTTTATTCGATTTTTTATATATGCCAACATTGCACACATGCACGAGTTTATATGAATGTTTGACTTCTCTTGCATATTTGAATTTGGTGAGGCATTCTTATCTCAATCTTGTCACCTATACGTAAGTAGACTTAAGGAGAAATGTGCATGTAATAACCATTTACCAAGAGGATTTGGATTGATATCTAATTAAAAAAATGATGAGTGATTCACGGGAAAGGGCTGCGAGAGTTCAAAATTGACTCGTCGTGAAAGCCACTGCTTAAAAGAGCCCAAAAGAAAAAGCAAAATGAAAAAGGGCCAATAAGATTTTCTCTAAGTTGAGAATGTTATAAACCTCAAAAGAACTTGAAAAAGTATACATTTATGAGGGAGTTTGGTTAGAGAAAATTTTAAACGGGTTTGCACATCTAATCTTAATGTTGAAATATTACAATTTGACGCTATTGTTTGTAGAATCGTCAAAAATATGGATTTCTGTGAAGAATGCGTTTTAGAGAAAACAATCAACAATATATTTCTCAAGATGAGAAATAAAATGAAACTAAGTGTAATGTAACATGAATAACTCAGATCTGAGATTTCTATGGAAACAGAAACTAGATCTAAGTAGAAGTCTAAGTTGGAAACAAGATCTCACGAACACAAGGTTACAGCAACAAAAATAACTCAACTCAAACTCTCAAACACTCAAGAACACTCAGGTTGGATTTTTTGGTTATGGTGTTTTGAAGAAGTGTTTGGGTTAGGTTTGAATAGGATTTGGATGAAGTTAGGGTTTCTAACTTTTTTCTCTTAGAGAAAACAATCAACAATATATTTCTCAAGATGAGAAATAAAATGAAACTAAGTGTAATGTAACATGAATAACTCAGATCTGAGATTTCTATGGAAACAGAAACTAGATCTAAGTAGAATTCTAAGTTGGAAACAAGATCTCACGAACACAAGGTTACAGCAACAAAAATAACTCAACTCAAACTCTCAAACACTCAAGAACACTCAGGTTGATGTTTTTGGTTATGGTGTTTTGAAGAAGTGTTTGGGTTAGGTTTGAATAGGATTTGGACGAAGTTAGCGTTTCTAACTTTTTTCTCTCTCTAGTTTCTCTCTTCTCTCTCTACTCTCTCTTCTCTCTTCTCTCTCAATACTTTGAGGAAATGAAAATGGCAAAAATCTTCGAAGTCTGAGAGAAGGCCCCTTTTTATAGGGAGAGAGGAAGGTTCGAGATATCTGATCCAAACCAAGGGCTGAGATTGAGTCAATTTAAATTGACTTGAATCTAAAGGCTTGCACAAGGCGGTGCTTAAACGAGTGCTGATGGGCTTAAAGAATTACACGGGGATTCATCAAGGAAACATGCAGACCATTGATAAGAAATGATCCAAGGGCTGAAAACACACGCGACTAATGTCTCAGTAAAGAAACACAAATCTAACCAATCAGAGGCAGACAGGTGTTGGCCAGTTATGAGATGTTAAACGCGTGTCTAAACTAATTACAAAGACTACCCTGAAGTCTCTGCAGCTTTCGGATTCTACCCAAGGTAACTTTAGGCCATAAAATACAACAAGTCATATTAAGAGATTGACCCCAAAACTTTTTAAAACAAGATTTAATTATTAAAAACATGATTTAAAAATGTTTAAAAAATCCCAAAAAATTATTAAAAAACAAACTTAGGGATTTAAACACACACAACACATGTACACACATACTTATGCAATATGATGTGCAAAAGATGAATTCTAAGTGTGTGAGTGTTGGCAATAGTCTCTTGATCATAACAAGAAAGAGAGATGAATAGGCAATCCAACTTCTGAGGCTTTTTGGTTTCTAGGTAGACACAATTTTGTCACAATTTCCAAACTAGATGAGCACTTATACAATATATACTCAAGTGAGTCAAAGGTATAAGGGCTTCAATCTCCCCCTTTGGAAATATGAGACAAAATCTCCTTTGAGTCATCTAGGACTTGTAGGGCAACAGAAAAAATAAAAACTTATTCCTATCAAAATTCTATCTACCCAAATCCTAGAAAACAAAAAGTACATAACTCAACTAAGTACATTTGAATACCCTATTACAACTGTAAAGAGTAACAGTACAACAAGAACCTGCAATAATTCACTAAGATCAACCTATTTAGAATATGCAAGAGTTGAATAGACTCAAATTTCTCCCCCATTTTGTCTCAAATGGACAAAGGGAAAAACTTAGATAAACAGCAAAAAGATTAATCAGCATAAACAATACCAATAGATTTACGTAATGAAATGAATCTATTATAATCTAGAGGTTTGGTAAATATATCTGCGAGTTGTAGATCAGTAGGAAGATAATTGATTTCTAACTCCTTAGATTCAACCAATTCACGTATAAAATGATGTCTTATTTTAATATGCTTTGTTCGCAAGTGTTGAACAGGATTTTTAGAAATATTAATCGCACTTTGATTATCACAATAGAGCTGTAATTGGTTTTCTTGAATACCATAATCACTTAGCATTTGTTTAAGCCAAATTAATTGAGCACAACAGCTGCCAGCGGCTATATATTCAGATTCAGCTGTTGAGAGTGATGTGCTGTTTTGTTTTTTACTACTCCATCCTACCAAGTTATTACCTATATAATAACATGCTCCTGAAGTGCTTTTACTATCATCAGTACACCCAGCCCAGTCAGCATCAGTGTACCCAATTATAGTGCTTGGTGTGTCATTAGTGTACCAAAGACCTAGATTTAGAGTGCCATTTACATATTTAATGATACGTTTAACAGCATTCAAGTGGCTCTCTTTAGGGTTACTTTGATATCGAGCACATACACACACAGCATACATAATATCAGGACGCGAGGCAGTAAGATATAGTAAAGTGCCTATCATACTACGATATATAGTAGGATCTACAGATGTTCCATTGTCATCTTTAAAAAGTTTTAGCGTAGTACTCATGGGTGTTTTAGCATTTTTAGCACTCTTAAGGCCGAATTTCTTAACGATCTCTAAAGCGTACTTAGATTGCGAAACAAATAATCCTTCTGGATTTTGTTTGACTTGGAGACCTAGAAAGAACTGTAACTCCCCGATAAGGGACATCTGAAATTCCTTACTCATAATTTCATAAAAGGATTTTACTTCCGAGGTAGAAGTTGATCCAAATATAATATCATCTACATAAACTTGAGCAATCGTAATGTTTTTGTCAAAATGTTTGACAAATAAAGTTTGGTCATTTCCACCTCTTTTGAACCCTTTATCCAAAAGAAAATTGGAAAGTCGCTCATACCAAGCTCTATGAGCTTGTTTAAGGCCATATAAAGCCTTTTTCAGATGAAATACATGATTTGGATGCTTAGGGTCAATGAACCCTTTAGGTTGTTCTACATAGGTTTCCTCAGCCAATATTTTATTAAGGAACGCAGATTTGACATCCATTTGATATAATGTAAAATGCATGTGACAAGCTATAGCAAAAAACAGACGAACTGATTCTAAACGAGTAACAGGGGCAAACGTCTCGTTAAAATCAATTCCTTCTATTTGGGAGTATCCTTGAGCAACTAATCTAGCTTTATTTCTAGTTATTATCCCATTTTCATCACTTTTATTTTGAAAATCCAACGAGTACCAACAACCTTTTTGTGATCAGGACGTGGAACAAGATACCATACATCATGAATGACAAATTGTAAAAGTTCATCCTGCATAGCAGAAATCCAGTGAGAGTCATTCAATGCCTCATTTACATTCTTTGGTTCCACAAGGGAAACAAAACATGCATAATGTGCATAATTTCTAAGTTGGGATCTTGTACGCACTGGCTCAAGGGTTGCCAACTACGTTGTTTATGGGATGATCTTTAGAAAACCAGTTAGGTACTTCAGGTGTCTCAATAGGAAATGAATTATCTATTTCAGAGCGGTCATTTTCTAAAATATTTGAAGACTCTTCTTCCAAAGGTAATTCACCATTCTTGCTTTCTACAGTAGTGTCACTAACAATTACATTTATTTATTCCATCATGGTTTTAGTACGAAGATTATACACTCAATAAGCTCTACTGTTAGGCGAGTATCCTAGAAATATGGCTTTAACTTCTCGGCTCTCAAATTTAGATAAGTGTTCCATATCTTTGCATACATAACAAGTACTGTCAAAGGTTCTAAGATATTTGAGATTAGGCTTCTTATTGTACCAAAGTTCATAAGGGGTTTGTTTGGAATTCTTTCTAAGATAGACCCTATTAATGATGTGACACGCAGTACAAATAGATTCTACCCAAAAATATTTAGGTAAGTTCTTAGCATGTAACATGACATGTGCCATCTCTTGCAAGGTACGATTCTTTCTCTCGGCGATTCCATTTTGTTGAGGAGTCTTAGGAGCACTGAACTCATGTTTGTAACCATTATAGTCACAATATTCTACAATACTGGTGTCTTTGAATTCACCACCTCTATCACTACGGATTCGATTTACTTGAATGTCCTTTTCATTTTCAATCCTATGAAGAATTTTTAGGAAGGTTTGAAAAGTGTCAGACTTTTGTTTTAGAAAGTCTACCCAAGTAAATCTAGTGAAGTCATCAACCATAACTAGGATGTAACTGTGCCCACAAAGACTAACAGTTTGGGAGGGACCCATTAGGTCCATATGGATGAGTTCTAAGGGATTAGAGGTGAGAATGTCTTTGACTTTCTTATGAGGGGCCTTAACAATTTTACCTTCTTGACAGGAACCACAAACAATATTATGAATGGGTTTAATTTTTGGAATTCCTCTTACTATGTCTTGAGTAGACAATTTACTAAGATTATCGTAATTTATGTGACCCATTCTGTTATGCCATATCTCGTTGTCATCCATTCTGGCAACATTACAAGTTTCAGATTTCTCTTGACAGTGTAACATTTGTCAGGAGTTCTGAATCCAGTAATTATGCATTCACCTTTTTCATTTAAAATCTTGCAATTGTTCTTTGAAAAGGTAACAGTATGGTCTGAGTCACAAAATTGCGAAATGCTAAGTAAGTTGGCCTTTAGACCTTTAACTAGAAGAACATCTTTAAGAATAGGAAGCCCATCTTCTTGGAGAGTTCCTTTGCCTATGATTTGAGATGAAGCTCCATCACCAAAAATGACTTTACCACCAGCATATCTGGTTTTGTTTAAAAGTTTAGTTTCATCTCCTGTCATATGCTTAGAACATCCAGAGTCTAAATACCAACCAGATGATGTGTGTTCGGCTTTTAAAGCAGTAACAACAATATTACACTTCATCTGAGGTAATAGATCATCTTTTCTAATCCAAATTGCTCTAGTTTTCAACTTGCGCTTATTAGCTCTCAACTCATAGAATTTGCGAGCACTAGATTTTTTCTGAAAAATGTTTTGCGCATGATTTTGAATTTTGTGAAAGACTTGAGCATTTGGTTTAGGAAAATGCTTAGGATTCCTTCTAGGAAATGTTCTTTTAGGTTTGGTCTTTCTCTTTCTATAGTTCGATTTTTATCTGTATGTCTAGGAAGTATATAATTGTTTCGACGCCTCCTAGAGTAGTTAAAGTTCTGGTAAGTACGAGGATTATAGATAGGTTTGACAAGTCTCCTAGCATAGCAACCATCGAAAGAATGACCATATATGTCACAGTAGGAGCAATAAAGATTGCTCAAGATGGGGGTCTCCTTAGGAAAGTCTCTAAACAAAGGTTTAATAGAGTTTTGAAGCTGAACTCTATTTCTAGGTGGTACAGGTTTGAATGCAGACTCACTCTTCCTAATGGAAGGGCAGACGTATTTAGCCTTAGGTGAACTTATAAGCTTAGAGCAACTTGATTCCCCAATGTTAAAACTTTGATTTTTCGAATCAAACTCAGTTTTTATGGAATGAAAATCTGGGCATGTTTCAATAGGTCTTTTCTCCTGACACAAACTTGATAGGTTCAAAATGTTTTGTTTGTGTTTTCAAATTGGGACAAAATCCTATGCCAGTTCAATCATCAGAATTGGTTTTAGATTCAATAACAAATTCATCAAAATAGTTTGAATTATTTTCAAATTTTGTAAATTTTTTGAAAACAGTTGCTGTCTTTTCTTTGGTTTGTTCCAATTCTAACAATGTCCCTTTGTATTTTTTCTCCAGAATTTCATTTGTTTCAGTCAAATTTTTCAATTTTTCATCAAAAACTTTAATTTCACTTTCATGAGTTAGACATTGGGTAGTGTACTCTTCAGCATTTAGTTTAACCATCAGGCTTAAATCTTCCAATTTCTTGGTAAGATCTTTAACAGTCTTCTCTAGTCTAGCGCTTTTCTTGAGAGTCTTAGTGTAAAGTGTGTGAATGTCTGGGAGGTCTTCATTGTCCGAATCACTAAGTGTGGTGTGTGGAGTGACCCCTAACGATTCATTTGTTAAACTCACACACCCATGGACATCGTCATTATCGCCATCCCTTTGACTCACACACCTCGAGGTAGTACATGCAACATTCTCAGTAATCAAAGCATCTAAACCAGTAATAACCACATTCGAATTATCAGTCATAGAGTTATTTGGTTCATCCTCATTAACAAACATAGGCATGTCATCATTATAAGTAATCTTAGCAAAGAAGGACATGCAAGGATCAAAAGCATCTGATGACTCAGGTTCCTCATTTTCAGAGTCACTTGAATCATCCCATGTTTTGCAGATGTTAGCTCTAGTGTGTTTGTTTTGAGTGTTCAAATTAACTCTATAGTCTTGTGCAATGTGTCCCAGTTTACCACATCTATAGCATTCAGTCTTCTTAAGGTCTCTATTGGGTCTAGCGTGAGAGTCCTTGTGATTTTTGTCATTGTTTTTCTCATGAGGTCTGTGATTAGAGGGAGTTGGATAATTTGACTTGCCTTGTTTATTTGCCACTTTGTTTCTAAACTTAATGATTTTCTTGAACTGTTTAGTCATTAAGGCAATCTGATTGTCCAAACTTTCTATATCGCAGTCCTCATCAGATTCAACAATGGAAGTATTAAACTCAGGTTTAATCAATTTAGAAGAGAAGCTTAGATTGGAACTAGTCTGTTTCCTATGGGATTGGGTTAACTGTTTCTTAAATTCCAGTTCCATTTCCACAGTTCTTAATTTACTACTGAGTAATTCAGGAGTGAGATTTATATCACACATTTCCTCAATAGCATATCTTTTATTATCAAACTTCTGTGGTAATGATCTCAGAATTTTAGATACAATTTCTTGTCTATCATAAGTTATCCCATTAGCATGCAGTTTGCTCACAATATCAGTCAGGTTCATGTAGAAGTCATCAAATGATTCAGTTTCAGACATAATTAAGGAGTTATACTACTGGATAAGCATTTGGGTTTTAGCAGCCTTAACTCTAGTGTCTCCTTCATGAGCAGTGACTAAGGTGTCCCAAGCTTCCTTAGAAGTGGTACAAGATGAGATTCTTTTGAACTCATGTTCATTTATAGACATAAATATAGCATTCTTTCCTTTATTGTTATTTCGAGAAACTTGTTTCTCTTCTTGAGTGAACTCACTTAGAGCTTTCTTAACCCTCTCATTACTTCCTTTGTTGGCTGGTTTAGTAGGAAAGTATAACCATTTTCAACAATGTCTCAGACATCATCTCCCAAAGTTCCTTGAATGAAAGCAATCATCCTTACTTTCCAGTAAGCGAAATTGGTTCCATCAAAGATTGAAGGTCTGGTCAAGTTACCAAATCTTTTATTTTTCTCGTCCACATTTGATTTTCAGAATACAATTTCAGAAACACGGGATCTTTTTAAAAGCAGTTTACAAAGCTCTGATACTAATTGAAGAATACGTTTTAAAGAAAACAATCAACAATATATTTCTCAAGATGAGAAATAAAATGAAACTAACTGTAATGTAACATGAATAACTCAGATCTGAGATTTCTATGGAAACAGAAACTAGATCTAAGTAGAAGTCTAAGTTGGAAACAAGATCTCACGAACACAAGGTTACAGCAACAAAAATAACTCAACTCAAACTCTCAAACACTCAAGAACACTCAGGTTGGTGTTTTTTGTTATGGTGTTTTGAAGAAGTGTTTGGGTTAGGTTTGAATAGGATTTGGACGAAGTTAGGGTTTCTAACTTTTTTCTCTCTCTGGTTTCTCTCTTCTCTCTCTACTCTCTCTTCTTTCTTCTCTCTCAATACTTTGAGGAAATGAAAATGTCAAAAATCTTCGAAGTCTGAGAGAAGGCCCCTTTTTATAGGGAGAGAGGAAGGTTCGAGATAGCTGATCCAAACCAAGGGCTGAGATTGAGTCAATTTAAATTGACTTGAATCTAAAGGCTCACACAAGGCGGTGCTTAAACGAGCGCTGATTGGCTTAAAGAGTTAAACGGGAATTCATCAAGGCAACATGTAGACCATTAATAAGAAATGATCCAAGGGATGAAAACACACGCGACTAATGTCTCAGTAAAGAAACACAAATTTAACCAATCAGAGGCAGACAAGTGTTGTCCAGTTATGAGATGTTAAACGCGCGTCTAAACTAATTACAAATACTACCTTGAAGTCTCTGCAGCTTTCGGATTCTACCCAAGGTAACTTTAGGCCATAAAATACAACAAGTCATATAAAGAGATTGACCCCAAAACTTTTTAAAACAAGTTTTAATTATTAAAAACATGATTTAAAAATGATTAAAAAATCCTAAAAAATTCTTAAAAAACAAACTTAGGGATTTAAACACACACAACACATGTACACACATACTTATGCAATATGATGTGCAAAAGATGAATTCTAAGTGTGTGAGTGTTGGCAATAGTCTCTTGATCAAAACAACAAAGAGAGATGAATAGGCAATCCAAGTTCTGAGGCTCCTTGGTTTCTAGGTAGACACAATTTTGTCACAATTTCCAAACTAGATGAGAACTTATACAATATAGACTCAAGTGAGTCAAAGGTATAAGGGCTTCATTCTGTGCATGTAGTGTGTTTAGTTCATTAAGCTCACACTTTTATTATCATATGGATACAATAAAGTTTGATGATTTATCGCTATTAATTATAGCTTCTTGATCGTTTCGATGTGTTGGAATTGTGACTCATTTATTGTAGTTTCACGTCCATTCATTCCATATCCATGATAGAGCACATCGATACTATGTTTGCATGTAACTTGCATTGTTTGTTTTTATGAGTTTTTGCATTTTGTGTTGAAAGCATACTGTTTTAACATTGTTTTACTGCTGTCAGGCCCTTATTGGTATTTTTTTCTGGAATTTTTTTCATTGGGCAAAAATATAAGATATTTCGGGGAATCTAGGAAATTTTGGCAGGTCACGACAAGTTGTTCAAACGACATTTCCATGTCGCGCGAACAACATATGTCCTTCGTTCGAGCGACGTCCTCATTTCGTTTGAGTGACGTCCCTGGCTCGTTCAAACGACAGTCTGGGTTTTTGTTTCTGATTTGTTTACAGTCCTCTGGTTATATTGGTATATGTTTTGGTACTGCTAGAAGCTTTCTGGACTAACTGGTTTATATGCAGGTTATATTGGTTCAAAATTGATTACTTGCATATGAGTTTGTTTATCTCGCCTGATTAGATTGATATACTCTTTGTGTGATTCCTTGTTTACTAGCTACTGATATGTCATTGCTTGATCATATTTAGCTGGTTGTTTCATGATTATCTAGAGTTACTTTGAATTGGTATATTATCATGCTAGATAGTTATTGATTGGTTTATCTTTTCACCGAATGGTCTATCCGAGACAAAAAGGGGGAGATATGTATGTGATGTAGGGGGAGATTTGTTGAGCATTTTTATTGATATCTGGATTTATAGATTGTTTGATTATATTTCTTTCAAATTGGTATCAAATAATTTCTCACATGTTTAAATCATTTGTTCTTATTTGAAATATAAATTGGTATCATTTGTTCCTCCATAATTCACTGGGTATTTGTTCATCTGTTTCATGTGTGTAGGTATGCTTCAGCGATTCAAGATTTCAAGTCTACGTCACATTCAGATAATCCATGCTTGCCGGTGCTCTACATATTCTAGTCCGTGTCCTGTAATTTTTGACTTTGGGTTTATGGGATGGGATTTAGGTGTCATACGGCTTGACGACCCGGTTTAGGCATTTCACTGGTTTAGTTTTGTCCCATAATAGTCAAAGGGGGAGATTTGTAAGGATATAAATTTCCAATTGAGTTCCTGTATTGTTTTGACTTAATTCCGTGAACAAAACTTGTTTGTAATATGTCATAGGGAGATTTTTTATTTGTGTCACGATACGACTTGGTCAATGATGTATTGAAGAAAACTGAAGACATTGCGTCAAAGCTTCAAAAAATTAATGATGTCGAAGTTTAATTGGTGCAAGTTTATTCCTCTTCAAAGATAATTGCATTCCGAGATCACTCAGGTATGCATGCGTATAATTAATAGTGATCGAAATTATTTTTATAAAATATAAGGATGTATTTTTATAAAGAAAAATATTTGAAAATGTTTTTAAAAGTGTTCTAAAGGTTCACACTACGTTTTATTCTGAAAAACTCGAAATAGAGTTTGACTAATTTGGATCTCTTTTAAAAGAGATGTTTTAATCAGAAAGTCAAAAAGTCAAACTTACGCGTTATCGTTCAAACGACATAAGCTCTCGTTCGAATGAGATGCTCAAGCCGCACGAACGACATGGCCTTGTCGTTCGAATGACACATTTTTCGATGCAGCATTTAAATCTTATTTAAAACGTAGTTTCGTCAGAGTTTCGTAGCTGTGCATTCTAGAAAAAAATATACCATCTAGTGCGAGTTTTACACATGTTTTCTAAGGTTTAAAGAGCATAAACACATCCTTGGAATTTGCAAATATCCGAGATATCATTGTTATATGTTTATGTGATATTGCAGCACCAAGAAGGTTTGTTCTACCATTGAACATCAAGGTTTTGCGGTGAAGAAAAGAGGACTTCTTATTCGACATCATAGACGAATCGAAGCCATTCGGTGGACACCGAGACATTCGTGGAGTCGAGTGTTGTGGACAGGTATCATGAAAGATAAAATTTCTGCGTGGGCACTATTGAAGAACGGTAGAAGATCAGAAGGAGCGTTAAGACCCATGGGAATCTAGTCATTGAGTAAGGTTAATCTGTCTTTGCAAAACCATTGTTCATAGTGATTGTTTGTCTTGGGTCGTCCGAGGTTGTTTTCCCGTTTTGGGTTTTTTTTCTCGTATATCCAGCGTTGTGAGTATTCTTTACTTTACTTGCTTTAATCACTAGATGCATATTTAGGATTAATCAAGGTAAAATTGGTTTAAAGTAAGAATTGGGTTTTCACAACCTGGTTTGGTGCATTTTAAAAGTTGGATAATTTTTTGATAAAAATTGGTTTGATTTGAAACACACACACAAGGGCAAACCCAGGTTGTTTTCCAATTTTAGTTAGTTTACAATTAAAAAATAATTAATTTTCTTAATTTAAAAAAAGGTTTCTTTGATTTAACCCCCTGTAATAATGTCATATTTTGACATAACCCCCGAAAAAAGAAGGGCATTTTCGTCTAAAACATAGCAAGGGGTTAAGTCAAAATACAGGTTAATGGAGTTTTCTAACGGAGAGTAGCGTTTGTCGCATCTTGGGAGGTCCAGTAGATTATATTAAAAATATGACATTATTACTAGGGGTTTAAGTCAAAAAAATCTAAAAAAATTGTTAGAATAATTCGAGGCGATGACATGACTGGACGCGGCAATTTAAAAGGGAAGTTTTATAGGACAATCACTGGGTCAACTACCCCAATATGGAGCATAATGTTGGGCATTAAAATAAAATCGCAACGTATCCATGAAAGTGAGATGAGATGATATTACGATTGATGATAGGTTTAACTAGAAGGGATGAGGTAAAAACAAAATTAGAAAGAAGTTGGGAGTCGGGAGTAGCTCCCACTAAGCAATAAATAAGAGAATGCAAACTTAGATGGTACAGACGTGTAATGCGTAAACCAACGATGAACGAATAACAAAAAGAAGACTAACTATAATCAAAGGTAAAAGTCATGGATCGTCCAAAATTGTCTTGGGAGAAAATTTTAAGAGTGGTTACGAAATTAAGTTTAATATATATATTGTGTACAATAGAAAAGGAATTTAAAAAAATTCATGGTGACCAACTCCATGTGATGGAATTAAGGCAAAGGTAATTATGATGATGTAAACGATAACATGATTTGATAGAAAGTGATGTATACTCAATACATTAGTTGAGGTGTAAAGAAACCTTAACTAAAAAAGTTTGATAGACCAATGCCTTGAACACATCATTATGTGTCAATCTATAACTACAAATCCCTCTGCCCCAATCCGTCCCAAATTAAGAGTTCATGTTTTTATTTTGTATTAATGAAGGATACATCCAATGAATGATCAGGATTAATTAAAGTTCACCATTGTGAAACTTGATTCGTTGATTATGTCCAAAAAAGAAAAGTGAACCTTTAATTTAGGACAGTCCAAAAGACAATGAATGATCAGGATTAATTAAAGTTCACCATCGTGGAACTTGATTCGTTGATTATGTCCAAAAATGAAAATTGAACCTTTAATTTTGGACAGTCCAAAAAAAATAGTGAACTCTTAATTTGGGACGGATGGGGCATTTTCTAGAGCAAACTTTAGTTGGTTTAGCATAAATAAACTCCTTTTTCATCTTTTTATACATTTACAATTCAACAAAAAAGAGGAAAATTTAATAAACTTCCTTTACAATCTTTCCTAAAGGGGGATAGATAAAGTTATTGGAATTTATTAAACAAGCCACACATGTTCATATATGTCAATATTTACACTGTGAAAATTGCAATCCTTAGCTTTATAACTATTAATATAGGCTTTATTATGTTCCGATCACATAAACATGATATTTACTGAACCCTTCATGTCTTTATCATCTTCTTTCTTCATATAATCATCCATTTACATTACATATATATTTACACACATAATAATAACAAGTCAATTTGCATCACTTGTGCTATGGGTCAAGAAGGACCAGTCGAGGAGATTTTGTGTAGATTTTAGAAAATTGAATGACTCTACTATCAAAGATAAGTTCCCTATACTTATCATTGAAGATCTTTTGGATGAATTGCAAGGTGCCTCAGTTTTCTCTAAAATTGACCTTAGATCTGGTTACCTTCAGATAAGGGTTTGTGACGAGGATATACACAAAGAAGCTTTTAGGACCCACTCAGGACATTATGAATTTCTGGTTATGCTTTTTAGGCTCACAAATTCACTAGCAACTTTACAGTTTATTATGAATGAAATTTTAATACCATATATAAAGAAGTATGCCCTAGTATTCTTTAATGACATATTAATATTCATCCCTAATATGGATGCACATGAGGAGAACTTGAGGCAAGTTTTTAAGGTGTTGAGAAGTCAAACAGTTATATACAAAGAGAAGCAAATGTTATTTTCGGAAGGATCACATTGAGTACCTGGGCCACATCATATCTGTGCAAGGAGTGAGTAGTGATCCTATCAAGGTGGAGGCAATGCAGCAGTGGCCATTACCGACCAGTGTAATAATCGGATTCTCTATAAAGTTTGTCAAAACTTATGTCATAATTAGCAGACCCTTAACCGATCTCTTGAAGAAGGATGCATTTCAATGAAAAGACGAATCCACGTCATCATTTTTAGCCCTCAAGAAGGTCATGTCTAATGCTCTAGTATTAACTATGTCTGACTTTAGAAAAAAAAATTGTGGTGAAAACGGATGCTAGTGCAAAAGGATTGGGTGTTGTACTGATGCAAGAAAATAGGCCTATTGATTTTCTAAGCAAGGCCTTTGGGGAAAAGAATATAGGCTTGTCAATCTATGAGAAAGACATTTTAGCCATCACGATGGCTGTTACAAAATAAAGGTTCTAATTTCTTGGGCATCACTTCATTATTATCAATGACCATCAAAGGCTAAGGTACTTTCTGGATGGAAAGGTCATTAGAGTATTACAACAGAAGTGGTTGAAAAAGATGTTGGGATTAGACAATGAGATCGAGTATAAAAAATGTGTAGATAATAGTGTTGTAGATGCACTATCCAAGAGAGATATGGATTTGGCTAGCAGTGATCACTGCTTCTGGGATGAAAGAAGTAATGAAAAGCTATCAAGGAGATGCTCTACCCACTCAACTGTTAATGAATTCCACAAATGTAACACAATTTACAATAATCCAAGGAATTATTCAGAGAACAGGAAAGACTTATGAGGGAAACACAACCGATTTGAGATAAGATATTATCCGAGACTTACATGGTTTAGCATTGGGGGGACATTCTGGTATAGAAGAGGAAAACAACACTTTGATTGGCCTAGTTTAAAGAAGGAGATGAAAGCGTGGGTGAGCAGCTGTCATGTGTGTTAGATAAATAAAACTGAACATGTGGCCTACCCCGGGTTGCTGGAACCCTTTTCTGTGCCAACTCAAGCTTGCACTCATGTGTCTATGGACTTTTATTGAATGCTTGCCCAAATCTGATGGCATGACAGTTGTTCGTGTTGTGGTCGATAAATTCACTAAATATGGGGATTTTATATTACCTTGAAGCAGCCTTACACTGCTAGCGAAGTGACAGATGTATTCATAAACAATATATACAAATTACATGGCCTACCCTCAGTCACTATCTCAGATAGGGATCCAATTTTTACAAGTCAATTTCGGAAGGAACTATTCAAGAACTTGATAACATAGCTTCACCTCAGCTCAACTTATTACCCTCAAACAGATGGTTAAGCTGAGAGGGGGAACCAATGTACAAAGGCATACTTAAGATGCATGACTGGCCACATACCTTATGATGTGAATTTGGGTGCAGAAGCATAAAAGAAGAAGTTATCTACACAACAGCAACATCAACAACAACAATAACTAAACTAAAGAAATAAAATGGGTTTCTTTCTCTATCTCTTTTCTTTATTGTCAATATTTGAGAGTGCTACAGCGGTATAATGCGACTACTTAAATAAATCCAATTTTAATTAACCCAAATTTTAGTTAAACCCTAACGCATGCATCTATGTGATTACATAACATAAAATCAGTAAGCATGCGAAGGAAACCAATATCAGGAAAAATTCTCGAAGCGAAAAACTTTTTATTTCACTATAATTTATAAATCACAACTTACATGGATTAGAATGAAATAGATTTTGACACACGAATACCCGCATGTGTCGGTCGGTGTCATCAGCAATAGATCCACACGTAGCGAACCTACAAGTCTCACAATCTTATCTTCAGCCCAGGAATACCGCAGTACTCCCTATGAACCTCAGTCCAAATCAGCAAAGAATCTTCACATAGTAAGATCCTCAATAACACGCAACCATATGATGTATAGATTTACACTCTTTACAAGAGAAAGATCAGAAATATCGTATTTTGGGTTCCAAAATAATTCACTAAGGATTGGGATGTTTTGTGAATTGTAAAAACAAAGGATTAAACCTCTAAAGTGAGAAGACAAATTTGTAATGCTGTTTACAGAAAACGTAGACTATTTTTACATAGGTCTTCTTTTGAAAAACGGAGTTGGAGAGTCCTATTTATAAAAGACTTAAGGCGGTGGCTCGTTCAAACGAGATTGGATGTCATTCCAACGAGATCCAATGTCGTCTGATACTTTGCGGGACATACCATGTTGTTTGAATGGCGTAGGTTGTCATTTGATCTACGACTGTAAAATTCAATATTTTTTCCTTTCTTTTTTCTTGTTAAATGCCCCGCCTCAAAAACTCCAAAAATTATATTTTTGACGAAAAACATTTAAAGCTCCGCACCAACACTTAGAAAATATTTTATGAAAAATAATCCCAATACTCTAAGTGAAATGCTAAGGTACTTAAACATAACCTTACCAAAATTAATCTCGCGGAGACTCCTTTGATGAAGAACTTTGATATTCGGATCCGTCTTGATGCTTGAATGATCTTGAATAATTATTCGATGGTGGTAGAGGTATACGACCTACTTAAAAGTAAACAGGACTTATAAAATATGTCCTTACCATATTCAAAGTTAAGTACAAATGAGGGTCAAGAGGCCTATTTATAGGAAGAGTTAGCTTGCTAATCAAGTTATTATCCAAAAGACTAAAAAAAGCAACTAATATCTAAAAATGATATATTAGTACCAAATATACTTGAAAACTAATCAAGCTCTAAAAAGAAAGGAAAAATTACAAGAAAATGCAAGAAAATATTAAAATAAACCCTGATTCTCATCATTATCCCCTACTTGAGAGAGCTCGTCCCGAGCAAAAAAAATGTGTGCTAGGGCATCATCTGCGGGCGCCCCTACTTGAAAGGAAAGTCATCCTTTGAAGCGTCCTGTATAACGACTAGCAAAATATCCTCGAAGAGGAACCACAAATTTATGCCATTGTCGATGAATAGGAGTGTGGACTCTAATCCGTCCAACGAAAGAGCAAACACAAGATCGACGCGGAGAGGGCCATTGATGCCAAATTTCATCCAAATTGCTCGTGATGAGCTTTCGTGTCATCGAATCATGTAAATGTGTCATGGAGCGCTCCTCATAAGTAACCCAAAAAGGGTCCACAAATCCCGCATCAATCATGATCACCCCACGCAACATGTACTATTCATATGAAACAACCACCGAACCATCATCACAAAGCTCATCATCGTGACAAAAAATGGGAAAAAATCCATCAAATCAAATATTGCCACCTTGCGATAATGAGTGACAATCTCCTAACCTTTTTCAACAAGTAAATCGAAAAAATCACATAGAAAGTAGCCTTCATCTTCTACCCCAAAGATAGGAATGATGTCCATAATCTCAAATGCCTCCAAATCCCTATATCGATACGAGTGAGCCATCCATTCTCCTCGAATATGGAAAAAAATCACAAGGAAGGAACTCGGAGGCACTAACAAGCATCGTCTCGGTCTCAATAACCTTAGAGAAAACCTCGTGAAGCATATCTAAAGAGATAGTATCATCAGTGTGCGCAGGAATGACATCGAATCTAGTAGGAAGGGCACCGGTGGTTAATTACTCCAAATATGGGACCAAATACCTCACTCGTGCAAGTAGCCATTGTTCACGTGCCATCCATCTCATACTCCTCGGCTCGACATATATTTAGGTGTTGATGATACATCTCATACTCTCCAATAGAATAAGCACTATATGCTAGTGTGTGAAGCTTTTGAGAGAGATATGAATCTGTCTCGGCCCAAAAATCTTGAAGACTTTGAAGTTTCTTGATGATGGCACAATTAACCTTGTCGAAATCGGCACATGCATTCAAATCAAGCCCGTATTTGGTACCATCCCACAAGAATTTGGAATAAAGGTATTCTTAGGGTGGGGGAGGGATGTAATCGTAGGGTCTTGATAGATTTCGGGATGATTTGTAATTATTAGAAAATGCAGGGGCTGAATTATAATTTTTAAAAATTGGTTGGGGATTAGTGAGTTGAAGAAATCCGGGTGGGGGAAAATTTGGTTGGAGTTTGTGATGTGGTGGGAGGTTGCTAGGGATGAATAAGAATGTTTATTAAGGTTGGGGTTTTGAAATGGAGTGGGTTTTAGGGTTTCTTGAAAATGGGGTAAATAGGGTTTGGAATTAATTTTTTTTGTTGTTGAAACTAGTTAGGGTTTGAGGTAGGATGAGTTTTGGACAAATCTCGATGAATCTTAGTTTGGTTGGGATTGTTAGATCTTGAATCTTGGTTGTTTTGAGGGTATTCAGATATTTTTGGCAGATCTTGGAATTGCTTCTTGTCTCTCGGCTGAGTTCTTGCCCTGAAATTATTTTGTGATATTCCGGCCTGTTCCATGGTTAATTTTGGGTTGAACCATGGTTGATCAGGACTGAATTGTGGGGTCGGACCTCTTGTTGATTCCATGGCTGCTCTGCTGATGGGCGGAGGCTGCCAACTTCCTTTCAGCAATGATTCCGATGACTTTGGTGGAGGGTTGTAGCTAGATTGGGTGTCGGAGTTAACTGGTGGTAGTGTTTTACCACTTTGGGTTACGTCGGCACCTTTTTTTTGGGCAGAATTGGGTGAAGGAAGAGGGGTTTGGGTTATTGTAAGGGGTGGTGAAAATAGGGGCTGATTGTGGGAGTTTGCTAGATGTAGAATGAAGTCGGGGCGGTTCTAACTCGAATCAACCTCATATTTGATAATCATTCTCGCAGCAAGGACAAACGCAACAATTAACTACACAACAACTAACTACACAAAAACCTCATATATGATGTAATTTTGGGTGCGGAAGCGTAAAAGAATAAGTTATCTACAAAACAATTAACCACAGAACAACTACAGTACATAGCAACAACATCAACAACTAAACTAAAGAAATGAAATGAGTTTCTTTCCCTCTCCCCTCTATTATCAATATTCAAGTTAAGTACAAATGAGGCCAAGGGGCCTATTTATAGGAAAAGTTAGCTTGCTAATTACCCAAAAGACTAAAAAAGGTAACTAATATCTAAAAATGACATATTAGTCCCAAACATACTTGAAAACTAAATAAGCTCTAAAAAGAAAGGAAAAATTACAATAAAATGCAAAAAAAATATTAAAATAAACCTTAATTCTCATCACCTTATAAATGGAAGAAGTGATTAGCATTGGTAGAATATTGGTATACCAATACCAATTATCACAGCAGTCGGGAGATGACAGCATTTGAGGCTTTGTATGGTTTAGTACCTCCTCAATTATCAATACCTACAGATTTAGACACCACATTGGCTAGAGTGGAAGATGTTGCAAGAGAGAAGAGCCATGATGAAGATAATTCGAGAGAACTTAATTCAAGCCCAAGAAAGAATGAAGCATTATGCTAACAAGGATAGATCTAAAAGAGCATTCGAGGTAAGAGGTGAAGTTTACCTAAGACTGCAACCATATACACAAGTGTCTGTGGCATTGAGGTGGAACATGAAACTGGTTGCTCATTTTTACGGGCCCTTTACTGTATTAGAAAAGATAGGACCTGTAGTTTACATGATCAAATGGCCTGAAGGCTCTCGCATTCATCATGTCTTTCATGTCTCATAGTTGAAAAAGAAGACAAGATCTCAAGTGATCATGCGGCCAACATTACCAATGATAGGAGGGGAAGGTCAATTTCTCATAGAACCTATAGCTATACTACAAAGAAGACTGGTACAGAGGCGCCATAGGCCAGTTCCACAGGTTCTCATTCAATGGTCAAATACCATCCCAAAAAAGGCAACCTGGGAGAACTAGAACTCATTGTTGTCTCGTTTTCCTTCTTTTAATCCTTGAGGACGAGGATTCTGCTGGAGAGGGGCCAAATGTCACAATTGCCTTAACTGTAGATGGGTACTCTTGTAAAAACTCTTATACGAAGGGTATATTAGTCCTTTAGGATACGAGTTGTTAATTACTTAGAGTAACTAACTAATTATGTTTTGCTGTTATAATAAGGAAAGGCTATTTTTCTATAAGTAGAAAGGGAAAAACCATTGTATTGATGAATTGATTTTGTACTGAAATGAACTAATTCATTTTCATTTCATATTCTCTATTTTCTGTATTTTGGAAGTTCTCATATCAATTGTCACAATTCGTGAAACTTAAGGCATGACATCACTAGACTAAATTAGCTTATTCTAGTGTTTCCAGGAATACTAATTTATTCTAGAAATAAAAAAGATTAAAAAAGAATTACATCCATCAACCTTAGCTCGATGGAACGCGTGCCCCATGTACACACACACACCCAGAAAATTCTACTCCTAACATAACTCCAAAATTCCTTCTCTTATTCCACCACTTCCCTCATCTTGGTCCTATATGGATCCCGCGGCATATCATATTTTTTTCTCCTTGTGCTCGTGCTCGTCCTTGGATATAAAATGGGCCTTTATTTTGAAAAGGAAAGGCCTTATATCTGTCTTAAATCAATTACAGAAAAATCACATTCAATATTCTACCACAAATCCTTACACCACCACACTGCTCCAATTTATTTTCATATTAATAGAGTTCCTTCACAAGACGTAGATGCATCCTCTCCCCATTTTTACTACCTCATGAAACAGATCTTCTAGAAATCTCTGAGATACATAGTATTTCTATCCTAAACCAAATTGTCCTTATACCCTGTTCTCTTCACCTTCTTGTTTGTAAACAACATATTTCCAAAAGAGTGTCGAGTGGGAATAATAACAACTCTATTTAAGTCGTTACTCTGAAATATCACCATCTTCGAAATAATCCACTTAAATTGCCAAGTATTTTAATCCAGCAAACAGAGTTTATATCTAATTATTTGCTGGGATTTAGCTCTTTACTATGTCTAATGGCCACTTTCAAAACTTAAATCATCCAAAAAGATCCTCCCAAATTAATCTTGAAGGAGCTTTAACAGTTGCCCTGCTAGACTCTTATCTATTTCTGACAAACGAAGTTTCTGTATGAATATCAGTCATCTATTTCCAAATATCTCCCATTTGTTATCAGTAATCCTTTTAAATTAATAGATGCCCCCTAGACTCTTCATAAACTCTTCATTTACAAATCTTTCTTTCAACCCTTCAACCTAGTAGAGGCAAAACTATGGGATGGGCTAAATATGGGCTGGCCAAAGATGGTTTGGGCTAGATATGGGTTGGGCTTAATATGGGCGGACCAAATATGGTCTGGGCCAATCCATTTTTTCTGTCCAAGTATTAAAATTCCATATAAATTTGGTGGTGAGTGTTATGATTAAAAAAACATTTCCTCCAAATTTCATAAAAAAAACTCAATTAGAAAGTGGGTGAAATGTAAAATTGATATAAATGTCCATTTGTTTCCGTTGAAACTTTTGACAATCATCTGGCCTACTTCCCGATAGAATTTTTCTGATGAAAACTGGTAGAGATGATCTCCTAATTACATTCGCCCCAAAATAGAAGACATCCGTTTATTTGTTCCTCTTGAGAGTGTGCCTGCATACATACCTATATATATTGCAGAGCAATTACCAGATGAACTATATAATACCTGTTATGACATATAATGATCTATGTCCAGATGTTAGTGGTTATTTATCCAACTTCTCCATATACATACGATTTAAAGCCTCGAGAGATTCAAAACCAGTCATGCCTATTTCGTTTTTGAAATTCAATGGACCTCGAGATTCAATCTTCTGCAAGTGTGCCTGCAAGGCCTCAACTGCTTCTGCTATATTAAAACCGTGCAAGTCCAATGCCCACATATCGTGTTTATGATTCTTGATCCTTGGAATTTGCTTTGCTGCCTCGGCATTGAGCCTCTTAGCAACCTCCCATTCTTTTTTAGCCTTTAGTGAAAAGTGTTGGGCAGAGACGTGATCTTTTCTTTTGTAAGCCTCTTTGGCTACCTTTGAATGCTGAGATGCTAAACTTGTAATGTCTACTATTTAGTTACCAAAAGGTACATAATAATTAATGATATAAATATTACAGAATTAAAACAAAATTTAAAAATTAAAATAACTTACTTGATATTGTAGAATTAATAACAGAAATTAAAAACAAATCCGAGCCTAGTAGAACAGTCTCCTTAAGGAAAATTTATTCCCTCCAATGTGCTCCAAGGTTATTGAATAATTGCCTCCCAAGGTATAACGGATTTCTCGAATTAATTTTCACAAGTAATTTATAGTTTGATGTTTGGAAATACCTCTTATGTTCCAATAGAAAATGTTCATTGTGAGAATGTGGTTTGGGTGGGGGTGGGGGTTCACTTGACTAGTGGAAGCAGGGAGTCGTATTTGGGAAGCTCTTTATTGATCAATATCCATCATAAGCTTTTTAGATCATATATCATTCCTTTCTTCAGGAGTTGGAGATATGTCAGATGTATATGCATTTTTTCCTTGACAGTAATGCTAGAGTAGAGGCCTAAACTAACTTGGCGAGTTATTGTAAAAAGGGATATTATATCATGTGTTTTAACTAAGGGAATTGTGGTTAACAAGACGTAATGGAAAATAATTCACGTAGCGGACCCTAAACAAATAGGAAAAGGTTTTGTTGAGTTGACTTGAGTGTTTAGTTATATTTTGCAGAGAATAAGAAATATTTCTTGTGCGTATTCGTCAATTAGTTATGGGTGGAGTCGTTTATTTAACTATTAGGGTTTTTACGAGTTAACTAAGCATATGACCTATAACTATGATATAATCTTCCCTTCCATACTAAGTTGTTGTTGAATGATACTGAGAATTGAGGTGAAATTCTTGTGCGTGTCAGTGTTTGTTGCACGCTTCCATGTACTTACACTAATTGGTATGGTTCAGTCTTGGTAAGTGCAAGTGCACATGTGATGGTTTCGGAAGCACATGTGATCTTATACATCTGACATATCTCCAACACCTGAAGAAAGGAATGATATATGGGCTAAAGATCTTATGATGGAGATTGATCAATAATGAGCTTCCCAAATACGACTCCCTACTTCCACCAGTCAAGTGACCCCCACCCCCACCCCACCCCCACCCAAACCACATTCTCACAATGAACATTTTCTATTGGAACATAAGAGGTATTTCCAAACATCAAGATAGAACGTATTTCTCGAATTAATTTGCACAAGTAATAATTGCAGCTCTATTACTCAACCAGAACAATAACATGATACGCAGAAAAGAAAAAAATATTTTTCTGGATTAAAGAACATTTTTGGAATTTTTCTAGAGGGGTTATGTTGATAGCAAGCAAAAAACTGGAGGGAATGGTTTGTATTTATAGCTTTTGTGTTGACTGTTGGAACAGTCAAAATCTAAATTAACTGTAAAAAATAGTTAATTTGGTTAACTGCTGACCTTTGGCAATTAACTGTCAAACAGTTAATTAATAATTAATTAATTTTGTAATTAATTAACAATTAAAGCCCATAAAGTTAAATTAAAACGGACCAAAATATTCCCGAATCGAACCGGCCGGACAGCGCGCTTGTGGGCCTTTGGGCCAAGCCCAACACATGCATAGTGTAGTCCATCTCCCTTTCAAAGAGTTGGGATACCCTAAGGCATCCAAGCCTTAGTCCATACTTGGGGTGTTATTAACTCATCAACTTTCCACTACTCTTTCAATGTGGGACAAGAGTTAAAACATACTCAATTCATTAACTTTCATTACTTTGTGAGTCTCTTTGGGGATATATTTATCATTCATAACTTAATTAAATTGGATATGTGAATATACTACGTTACTCTCCTTGCAGAGGAGAACGCGTTCGTATATGGTCCCACAATTATCGTAGTGTGGGTCCCACCTAAATTTGAGCTCAAAGTTGCTCAAAATTCTATCTAGAAAATTTTGGACAGCTTTTTATGAGTCTTTCTAGGTCCAATTTCCAACAATCCCCCACATGAATGATATATCGCTATAAATAAAACATAACAGATGCTAATGCAGATGCTGACACGGGTCGAGTAAAACTGAAGACTTATTGCATCGGGAGAAGTAGCCTAATGGCCTTGAACTTTCCTTAGCGATATACTATCGGATTTACTTGGTTAATCAGTAGACTTCACGTCCTTGAACCGTCAACCATTTCTGTAAACCTAGACAACAGTATTCACACAACAATTCTTCAACACAGTTGGTTCTCACATTTTTGTTCATTTTGTCCATGAACACCACTTGGTTCCGTGAGTATTTTAGAGAATATGCCTTTCATTATTCTCATAGAAGTGTCCCCCTTCTTACACACGTAGGCGACTTCCATAAAGAGTATCCTGCAATACCCCACTTAGACATACTAAGATATGGATGTCATTAAAAACATAACTTATCCTAATTTTGCGGCAGATGTGCACTGTCTCATCTTTGGAATGGATATGATTAAATATCCTCAAGTGCTTATTAAATACAATGTAGATCGATTTTCCCATTGAACCTAGATCTTGGGATCTCCAGTCAGCTAGGTTAGGTTGCCATTATATTGATTCTTATTAATTTATAGGATTTAAACCCATTCCTCTTGACGATCTTTCAACTTACTCTCGGTTTAAACCTTTTGTAAGTGGATCCGCTATATTATCTTTTGACTTTACATAGTCAATTGAGATAATGCCGTTTGAGAGAAGTTGTCTAAAGGTATTGTATCGACGATGAATATGTCGTGACTTTCCATTATACATGTGATTTTGTGCCCTTTAAATTGCCGATTGAATATCGCAATGTATACATATTACGGGCACAGGTTTCGACCAATTTGGAACATCCTCTAAGAAATTTCAAAGCCATTCAGCTTCTTCTCCATCTTTGTCTAGTGCAATGAATTCGGATTCCTTTGTCGATCTAGCAATGCACGTTTGTTTTGAGGATTTCCAAGATACAACTGCACCTCCAAGGGTAAACACATACCCACTCATAGACTTAGAGTTTTTTGTATTAGATATCCAATTTGCATCGAAATGTCCTTCAAGAATAGCTGGATATATTGAGTAGTGCAGTCCATAGTTTTGAGTATATTTTAAATAACCCAAAACTCTCAATATTGCTTTCCAATGATCTCTTCCTGGATTACTCGTAAATCGATTTAGCTTACTTATTGAGTATGCTATGTCCGGTCGCATATAGTTCATGATATACATTAAACTGCCGATAATACGAGAATATTCTAGTTGAGATATGCTTTCACCATTATCTCTTGCTAGATGTAAATTTACATCTACAGGTTCTTGAATTTTTCAAGTACTTTCTCTATGTAATGAGATTGAGACAATATAAGTCCATCCGATGTTTTGGAAATTTTAATTCCTAATATAACATCGGCGATTCCCAAATCTTTCATGTCAAATCTACTACTCAACATTTGTTTTATAGTTTTGCAATTTCCAAGTTACTACCCATAATAAGCATATCATCAACATAGAGGCATACAATGACATATCCATTTTGAATGTATTTAAAGTAAACACATTTATTGCATTCATTAATTTTGAAACCATTTGATAACATTGCATTATCAATTTTTTCATTCCATTGCTTAGGTTCTTGTTTTAATCCGTAAAGTGATTTAACAAGATTACATACTTTTCCTTCTTATCTGGGGAGCCTTGAACCCTTCAGGTTGCTCCATATAAATTTCCTTGTCTAGTTCACCGTTTAAGAATGCTATTTTTACACCAATTTGATGTATTTCAAGTCCATTAATAGCAGCTATTGCTATTAACATCTGAATGGACGTTATTCTTGTTACCGGTGAATATATGTCGAAGTAATCCAACCCTTCCTTTTGCCTATAGACTCTAGCTACAAGTCTAGCTTTATATTTATCAATTGATCTATCGGCCTTCAACTTCTTTTTGAAGATCCATTTATAACCTAACGGTTTTGAACCTGGTGTAAGATCCACTAGTTCCCATGTATAACTTTGTAATATGGATTCAATTTCACTATTAATTTCTTCTTTCCAATTAGAAGCATCAGGTAAGGATATGGCTTCTTTGTACGATTGAGGTTCATTTTCTAGAAAATATGTTAGAAAATTCGGACCAAAAGAAGTCGAGGGTTTTGCTCTTTTACTACGTTTTCATCCTCTATTAGTTCAATAGGTTAATGAGTACCACTTGTAGTAGCTTGACTTATACATTTAGAAGGACCTAATTCTCGGGTCATGTTATATGGGAATTCATTTTCAAAAAATGAAGCTTCCCTCGATTCAATAACCGTATTTACATGAATATCTTAAATCTCAGATTTACAAACTAGAAATCAGTATGCACTACTATTAGTAGCATAACCGTTGAACACACAATCCATAGTTTTTGGTCCTATTCTTACCTTTTTAGGTTTAGGAACCATCACTTTGACTAAGCACCCCCCGACTCGTAAATATTTATGGGAAGGGCTTCGACCTTTCCATAATTCATAAGGTGTCTTGTGAGTCTTCTTGTGAGGTATTTTATTGAGAATAAAATTAGCAGAAAGTAAGGCTTCCCCCCACAAGTTCTGGGGAGCTCCTGAACTTAATAACATTGAGTTCATCGTCTCCTTCAAAGTACGATTTTTGCGTTCAGCAACACCATTCGACTGAGGAGATTAAGGAGCGGTGGTTTGATGAATAATTCCATTTTCAGAACAAAATTCCTCAAATGGATATTTATATTCATCTCCTCTATCACTCCTAATAGCCTTTATCGTTTTGCTTAATTGATTCTCAACTCCGTTCTTATATTGTTTAAATGCATTAATAGCCTCATCTTTACTATGTAATAAATATACATAGCAATATTTTGTGCAATCGTCAATAAAAGGAATAAAATACTTTTTCCCACCTCTAGTTTGAACAAATTTTAAAACATAAATATCAGTGTGAATTAAATCTAATGGTTTAGTTATCCTTTCAACATAATGGAAAGGTAATCTAGCTAATTTAGATTCCACACAAATTTCACATTTATGATTTTTAACTATATTAAATTTTGGCAAAAAATCCAAGTTAATTAATCCACTCAATGTATCAAAATTAACATTTCCTAATCTAGCATGCCAAATATTAGATTACTCAATCAAGTAAGAAGAACTATCAATTTCATTCATTGAAACAGATGTTTTTGGGGCTATAGTAAGAACATTGATTTTAAAGAGCCCCTCATTTAGCTAGCCCTTTCCTAAATAAATGTCATTCTTCGACAACACAAAGCAATCAGACACAAATACAAGCTTGAAACCATTTTTAATCGGGAGAGATCCAGAAATCAGATTCTTTTGGATATCAGGAACGTGAAGAACATTATTGAGAGTAAGTTCCTTTCCAGAAGTCATTTTTAGAGCAATCTTTCCTTGTCCCACCACCTTACAAGTGGAAGAATTCCCCATAAATAGAGTCTACTCATTTTCCAAAGGCTTATAGGTAGAAAACTTCCATTTGTTTGGACAAATGTGTCGTGTGGCCCGTGTCCACCCACCATTCCTTGTTATTTCCAACCAAGTTACATTCAGAGACGACATCAGAAATATTCATATCTGCCAAGTCATTGGGGATATTTTCACCCTCAGTTACATTTACTTAAGGATTATTCCGATTTTGCTTCTTAGGCTTACGACACTCGTTTGAGCGGTGTCCAGGTTTACCACAGTTGTAGCATTTTCCTTTCAACTTCTTCTTGTTCTGTTTGGAAGTGCCTTCCACATCATGTTTTCGCTTATTCTTTTTAGGACCTTCAACAACATGGACTTTCATTTCCATTGGATTTTTTCACTTTTCTTTTGAGACTCACGGTTATCTTCTTCAATTCTCCGCCTGACCACCAACTCCTCCACATTCATCACCTTTCGCTTGTGCTTGAGATCATTTTTGAATAAAGTCTAAGATGGTGGTTATTTTTCAACAATTGCAGCAACTTGGAAAGTTTCACTAAGGGACATTCCTTCAGCATGAATGTTGTGGAGGATCACTTGGAGTTCTTGAACCTGTGAGATCACTGGTTTATATTTAACCATTTTGAAGTCCAGAAAATGCCCGACGATAAATTTCTTCATCCCAGCATCTTCAGTTTTGTACTTCTTTTCCAAAGAATTCCACAATTCCTTGGATGTCTTGATCGTACAGTAGACACGATACAATATTTTGTCCAAGTAGGACATAATATAATTCCGGCACAGGTAGTCAGAATGCTTCAAGCATCAACAACAACAACCTTTTTCGCGTCATCTCCCTCTCGAATAGAGGGACAATCTTCATATACAAACCTACCCAGTTGGAAGGTAGTGAGATAGAAATACATTTGTCCTTGCCAACGTTTGAAGTCAGCCCCATTGAACTTTTTTGGTTTCTCCCCGTGTGGCATAGATACGGGTGCAGTCACATTTGTGTTAATGACAGTCACATTAGCAGGAATAGTGTTCGGTACTATGCGATTCCATTTCTGTTACAAAAACATAATTTTAATCAATGATAATATTCATATATAAATGAATTAATCAAAACAAAATACAAAATTCTGTACACCAATTTCCTCCAAATATAATTGATAAAAAAATGAATTCCAAAAGAATTCTAAATAATATTCGGAATTAAACTAATATATAAACACAAGTTTATACTAGTCCCCAAAAAAAAATATGTGTCACACTATTTTTATTTTCTAACACAAAATATATAAACAGTATAGAATTAAATTCCGTAACAAAAACTGTTTTATTATATTTCTGTAATAAAACAATATTTTAATTCAAAATTTTCTGTCAAAATAGATTTATTCTATATAAATAAATTTCTGTAAGTAAAAAAAAAATTGTACACTATAAATAGTAGAACATGATAAATTTGCCTTGAGATTGTAATGCTTACTATTTAGTTACCAAAAGGTACAGAATAATTAATGAAATAAATATTACAGAATTAAAACGAAATTACAGAATTAAAATAACTTACTTGATATTGCAGAATTAATAACAGAAATTAAAAACAAATCCGAGCCATGTAGAACAGTATCCTTAAGGCAAATTTTTTCCCTCCAATATGCTCCAAGGTTATTGAATAATTGCCTCCCAAGATAGAACGGATATCTCGAATTAATTATGTAGCACAACAATAATTAATCCCAACGAACACAACTCTGTGTTAATACTCAAGCACAACAATAACATGATTTGCAGAAACGAAGAAAACATTTTTCTGGAAGAAAGAACATTTTTGGAATTTTTCTGGAGGGGTTATGTTGGTAGCGAGCAAAAAACTGGAGGGAATGGTTTGTATATAAAGCTTTTGTGTTGAGTGAACAGTCAAAACCGAAATTAACTGTCAAAAATAGTAAATTTTGTTAACTGTTGACCTTTGGCAATTAACTGTCAAACAGTTAATTAATAATTAATTAATTTCGTAATTAATTAACAATTAAAGCCCAGAAAGTTAAATTAAAACGGACCAAAATATTCACGAACCGAACCGGCCGAATGGCGCGCTTGTGGGCTTTTGGGCCAAGCCCAACAAATTCATATTGTAGTCCATCTCCCCTTCAAAGAGTTGGGATACCCCAAGGCATCCAAGCCTTAGTCCATACTTGGGGTGTTATTAACTCATCAACTTTCCACTACTCTTTCAATGTGGGTAAGAGTTACAACATACACAATTCATTAACTTTCATTGCTTTATGGGTCACTTTGGGGACATATTTATCATTCATAACTTAATGAAATTGGACATGTGAATATACTACGTTAATCTCCTTGCGGAGGAGAACGCGTTCGTATATGGTCCCACAATTATCGTAGTGTGGGTCCCACCTAAATTTGAGCTCAAATTTGCTCTAAATTATGTCCATAAAATTCTGGACAGCTTTTTCTAAGTCTTTCTAAGTCCAATTTCGAACAAAACTGGACAATCAAAAGAATGGGAAATTTGAATACGAAGAATGTCAATGTGTTACATTCATGAATTAAGCAACCAATTCCAAGGAATAGTAGATTTGATATTGAACATGGTTATAACTTGCCTTTTATAAGGGAAAGAATGGCTCTTTAATGTAAGTGCAAAGGTGGTTGTTCAAACCTCTCTTTGTATGCTTTTTTAATCTTTTAATAAAAGGCTCTTCCGAGAGAACATTTATTTTTCTTTTTAGGAAGGAAAAAAAAATAAAGCAACCAAGAAATAAAACATTGTCTTGAGCACTCATCCAAAATAGGGGGAAAAGGAAATGGTTATTTTGATATTACCCCCCACCGATAAATTAATTTGCAATAGACCAGTTATAATAGGCACACACACAAAACAAATCACAAAACAAACCAATAAAAAAATATAGAAGTCTAAAGAACCTCTGGTCAGCCCCCCAAGCTGCAGTGTTCATTGCATACTAATACATGTTATTCAAATATTATGAACTGATTTGATGAGATAGCAAACACAAAATGAAACACAAACATAACCATTTATCACCAAACACAAACGCTATTCAAGAAATTATATTTGCGAACTGATGTCATGAAAAATGAAAACAATAAAATATAGAATACTATTGACGAAAGCGAACCCATAAAACGACTACAATTAGAATAAGCACATTCCAGATGCATTAAAAATCCCAAATACATACCTATTCATCCTCATTGCATATTTTTGATGGATTAAGTAAGTATCACCCTCTTCCCACTAAGGTGTTGGAAATTAATATTCAGTGTCGAAATTAATTATTTAATTTCAATTATATTAAATTCCGAATTTATGAATTTCCCAATTATGTGGTCTTGATAAATATCAGATAATTAATTAGGAACGTGATAAATACGAATATTAGAAGATTGGGTCAATCTTATCCGTTAGTCACATGATGGTTAGTGGCATTAGTGGGAGACTTGAAATAGAGTCTGACCTTGACTAGGATTCCGTTCCTCTTCCCCTTATAAATAGAGGAGCCCTGCACCATTTGGGATTATCTCATAACACACTATTTCTGAGTTGGGAGAGAAACTCCGAGATTCCATTTGAGTGTATTTTTTCTAAGAAGGTAGATTGATGGAGCAATTAATCAAGATTGATCAAGGTAAGTCTTATTTTCTATCTTTTAGACGTATTTTGTGAAAACATGAAGATCCAAGATCCTTTTATTAAGAACAATTTTATGCTAAAGTTTAATCATATTAATGTGTTCGTGATTAATATTAGGGTGTTCTTAAGAATGATTTTATATGTGGTATCAGAGCTAAAGTTTAAGATCTCATAATTTTCCTTATTAATGTTCGTCTATAATGAAATATGTGGCTGAGACTTTGTGCGATATTTTTATTTACCTGAGACCTTCTGCGACGTCTTATTTCTGTCATTAAATCTGCACTTAAAGTATGTCTGAGACTTTCTGTGACGTTTTTCTTCTGTCACCAATACTCACTAGTTAGAATAAAATGTGAAAACTTGCTCGGAATTCTACGAAACTGACATGGTCGACTGGAAACGTCGAAATAAACAAAACCCATTGTATACAATGGGCACCACCTTACTTTTGCGTTTTTGCCATTTTTATTAATAATGTTGACGTCAATATCTCACTCCAGAAAATTGATTTTTGAATTCCGCAAATTATTTTGAGATCCTGGAATAATTATCTACATCCCTATGGTGCTAACTCAAATTTTCTATTTTTGGCAAAAATTATGATTTTTTTCACCACGGGGGCTATTTTTTTATGTTCATGGTTGTTCTAATATTCATGTTATGTAGTATTTCGTATTGATGAAAGAGTTCAATATAAAATTTTGAATATTATATGTATGATTATGTGTTTGACAATAAGATTTCGATATATTAGGTTATTGTGCATAATCTATATTTGTTAGCCCAAATGTCCTAATGTAATTATGAATTGATGTTTCGACAATAATATATATATGGTGTTGGATGGGGAAGACATGAAAGTGTCTTAATCTATAATTGTAAATATTTTATTATTATGTATGCATCTATATTTGGACCATTAATTATACATTAAGTTTTGAGTATAATATTTTTGGGGGCATTGATTTTGCATAAATAATGTTTGTGACTTCCAGGAAAAAAAAATTGAATTCTGTCAAATATTTGAGATTCTGGAGTAATTTCCTACAGTTCCATGATGCTAACTCATTCTTTTTTGGAAAAATTTATGTTTTCCCATATTTCATGTATGTTTTAACTATAACTATGATAAAACATTGCTCTAATGATCCTTTTTTAGTTGAATATTCGTGCAAAACTACTATTTGTGTAATATCTCATGTAAACTCTTTGTCTATTTGATTTTCACATTATGTCTAATTTTTCGTGAATTTCAAGTTAGGGAATAGACAATAATATAATTATTCATGTATTATGGGTATTTTGAACATATATGCGTATCTCTAATATTTATATAATATAAGGTTTGGTGTTCATTAAAGTGCTCCATTCCATAAGATATAAATATTGGACTAATGCATTAATATCATGGATATTTTGGTTGCCTACGGGTCCATGTATGATATTGAATGCTAGGATGATGATACTTTATGATGTTGCATACATATTATTGTTTATTCATTTATTGTGAGTACAATAATTGAACAAAATGTTAGTGGTGATATATATTTTGGGAAGGTAATAATGGTCGCCAAACACAGATGCCATAGTTTCTTTCACTATCATATCACCAATTATGTTTATAAAAACCATAAACATGAATAATTTAGTTTATTGATCATGCGATATTTAATGAAAAAAAGTGAAAAATTTATTGACTTGTGTATGTAAGTCTTTACGTAGTGTAATATTCATATTATGAAATGTTTGGTAGTCACTACAGTAACCCAACTAGAATGGCAATGAATATTAAATGTAAAGATGATGTAGTAGTAACTCATGATGCTTATAATTGTCAAGATATTAATGGGATATATTGAGTTTATTTCTTCAAGCAAGGTTATTCCGTACAGGGAATCAATTTTGAGTGATTGAATGAACATCATAGATCACATACATTATTATAGTATGTGAAAATAAGTTGTGCACAAATATCGTGTACAATATAATGAAATAACATTATACCCAATAAAGTAATCTACAACCATCATATAATCGATATTTCACGGTTACTACTGAAGAAAACTCACGATTATGCACTCAATTTATTATCATGTAATCGATGTGTGTGTTGTTAAATCAAAGCATTAATGAAGTGAGCAATTTATCTCATTATCTTATCACATATTATTGTATCCCATTTTGTTTCTCTAAAAATTTCATATTTTATTTGGTTAAAAAAATTAAGTTTGTTTGCATGTTGCACACTCGGACTAATAATGATAAAGATAATATGTATCTTTTATGATTTGAAACGACTTTTTCATCTCAGTAGAGTTTTCAAGTTATACTTATTGTGTTATAGAAAGTATTTACTTTTGATGCAAGGATTTCTTACAAAACAAACTAGAAATGCTAATAAGATTCTTTTCTTTTGTTCTTGGGGAATCAAATCGCCATTTGTTTTCATAAACCCTCAATTTTTTTGGAAAATGTTTGCCTAGACTTGATCGTGAGCGATATGTTCTAAAGAATCTTTTGATGTATATTTTTTTCAAGGGTTATGATATTCCTTTTGATGTTTTGTACAAAATAAAGTTTGGACATAGTTCTTTAAAGATTTGTTTGATCCTGCATCATAATCGTAGCGTTATTGATTAAACTCTTTAAATCTTGTGCCAAATTAAATCTAGACTGTTTTTCATAATTTTCATGGACAAGATTTTTATAATGTCTCTTACAAATTTTGATAGTCGTGTTTTGCTCTTAAGGTATTACGATGTCTAATATAATGATGACCTATGTGGCCCAAGTGGGAGATTATGAGAAACTTCCCTTAAAGTGGACCTACATAGATCATATAATTGTCATTAACACGTATTTATTGCATTAAAGTCAAATTCATTATGAAAGGTGAAATTAGTGGTATTAGAAAATCATGAAATATGGTTATAATGGAAGGTAGGGTACTTATCCCATTGTCGATAACCTTCTTTAATCCTTGTTCTTTTAGTTGTTAGATTGTCTAAACAATAAAGAACAAATAAATGATCAACCACTAAATGATAGTATTGTCACCGTGAGAGAAATGTAGATAAAACCATAAGGAATAGTATTAAGAAGATCCTAAAAGGTCTACTATCCTCGATGATTATATGGTGTATCTGCATGAACATGAATTTGGCGTAGGGATAAATAATGACATGGTTTTATTTTCAAAAGTCATAAGAAGCGAATCTAATGGACTACAACTAAGGTTGAAATCTCATTGAATTACATAATTGATGCACTAAAGTAAGGTATAAGGGGGTCGTCAAGACCAAACGCGACACTAGCGGTAGTTAAATGAGATAAAGCTAAATTGTAGTAAAATATTTCACTATTAATGAAGAAAATGTTATAAATGAACCTTCTCAATTATATGTAAGGACATGGAATTCTTATGACATTAGTAGCTCATTATGATTGAGAGTTATATGGACAAAGATGCCTTATCGGCATCTGACTGTGACTCATGCACTTCCTTAAGCTTTGCCTGAAATGACAAAAAGCACATGATTAATAAAATAAGTAAACTAAAAAATTATAACGTAATTAATAAAAAGTAAACTGTCAAATTACTTACAATCGTGGCCGTGATGCTCGGGGACACCTCCTTGTCCTTCCCCATCTTCGTCCGAAGAGCCACATAAGTATCGAGCCTATGTGGCTTACCCCTAGGGACACTTCCTACCCCCTGAAATAAAATAAAGAAAAATTAGTATCGGCCCCGCAAAGAAAAATAATGCAGAATAATATATTTCTGTAGTTATAGAAAAATTAAATCTTACCTTCATCCTATGATCCACCTCGCGCGTAAGACGTCCGACCGGAGTAGTGTACGTCCGTCTTTTTTGCCCAATTTTCCCTCCCCGATTGGCGAGATGCCAATTGTCGCTCCCCGATCTCATGGTCAATGAACTTTTGCCATTGTGCCAACGAGATTGGATCCTTTGGTGGGACGAATTCACGCCATTGGATAATGGACTCTCGTGTTTTCCCAAAGTACCGTGTCCACATATTTTTCTTCCACGTCTTGTGTTTCTCCCTCAACTGCTCCAAGACGGAATCGCGTAGCTTTGGATCCAAGTTGAATTGTTCCTGTCCAACAAATACAATGTTAGTTGCGAATAACTATAAATAAATATAAAATGAAATTGAAATCGAAATTGAAATTGAAATATTCATATAAATATAAACATATTACCTGTAGTGCCGCCCAAATAGCTAACTTGAGCTCATATGGCACCTCCTTCCAACTCATAAACCCCGGGCCGATGACCGTCTTTAGCAGCTCGAGGGATCTCGCTAATAGCTCCGACTTGTTCTCGATGGTAATCCCAAATTTTCCATATTTGGGGAGCCTAGGGGCCGAGGAGCCCTCGTCGCCTCCGCTACCACCGAGCCTAGACAACATCATCAGAACCAGCATCATCATCCTCGCCTTAATACCTGAAGGAGACATTTGCTGTAAAAAAATGTTATTAGTATAAATAAAAAAAATTAGATGAAGACATGCAAATATGTACAATTACTACAAATAAAAATGAGCACTAATTATTAATTTACTTTCATACACCCCTCCCCCACCACACACACGCACACGTACACGCACACCCCCATCACAATTAAAATTACTATCAAAGCAATACAATTTATTAGTTAAAGCTATACAATTGTATAGATTGCCCCACCACACACACACCCAACCCCACCACACCCCCATCGCTGCCCCACCGCTTCCCCCTCCCCCTGCCACACACACACGCATATACTATATATATATATATATATATATATTGTTCGATATACAAAGTAATTTTCAAAAAAAGTTGAAAAATCCCACCCCCATATGGACAATAATCCAGTGGTCAAGCCACTTTTAAAACTAACCAACCCAACATTTACTAAACAAAATAATCCAACAACAATGTCAACAACAAATGTGTATCCCGTACTCCTTTTAATTCATCTACACAATTAATTCATTTCATTAATTAAACTAACAATTAAAGTATACAATTATTAATTTACTAATTTACAATGAGGGGCAATCCTACTTTCATATGAAATGGGCATTAATTATTAATTTACTTTCATCTAAAACTATACAATTAAAATTACAATTAAAGCTATACAATTTATTAATTAAAGCTATACAATTGTTTAGATTGCCCCACCACACACACACACACACCAACCACCACCACCCCACCCCATGCACCCCTCCCCCCGCCACACACACACGCACACACCTGCACACACACACACACACACACACAACGTACACACACAACCCCCCCCTGCCCCCCCCCCCCCACCACCACACACATATATACAAACACATATACACATACATATACAGATATATATACACACATATAGAAATGAAAGATAAAGAGAGGAAAAAAACATACCTTAGAGAGAGAGAGAGAGAGAGCTGAAATCGCTTAGAGATAGAGACAGAGATGGAAAACCAAAAATCAATGGAAAAAAAGCCTAGGGCTTATTTTACTGACGACATTGTCACGGTTGTGTTACGGTCCTTGACCGTGACAATTATTCAAAGAATTGTCATGGTCATTGACCGTGACAAGTCCGTGACAAAGATGTTTATCACGGACTAGTCATGGTCAATGACCGTGACAATTCTTTGTCACGGTCAATGACCGTGACACAAAACGGGTGTTTGTTGTCACGGTCAATGATCGTGACAAGGGTGGTCGGCTGAAAGGTGACAATTTGACCATTTTGGTGTAGTGCATACACAAGAATTAAATGCTGACTGAATCGATAAGGATGGATAAAACCTTCCAGTTCATAGTTACAAATCAAACCATAAAAAAATACTCAAACCAATTGAGAAGAACTACAAAGTAAACTGAGCATAACTTTGCTAATGATAATGGGCGACACATGCCCTAACTGAGATATGTAAACTTGGAACTGAGTGAAATGAGAGAAGCGTCTAAACTCAATAACCCGCAACTTCCACAACAGATGCAACTCGGCAAACCATCCAAGTATCTAGAACCGGTGTCCCTGTGGCTGAGCACCTGTACTAATATATACATATATATATATATATATATATATATATATATATATATATATATATATATATATATATATATATATATATAGCAAAAGAGAGAAGAAATGCAAGAGACGGGTCAGAGCCCGATGTGTAAAAGTATTTGTTTTAGCAAGTATTTAAAATTGCATTAAAGCAAGTATTATATGCATGTTAGTTCGAACTCTCACATGAGATTCGCACCTCTCAACTAGTGTGCACTCCTAACATACATCTAACCCAACCTAGCCATCTGACACACTTCTAACTAGGTGAAAGTCTTATCCATCTAATTACCCCTCGTCGTAGTATTCTGATTGTTGATCTCAACATTTATCATTTTAAACAAGTGTTATCACACTACAGTCAAGTATTTACTATTTACTTACGTACCTTACCAAAGAGTTCATTATAAAAGAAGGTATATTATTCTCAGCACAAATATACAAATAGGGCACCCCTAGGCTAAGCTACGGTGCACACATACTCCGCTATCAAATCCTAGTACATCACGTACATGAGGACTATGCATTCCGAATCTCTCAGGAACCGTTACAAGAAGCAAAATCACACATATTGGGGCGAACATAGTTCACATACCCATGGTTCATGCACATACCTATGCTCCCATGGTCAGCTGACTTATTAACTCACAAATAAGCCATTCACAGTCCTATGTCCTTAAGGTACCGATCTAAATCCCCCCGTAGGCACGCAGAGATTAGATGGCCCTGATTCGAAAGCCGACCTCCCGTGATAGCAAGTATGGTAGGTATGTCATACACATAATATATCAAATATAGGTATGCACACAACCCATCAACTCAAATAGTATACACACAACCAAATGTCATATTCCATACGTAGTATTATTATCACTAAATATTATCAACGTATTTTAAATTATGATACTCCCTCTCTCGTAATATATTTCTAAGGATAATATGCCACCCGAAAATCCTTAATACAAAATCATAATCATTCCACAATTAACGACTAATTTTTATTCTTATAAGTTCCATTTCTTCAGAACTAATTTCGTAAGTGTTTATCACTTAATACTCTCGACACATTTACAATCACGATTTATCTCCCTCTTGAAATCTCCAAGGTAGTCTCACCTTAACGAATATTTGAGTCATTACACCTAAATAACTCCCAATAATTCTACACTTATTTGGGTTCATCGAACACTAATTTTCCTCACTCAAATCTACCGTTTACTAACATAGGGGCAAAATAGGAAATTCCCTAAAAATTACAATCTCGCTCGAACCAGAAAGCCAAGTCGTTTGAACGACTTACAGATGTTGCTTGAACCATTCTTTGCGCGACTTTTTGCGACATCCCTATGTCGCTCGAACCACTTCTCGCGAGATACCAATCTCGCTCGAATGATGCTCATCGCGCGACTTCGCGCGACATCTCGCGACTTGGGTTGTTTCGTCCCCTACCTCTAAATTCATGGTTTTTCCACCATTTTTACTCCCAAAACCTCTAAAGATCAAGCCCAAACTTCCAACAATCAATACCAAACATTATTCTAACATGTATATGTGATTTCCCATAACTTAACATCCTTAAATCCCCACTAATCATCCATATAACTCGAAATCCCCAATTTTATTATCAAGAACCCTAGTTCTTAAATTAATATGCATTACTTCGAAATTAAACCCAGATTTGTTCATGGAAATCATCCAAATTTCGTAAGCATCATCCTATCTACATATGGTATTCAATTTCTTATCATATCAGCCCTAGTTTATGATATAGTTCTCCGATTTGACCTAAATTAACTTTTATAACAAAGGTTTATTAAACTATACTAGCATGAACAAAATTATCGCTAAAGAAAGCAAGCAATAAATACTTGCCTCGATTTCGAAGGTCTGATTCGTTGATGTTGTTGGTATGAATGTGTTCCTCGCGTTCCGATCTACACGATGGTGGTGGTGGTTGTGCAAGGTGGTGAACATAGCTTCTCCTCCTTTGGAATTTGCTCTCCCTCACCCACTGTGGCTCTCTCTTCATTTTGGGGTAACCTAACCCTAATTGTCCCCAATTAGCTGATATAATTTATTTCTAATTTTCGTCCATTTAACTCCTCCAAAAATCTAAATTACAAAACTACCCCTATCGGGTGTCGGCTTGGCCTAAAAATATCCCGAAGTCCAAATAAAATACCCGGGTAGAGTTTTCTGACTATCTCGACCCCTCCGGATTCAACGGCGCACTCGAAATGAACATACGAGTTACTTAAAATAAATTTACCTTTTTAATCTACTTAATTAGTCCTGACACGACTCACATGCGCGTCCCCGACTTAATATACCAAACTATCGTATTTCTTTCTCACGACAAGTTATATAAAATCATTATTCCATATTACTTATTCTCATAGTAATATTAATAATTACTAACTGCTCGTCACACTAGTAAATAATCAAATTTAATCCGGATTAATAATTAATTTTCACATTTTAATTTAATTAATCCCATAATAATAATAAATCACATAATTATTTAAGTCTTCAAAAATACGAGGTATTACAATTTCCTCTCGTTGTATTTAAAAATTTAAATGTTCCCTGTCTTAACATACTATTGTGCAATTTTTCCAATCATTCTATTAACAATATTACGTTTACCAAGTAGTGTTAAGATCTTTTTCATACTTTATCAATGTAACAATAACTTGTTCACGCAACTATATCCATTCATCATTAGTATGAAACAAACACTTATTATCTTTTATCCTAATTTATATATTTAACTTTTTAACAGGAGATATATACCCCCAAATAACTAATATTTAATGAAGAGCATATTTTCTAACTGTCAATCCTATGTTCAATCTAGATAGAACAAAATTCCAATATTAATGGGAGACCCAACGATGAGTAAAGATTTAAAAAAAAATCTTACAATTCAAAGAGATCATCTATTTGTGAGTCCTTGTGATGAGTTGCAATTACTCGAACTGATAGTTACTGCATAACAAAATTTTGGTACAATACATCAGATTAAATTATATATATATTTTTTTATGAGAACAAAGATCAATTGAAAACATTTGAAAGAAACTCTCTCTAAATGAAATAAAATAAAATGTTGCAATTTTTGTTGACCATGGCATTCTCGGCTATTCCTCTAACTCTATACGTGCCACTGATCGGAAGCCTCAATTTATTTGTCGAATCAATGGATCAACTCATCCGAGACGCCATCATTTACACACTTGGAATCCGCTCTCATCTCCATATAGCATTCTCAAGAATCTTCGCCCCCTTTTTTTAAGGTAAAACCGACTCAAAATAGTACAATCCTTACATAAACCCTTTGATTTTTTTTTTTGGTTTTAAATTCTGGAAATTTATGATGTGTACAATTATAGACTTACAATTACAGTGTTGAGCTGGGTTTGTTGGTTTGGATACATTCACTATATTTCTTGAAATGAATAATAACATGGGTTGAGCTTAATGATCAAAATTGAAGCTTTGAAAAAATATTTGAAAAAAATCAGATACACAAATTCAATAACTTTATCATATATCACCACTAACAAAAGGTCACCCAAATTATGATGATGAGGGGTAAGTCTTCACCTGCTACCACTTTCGGACCAAGATGACTTTTTCGGAGATTACGGAGGTATAGGTAGACCCGGAAAATTGATGTATATGAATGGATATGGGTTGGGTTGGATATGGGTGGGTTTTGTGTGGGGTTCAGGTCGGATATGGATCAGATCGAAGCGGGTCAATTAAGGTAAAGCCTTTTTCCCTCTCTCTCTAAAACAATAAGCATTTCAAAATTTTCAATAAACAAAATCCCATTGCTGAAATACAGTATGTTGTTTACAAGAAACAACATTTGTCCAAGCAGAGGAATCCCTTTAAATGAACAATTTTTTCCTGGATATTCACAGGGAACTAGTCACCAATCAACCCATATCGCCAGCCCTAGACTTACTAAATAAATTTACGTTTGGATATTCTAAAGAAGATAAAACTTGTCTCTTCAATGGGAGGGGATACATGAACATGTACAAAGTCGTAGAGAGGGGAATGAAATATGAAATATGTATAGAATAGTAAGAGATGAACATGTGCGTTGGATGATAAGATAAAAATGAACCGGCATGAGAGAAAGGCGGAACTGAAGTGGTGTATATATAATAAACATTGTATTGTGGGTGGCAATGAGGCGATTGGTGACACGTAAATAGAATGGGTGCATTAATTTTTATTAAAATCTTTAATATTATTGTATTAGACATATAATAATAATAATAATAATAATAATAATAATAATAATAATAATAATAATAATAATAATAATAATAATAATAATAATAATGATGATGATGATGATGATGATGATGATTCCTTTATTGCAAATTGTCTACATGGCTTGGATTGAACCTACACGAAACTAGGGTCGTACGGTGATCACCCCCGACCTCACCTCATCATAATGATATCTTCCGTTGGAATTGATTAAGAAATCACTCAATCATTGAAATCAAACAAGATTTATAAGAAAAATTCATTTTCTTATACATAGAAATGGCTGGAAAAGAAAATGATATTTTTTACTTGGGTACCTCGTAAATGGTCATTTTTAGACTTTGTTACCTCACTACTTTTTTTTTAGAAATTGGCTTATCCTCCGTTGATGGTCTACTAAAGTCAACGATTTGAAATAAATAAAACACTAAAAATAAAATTAATTAAAAATATATACAAACAAATAATTTAATAGACTGAATATACGTAATACAGATACATTTGCAAATATAGACAATAATTTACACTCAAAGCATAAAGGGGTTATGTCGTTTGTAAGTATTTTATTCATAATTATTTTTTCCGTTTCATGATAATTTTGATTTTACAATTAGTTTTGTTTGTAATAATTTTTTTAGTTTATTATTAATTTGGGGTTTTTATTTCAAAATTTTCACTTCCTATATTATACTTTTAAAAGGTTAATTATTTTTTTCCATACTTTTCCCTTTTTTTAAAAAAAAATTTAGACTTAAAATTTTACTAGACCAGTAAGAGAGGATACACCAAAGTCTAAAAATAATTTAGTGAGATACCAAAGCTTGAAACTATAAGCGAAGTACCAAAGTTGGGGGAGGGGGGACGAAAAACGTACCACCTTTTTACACTGAGAAAGCTTTGGATTGCTATTGGGAGTGGTGCTTCCCCTTCCACTACTTACTCTTCCTGTCAAGTATAAAAGAAAAAAAAGTCTTTCTAACCCATCCACTCATTTGTCATCATTCACCTATATAAAATTGAATTGTCATGCAAAGGATACGAGTACTTGAATTACTGATACACTTTCACGAATTGAGTGAAAAAAATGCCGTTTTAAAAAATAACATGGATTTGGACAAAATTCAATTTTTTTAAAAATCTCGGTACCTCAAAATGTTTAGAACCCAAAAAAAAAAAACTTTAAAAGGAAACATATTTAAAGAAAATGTAAATATCCGTATTTGATGCTCTCCCTATATATCCATACATATATATGATAGAGTCTCAGTTTCCTTATCGAAATCATGAGCAACCCCCCTAACTTCCAAAATAATTATTTAACCCTCCCCTTACCTTCTGAAAAATTATATTCCAACCCCACAAACTTTCAAAAATCCCTAATCTACCCCAGAAATTTCCCAAAACCCCACAACAACCCCAACTTCAGGTGCATTCTTTCCTCCCCCTAACGGCAGGAAGATGGTCTCATCAAAATGACAATTCGCATATCTAGAGAAAAACAGATCACCTGTCATTGGTTCAATATATTGAATAATGGATGGTGAATCATAACCCACGTATATGCCCAAATGACGTTGGGGCCCCATTTTAGTACGTTGCAGAACCAAATTTACGCAAGTGGGATATATTGGGTTGACATCCAGTCACAAGTTGTGAAGGGAAAAAAGAATGGTAAGTCGTTGGTCGAAGTTGAATTAACTTGGCACCGTGTAGGATGGCATGACCCCAAGTTAATACTGGGAGTTTTGATTTCATAAGCAATAGTCTGGTTATGAGTTGTAAACATTTATTTAATGACTCAGCTAAACCATTTTGGGTATGAACATGGGGAACAGGGTTCTTAACATCAATGCCTATGGATAAACAATAATCATAAAAAAATTGATAAGTAAATTTGCCCGCATTATCTAAGCAAATGGATTTGATGTGGTGATCAGGGAAATGTGCTCTGAGCTTAATCATTTGAGCAACTAATTTTTAAAAAGCCAAATTTTGAGTGGAAAGTAGGCAAACATATGACCATCGAGTGGAAGCATCAATAAAAACCATAAAATATTTAAAACGTCCACTAAAAGGGTGAACCGGGCCACAAATATCCCCTTGAATGCGTTGTAAAAATAATGGTGACTCAGAGGCTATTTTGAGAAAAGATGGTTTAGTAATTAATTTTCCTTGCGTACATGGGGTGAAAAAATGGTCACGTGGTAGCGTGAGTTATTGATTTGCCAAAAAATGTCCATTCGAATTATTGATGATCTATCGAAACATGTTGGATCCAGGGTGACCGAAACGATCATGCCACACTATCGACTCATTAGGATCATTAATATTTCGACCCATGACATAGTGTGATTCTACAACACTAAGTGTTGTGTGTTATAACCCCATGGATAATGCAGGGAGTTTTTCTAGTGTGAGCTTCTGGCTTCCAACACTAGAAGTAATGCAAAGGAATTCTTTGTTATTTTAATGCATTGTTTCCATATGATACCCATTCATTGTGACGTCTTTAAAACTCAACAAATTTCTTCTAGAAGTTTTTGAGTATATGGCATGTTATATCAATAAGTGTGCACCATTAGGTAGCATCACGTGGGCTCTTCCAGTGCCATCAATAATTTTAGCGAGGCTAGCTATTGTGGACACATTTGTCGTATCATACACTAAGTGGGAGAAAAATGTAACAACCCTCGATTCTGGGAGGCTCATTTTATATTAATTTTACCGCATAAGGTAATTATATAAAATGTGGGGACTGGAGTAAATATTAATTGAATGAATTGAAAGTTAGTATTTACTAGACTGATGCATATTTACAGTATGTGGAAGTAAATATCATTAGGTTGCACGTTTATAGTGTCATGTATATAAATGGCACGATAGTTTAAATGAAATTGGAACTCAAAATAATTTATAAAATTTTCGGATGCCAGTTTAGAGGGGGTAGTTATTCTCGGAAAGTGCGAGACAGTCAAAATAAGTGCCATATTGCATTTTTGTATTTCGGGCACTTTTACCTGGTTTTAACGTAAACACGTATTTGGGAGTCATTTTAATGTGATGTTAACTACTTAAGTTGGGAGTTTTAACTTAAGCCACGATTGTAGCTTTCCTAAACCCCTTCTTTTTCCCATTTTATGTCTTGAACATATAGAGAGAAAGAGAGAAAGAAAGAAGAAGAGAAAAGAGGAGAAAAAATAGAAAAAAAATGAAGATTTAAGATGGATTGATGCTCCTACTCAAAGAAATCTGATATTTCCTACATTAAGGCAAGTTTTCTACTTGCTAATATATGATTTAAGTTGAATAGTATGTATGATATTTATGTACGTTCATTTGGAGATCAAAAATGGAATTTATGGAAATTAAACCATAATCTTAGTTTTGAAAAAAAAATTGTGGATTATAATGGTTATTAATCATGTAGGATAAATGTTGGGTAGCTAAATGTTGTTGGTTGTGGGTAAAATTGAAGAGACTGGAGGTTTGGGGGAAATTAGGGCTCAAAACACTTAGAACAAAACTAGGAAATTCTGCAGAACCGAATCGATTCGGCCAGGCCGAATCGATTCTCCTTGAGACAGTTTTCAGGTCTGGGTTGACCGAACCGATTCGGATGGTCCGAATCGATTCGAAATTTATGCAGAAGGCAGGTTTTCTTGACCGAATCGATTCGGATGGTCCGAATCGATTCTCTTTCTTGAACCCAAATCAATTCGGCTAGGCCGAATCGATTCAGAAGCCCTGCATTTTGAGGGATTTTCTTAGTTTTGTCCTAAATTCATTTTCTTTAATTCTAAGGCCTAGGAACCTTCTTTAATGAAGTAAACTAGGTGTCCTAGAGTTGAAATTGAGTTAATACTTTCCCTACACTAGGAATGGGGTATGTGGGGACTTTTTCGGGGTTTTGCCAATTGATGTTAGGGAATTCTTTTTCGAGTAAATTATTATGGAACTAGGATTCCTAGAGTTATGTTTGGGAGACTTTTGAAGCTCAATAGAGCTACATTAATATTGATGGATTATAATAACACCCTAAAATGTTTAGAGTTAATTAAGAGTTTACTTACTCCTTTGAGGTTGTAGCAACGATATAATTTATCGTGTGGCCCCGGATAATAAGTTATATTATTTACAAATAAAGTAAATGGAAATGGCTTCGGATAAAATGAAACATATACATGGAAATGGTATTGATTTTAGTAAATGATAATTTACTTAATCATGAACTCGGTAAATGATAATTTACTTGATTCTTGAAAATGGTAAATAAAATGGTTGATACACACCTCTCTAAATGACATCATAAGGGAAGTTCGCGTGCTTGGTGATGCCCCCTGGCTAGTGAATGCAGGGTGGATATAGTCCATAGGCCATATGAACGATATGTTATGTTTTCTGCGCTGGTGAGGAGATTCCGGGTGTGGTCTTGACTCTCCCACAGGCATATGGTCGCTTCCCGACGTATTGCGATAGGTGCCCAGGTTGTCTTGTATAGATAGACCCTGGAAGATGATGGTCATTTAGGGGCGCGCCCAGTGGGGAAACTCGGAGGGGCGGTTTATAATCATTATATGTATATAAATATAACTATTCATCATCAAGTGGGACTTGATGGATTATATGCCATAAAGAGCATGGAAAAGTGCCACAAAGAGCACAGTACAATGCCACAAAGAGAATTTAATGTTGATGATATTCCTGCTACGGAATGGTGATGCCAGGATGGGCATGTAATTGAAATAAAAGCCATAAAGAGCTTAAAATTTTAATTATATTTTCCTAATAAGGAATGAAATGCTAGTAAAAAGAGCATAAATGTTGTAATTATGAGTTCTTGATAAGGAACATAATAATGAAATGGAAGTTTTAAATTTATGTTACCCATGCTTTTCTTTTCTATTTTAGTTATGTTTTAGAACTGTGTAGATTGATTTTATTCTCTCTAGCATGATTATATTCATAACTGTCATACTCTTTATTCATCTGGTAATCATATAGAACCGGGCCCTGACCCGTTTATGTTTCTTGTTGCATATGCATCTTGTATCCGCTCAGGTACTCCGTCGCAAGGATGCCTGATTTGAATTCCTATTCCGATGTCTTCGGCGAGCCGTGATGCATTGCGGGTATTACGGGATACAGTTGGTATAAACGTTTTTCTTTTTGTAATCTAGCAAAGATCGGGTCTATTTTACTCGGGCGAGAGGCCCAAGCTTTTGTAATTGATTAATGTAATGTAATATATAAATTTATTGAAATTGTTTAATAATGTTGTATGAATCAGCGGACCGATAACATATTTGGTCCTCTTATTTGCTACATGTTGTTATAGTATATATATATATACATCCTAGTGGTTTCCCTTATCTTTTCAGGAAATGGGTTGTTTGTTTAACTTTATTTACTTTAAATTTAAAATTTTTGGCAACTCGTTTTCTGAAATATTGGGTGGTTATCCTTGATACTCTATATTTTTATGGTGATTCTGAGAATGATTCCATCTATGATTCCGTTATATTGGAGTATTGGGCTGGCCACCCCTTATTTTGGTGAGCGGGTTGTCACAAAAAAATTTTGATTTTTCAAAATAGTATGCGTTGTTCCACTGTCAACTAGACAAGTGTCATCGCTTGCTTTCAATTTAGGATCCATACCTTCTATACGAGTAACACAATTAAAGGTTAGAAACCATATAAGCATTTAATGTAAAACCATGAAATTTATTACAATAAGAAGAGGGAAAATAAAAACAGAAGGATCTTTCAAGTAAAAAAAATTATTGTAGCCATATGAAGAAAACATAAATTATTCAGTTTTCGATGGTTTGCCAATCATTGCATCAAATGTTTCATTAGTAATGGGATTGCCATCTTCATCTTCAAAAAAATCATTAACATTGAGCTTGGTATTATCAATGTTCCAGTGGTCTTTAGGATCTTTCATCTTCCAATGGTCTTCTGGACCGTCCATCATATTTGTCTCCACTCCCCTTTTTGAAGCTTGATATTTTAGAACAAATTTCTTGGAGGCATGACAATTATGGTTCCAATGACCACTGCCGCCACATCTATAACAAGTGTCTCGCGGTTGTGTTGTGTTGTGTTATGTTTTGTATTCTGATTTGCTTTTTTATTTGGGCGATTCCACTTCCGGTGGTTCCTGAAATTTTTATTTTTTCTAGGCCCTTGGTTGCGATAGCCACCTCTTCTGGGGTTGCCACGGCGTTGCCGTATATTTCCTCGGCCTCTTTCAAAATTTCGCGCTGAATTAGCATTCACTTCAAGGAGTACTATTGATCCAGTGAGTCGTGAGGAATGATTCTTCATCAGCCAATCTTTATTTTGTTTAGCTGCTGGGAGATATAATATCAAATCAGAATATCTTTTAAAACCTCGTTCTCGATATTGCTGCTACAGGAGCATATTCGAGGCATGAAAAGTAGAGAAAGTTTTCTCTAGCATATCTGCATCATCTATCTTTTCACCGCAGATTTTTAGTTGCGAGGTGATTTTAAACATAGCGGAATTGTACTCTGACACTGTCTTAAACTCCCGAAATCTCAAATTTAGCCATTTATGGTGTGCACATAGAACTATGACTGATTTTTAATGGTCATATATCTCCTTCAGGGAGTTCCATAGTTCTAAAGGATCTTTCATAGTTAAATATTCACTTTTCACATCACTTTGTATGTGATGCCGTAGAAAGATGAGGGCTTTAGCCCTGTATTGCCGGGACATAGTGTTATCACTAGTAAAGGCATCACCGAGATTTCGAGCTTGTAGATGAAGTTCTACATCTTAAGACCAGTTGAGATAATTGTTTTCATTTATATCGAGTGCCTCAAATTCAAGTTTATATATGTTCGACATTTTGGAAACTGATCATTTAAGTAATAATAATTAGAAACACAAAATGAATAATTTAAACAATGTAAAAAAAATATGATTAAAATGTCAAGTGATTAATATTTTGGGTTCATCACATAAATATACGGATCGTCGGGTCAAATTAATATATATTATGTTAACTACCACACTTCATTGTGTCAAAGCTTCAAGTTTGACTACAAATATATATATTTGGAGCTTCAGGTCCAAATTAAATTATTTGAGTACGTCTAATGTCTCAAAAATAATAATAAAAAAACTTTAATTTATCATTTGGAACTTCAGGCCCAAGAATCATCAAAACTCTTCCAAGATGCAACACAAAAATAGCCCTAAATAACTCCTCCAAAAACTATGGTTGAACACATAATTATAAGGGGCTAAGGTATATATATAAAATGAGAGGAATTAAAATATGTTGGCTGCCAAACATTGTATCGAAAGATGCTTCAAAAATGATCAAAAAGGGTTGCCCACCATCTCTTTAAATAAGGCAACAAAATGATTAAAGTTTAGAAAAAAAATTTGGCCGAACTGAAAAATGGCCTAAATCGGGTATAAACGACATTTTTCAGAAATGTCGAAGAAGGTAAAGTTCCTCAAAATTAAATTTTGAATTGGTATGATGATTTTCAGAATTTTCAGAGAATTTTTTTAATAAAATAATAATATTTTATTCATTTATTCATTTTTTTTAACTTTTAACCCCATGGCACTCTTAGGCCTATTTTTATCACTCAATAAATATGATCAAATTGTTTTAACCCCAATAAAACATCTTACAAAAATCACGCAGGTACGCGACCTGCGTGACACATGCTGATATAAGTTTCAGCCCCAAAATTATTGAAACTTCTCGTTCAAAGTTGAATATCATGTAGGAACTTCAGGTCCTAATTATTGGGAACTTTCGGTCCCAAAAATCAAAACTTCAAGTTTGATTTTATGGTACATATTATTATCATGTCTAAAAAAAAATTCCAAAAGTTAAATCCAAGATTAATCCAATATTCAAATGGAGTTGGTCCGAGTTAACATAGTGAGCTGAGTCCAAGTTAAGTTAGTGAGTTATGTCCAAGATAAATCAGCGAGCTAAGGCCAAGATAAATCACTGAGTTAAGGCCAAGTGAATAACTCACACACAAAAAAAATGCAGTCATTGATTAAACACTGAAACACACACTGAGTTAACACCAAATCTATTTAGATTATCCAAATAAAAGCAATTCTCAAAACCTTAAGAAACAGTGATCAAACAAAACTTTAGCCGTTTGTTTTTCGTTAAAAAAATGGAACCCGAGAAAAATATTACCTCCGAAAAAACCACTGTAAGCCTTCGAAAAATCGTGTTGATAACGTGTTAAAATAAATAGGACACAGAGAGAATTTTAGAGAGAGGAAGAGTTTCTCATTTATTGGTGTGTTTAATCTTTCACAAGAGGGTCCTATTTATAGTTACTTGTCTTTCACCACATCCATTGGATCAACAATAAGATGGATGGTAGAGATTAAATTCCATTAAATGCATCTCACCAAACCACCTATATTAGTTTAGGTATTAGGTGGTTACACATTTAATGTATTCATATTCCAACACTAATAGGAGTGGACATCCACTTAAATAGGATAAATGCAATATTTAGCCCCAAAGCCCACATGAGTATACCCATAAAAAAATCCTTTTGCACTTAATTATCTTTAACCTAACAACAAGACTGAAGACATACTCTTTACCTCATTCTCAAAGCAGCTGACATTTCCCTCGTTCTGAAAGAAACAACAAGTATCTTTTTCCATTCATTATCCATTAATATTAGTACCTTTTTCATTCTCAAAGCAATTACCATTACTGTATTAATACTAATAGGCACTGATTTAATATTTTAAAAAAATAGGGACTGATTTCACTAGGGACGGATATTAAAAAATTATTTCCCATATTGAAATTCGTATTAATTTTTAGTGTTATTAATTATTAGGGACTTTTTGTACTGTTATTAGTATTAATTTTACTAGTATTTTTGTACTATATTCCAACAATTAGTATATAATGTCATTCCTCTATTTTGATAATAATTGTATCTTGTATGTGGTGCAATTATTATATTTTGATGGTGAATATATATGATATTGTTGGGAAAAAAATGTTTACGATTGATATCTTGTATGTGGTGAAATTATTATATTGTCGAGAAAAAATATTTCATATAATATAAATAACCCTAAAAAAATCGCCTCGGGGGTTCCCACCCCCGAACCCTCGGTTTTTTATCGCCCCCCCTAAAACAAATTCCTGGTTTCACCCCCGCACGCAACTATATCCATTCATCATTAGTATGAAACAAAAAAATATTATCTTTTATCCTAACTTATATATTCAACTTTTCAACAGGAGATATACACCCCAAATAACTAATATTTAATGAAGAGCATATTTTATAACTGTCAATCATATGTTCAATCTAGATAAAACAAAATTTCAATAATAATGTGAGACCCAACGATGAGTAAAGATTTAAAAAAAATCTTACAATTCAAAGAGATCATCTATTTGTGAGTCCTTGTGATGAATTGCAATTGCTCGAACTGATAGTTACTGCATAACAAAATTCTGGTACAATACATCAGATTAAATTATATATATATTTTTTATGAGAACTATGATCAATTGAAAACATTTGAAAGAAACTCTCTCTGAATGAAATAAAATAAAATGTTGCAATTTTTGTTGACCTTGGCATTCTCAGCTATTCATCTAACTCTATACGTGCCACTGATCCGAAGCCTCAATCTATTTGTCGAATCAATGGATCAACTCCTCCGAGAGGCCATCATTTACACACTTGGAATCCGCTCTCATCTCCGTCTAGCTTTCTCAAGAAACTTTGCCCCCTTTTTTTCAAGGTAAAACAGACTCAAAATAGTACAATCATTACACAAACCCTTTGAGCTTTTTCTTGGTTTTTAAGTTCTGGAAATTTCTGATGTGCACAATTACAGACTTAAAATTACAATGCTGAGTTGGGTTTGTTGGTTTGGATACATTCACTATATTTCTTGAAATGAATAATAATATGGTTTGAGCTTAACGATCAAAATTGAAGCTTTGAAAAAATATTTGAAAGAAATAAGATACACAAATTCAATAACTTTAACATATTTCACCATTAACAAAAGGTCACCCAAATTACGATGACCTGATATTACTTTTGGACCAAGGCAAATTTTTCGGAGATTACATCGGTATAGGTAGACCCGACAAATGGACGGATATGAACGGATATGGGTTGGACAAAAATGGGTTGGGTTGGATATGGGTGGGTCAGAAACGAGTTGTGTGCAGGGTTCAGGTTAGATATGGATCGGATTGAAGCGGGTCGGTTAAGGTGAACCCTTTTTCCCTCTCTCTCTAAAACAATAAGCATTTCAAAATTTTCAATAAATAAAATCTCATTGTTGAAATCCAGTATGTTCTTTAAAAGAAATACCATCCGTCCAAGCCGAGGAAGCCCTTTAACCGAACAACTTTTTCCTGGGTATTCACAGGGAACTGGTCACCAATCAACCCATTTTGCCAGCCCTATACTTACTAAATAAATTTATGTTTGGATCTTTAAAGAACATAGAACTTGTCTCTTCGTTGGGAGGGGATACATGAACATGTACAAAGTCATAGAGAGGGGAATGAAATATGAAATATGAAATATGTATAGAATAGTAAGAGATGAACATGTTCGTTGTATGATAAGAAAAAAATGAACCGGCGTGAGAGAAAGGAGGAACTGAAGAGGTGTATAGATAGTAAACATTGTACGGTGGGTGACAATGGGGCGATTGGTGACACATAAATAGAATGGGCGCATTAATTTCTATTAAAACCTCTAATACTATTGTATTAGAGGTATAATATAGATATACTAGGGTATGTCCATGCCTGAAGGCACAACGCTAATTTTTGAAAGTGTACGTCATTGACTGGACCATACGTCGTAATTAGTTCGCAACAAATAAATAATTTTTTAGATAACATAGTGTATGCCCGTGCCTAAAGGCACGATAAAAATTTCCAAACTACATAATCGCAAAATGATGAAAATTTTCAAAACACGTAATTGTAAAAAGGCAAAAGTTTTGTTCCCCAACAAAATAAAATGTAAGTTTTAAAAAATTGACCATAGTCTCTTTTGTTTATAGGACTATCCACCCTGCTTAACAATTAACAAATAGTCCAGCATTCAAATAGTCTAAAGTCATCAAATAAACTCACATATAACATGAAATATACAATACTCATCAATTGAATTCACATTCTGCCTCAAATTAACAAAGTGTCAATTTTTAAAAAAATGGACATAGTCTCCATTGTTTATTGGACTATCAACCTTACTTAAGGGATAACAACCAATCCAACAATAATCAAAAGCTCCAAATTCTTCAAACAAATACTTCAACGAAAAAAACTTCTTTAAAAAAATTACATATAGATCAATTGAGGTCGTCCCACGTGTTCCACTATAATGATTTTTTGTAGTTTTCAAAATGCGACCTGATACAAAAAAAATATATAGTTGGCCAGTTGGAATAACTACTCAAATATTATAAAAACCATGCTAATTATTAAATATATAGTCAATACATCATGTCGCGAGAGAGTTCCCAAAAGAGGGACTTTGTAACAAAATACATAGTTTATATTCGTTCGTTATGTGAGACTTTACCCGCTAAGGATTTATAAAATATGAGTGATCTAAATTTAAATTAAACCATACATTTACGGACCAAACAATCAGCCATAGAATAATAGTTACATAAAAACAATCACATATTGAGTTAGTGCACAAATCACATTCCACTGTTAAGTTGGGGCAATGTCAAAAGCCCCAAAATTTGATATGTTTGATGTACAACAACATTATAACTTATAGTGCACATTTGAAAGAAAAATTATGCATTTGAAAGATGATTATTAAAAAGAATTTTACCTACATCCCCTACCTCTATGTAGCATCCTTTTTTGTGATTTAATATCTTCTTCTCCTAATCATTTTTCAACCAATTTAGGAAGCCTTTGTGTCCCACCTGCCCCAAGTATTATTGCAACTCCTATTACTGGCAAACCCATCTTTCTATCTTCTCTACATATTCATAGATTGTAATATAAAGCCGTTTCTGCAGAATAACTGTAAAAAAAGGATGCTATTGTAATAACCCTCGCTTGTGAGAGCCTATTTTATATTTATTTACTATGTGTAGTAATTATATATAAAATTTTGGAATGGGGAGTAAGTATTAATTTAAAGAAGAAAAGTTAATATTTACTAGCTTGTTGTATATTTACTGAATGCGTATGTAAATATCCTCATGTTGAATTTATAGCGTCATAAGAATTAAAATAACCATATGGTTTAAAATGGAATCGGAACATAAAATGAATCATAAAATGTCCAAATGATAATTTGGAGGCCGTAGTTGGTTCCGGAACATGCGAGATAGTCAAAATATGTGACATATTGTATTTTGAGATTTTGGGCACTTTCGACTGGTTGTAACATATATGTGTAGTTGCGAACCATTTAATGTAGTATTTACCACTTAAGTTGTAAATTGTAAACTAAAGACACGATTTATGCTTTGATTAAGTCTCCTATTTCCCCCTAATTATATTCCTAAACCTAGAGAGAAAGAGAGAACTAGAGAAAGAGTAGAGAAAGGAGAAGAGATTGAAGATTGAGGAGGGATTCTTGCTACTACACAAGGGAAATCTGCATTTTCTAGATTGAGGCAAGTTTTCTACTTGCTATACGTGGTTTAAGATAAATGATTAGTTGTGATAATGGTGTATTAATCATGGTTTAACTATTTTAGGGTTTTTGTGTATTTGAGGGTCATGATCATTAAAGAATGATTTGGATGATTATTGATGGTTGTGGTAGTAGTTAGTAGTATTTATGATGTGTTGGTGTCAATAAATGAGTTTGGTTTGAATGGTTTTGAGTTGGGATAAATTTGGAGTCCAAGACTCCACAGCCAAAATTGGCAAAATTCGCAGGGCCGAATCGATTCGGCCTGGCCGAATCGATTTGCCCAGGGCCAGTTTCCAGGATTAGGTGAATCGAATCGATTCGGCCTAGTCCGAATTGATTCGGCATTTATGCAGAAACCCAACTTCCTTGACCGAATCGATTCGGCCTAGTCTGAATCGATTCGACAATTGTACATAATCTCATATCTTAGGACCGAATCGATTCGGCCCAGCCGAATCGATTCGGAAATCCTTAATTTTTAATTTGTTTTCTTTTTTCATTTTTAACCCCTTTTCTCTAGTCTTAGGACTTAGGAACCTTCTTATATGAAGTCGACTTAGAGTCCTAGAGTTCTAGGTGAGTTAGTTTGCTACCCTAGATTAGAATTGGGATATGTGGGAATCATTTTGAGGGTGTGCGAAGTGATGTTCAAGAATTACTTTCCTTTATAACTATTAGGAGTCTAAGAGATTACTAAGATGTATATGGAGACTTTAGAAGTAAATTTGAGGTATGATGGTTTATTATGAAGCCCATAAAGGACGCCTTGGAAAATAACTTGGGAGTTTAAAAATTCCTCGAGGTTATTATGATGAGGAGAAGCACGTATAGTTTCGGATAACCATAACGCATTTGATAAAATGTAATTGGATAAAGTAAATGATAATTTACTAAATCATATCATGATGACTAATAAAATGGTTGGAACACACCTTCTTTAAATACCATCTTAAGGAAAGTTCGCGCGTAAGGTGAAGCCGCATGACTAATGAATGCAGGGTGGATATAGTCCAAGGCCATATGAGCGCTTGTTTTATATTTTCTGCGATGGGTAGGTAATTCCGGGTGTCGTTATGACTACCCCGCAGGCATATGGCCGCTTCTCGACGTTTCGATAGGATCCCAGGTTGTCTTAATGGTAGACCCTGGAAGATGATGGCTATTTAGGGGTGCGCACAGTGGGGAAACCCGGACGGGTGGTCTTAGAATCGTTATATATGTATACTTGTAACTATTCTAATATCAAGTGGGACTTGATGGATATTGATGCCATAAAGAGCATAACGCAATTGCCATAAAGAGCAAAGTACATGCCACAAAGAGCATACAATTGAGATACGTGACACAAAGAGCACATGATAAAATTTTATATTCCTGATAAGGAATGGAACGATAATAATGAAAATGGTGAAAGAGGAAAAAGGCTTAAGTTTATTCATATATGCGTATATAAATGACTTTGATTTATAATTATTTAATTGTGTTAGCTCGTTTCATGATATCACCATCCTAGACTATCATTTTTATCATCCATGATTCACTTTTTATAATTGTCGTACTTGTCATTTATCTAGTGATCACATAAAACCGGGCCCTGACCCGTTCTTCTTTCTTGTTGTGTATATATATATATTATGTCCGCTCAGGTGCTCCACCGCAAGGTCGCCCGTAATGACCCCCATTTCAGTGTCTTTTGAGGAGCCGTGACTTTTTGCGGATATCACGGGATATTTTGCGTAGAAGCATTCATTATTGTCTTCTAGTTATGCTCAGGTCTTTTTTCGGGCGTGTGGCCTAACTGTTATAATTGTATAATGGATGTAATATGTAACTAAAGGAAACTTGATATTCATTATGAGACTCCGTTGACCGACGTTATATTCGGTCCTTTTCATTTCATATTGTTGTTGTTGTTGTTATATAAATACTTTTGGGGTTTCCACCTTCTTTTCTATTATGGGTTGTCGACAATGCTTTCTTTAACTTACAAAACAAAATTTTTGGCAACCCGTTTTTTGAAATATTGTGTGGTTATCCCATATACTCTTTATGTTGTTATGATGATGAGAATGATTCCATCTATGATTCCTGTATTATTGGAGTATCGGGCTGGCCACCTCTTATTTTGGATACCGGGTTGTCACAGATGGTATCAAAGCATCAGGTTCTAGAGTCTTTAGGATCTATGCGGATTTATCACGTTCTACCGTAGCGTTCTTTGATATAGAGCCTAATGTCAGGACCGCTTTGTTACTTATGTTTGTGATCTTCTGCAAGATAGATTGTTTTATATAGTATCCTAACTCTAATATTCCTCCATCGCAGATGCCGCCTAAGAGAGGACGTACCGCTCAACGTAATAGAGTTGTGGAAGAGGAGGTTGGTCCTCCACCGCCACCACCGGGGAGTATCAGTGCTGCTGATGTAGCAAACATAGTGGCCCAAGCCATCAATGCAGCGATGACGACAGTGGTGAAACAAATGCCACAAGCTCAACTACGGGCACAAGAGGCACAAGCTCCAACGGGACCTTCTCCGTGGGAAAGAGTTAGGGAATCTTTTCTAAAGGGACATCCCCCGGAATTCGATGGAGGCTCGTATGTTATAAGGGAAAATCAGTGGAAGAAAGACATGCAATGCCATCTTTGCATGGTAGAATGTATTGAGGAGAAAAAGCAAATCCTTGTTACTTTCAAGCTTGTCGGATCGACATTACATTGGTGGGAGTCGATGACTACACCAGAACAGAGGGAGACGATGACAATCACTGTTTTTTGGGCCTTATTTGACCGAAAGTACTTCCCTCCCGCAGTTCAAAGGGATATGCAAAGAAAGATTCAAGATGTTGTACAGGGAGAGAGATCCGTTGCTGAGTATGAAGAGGAGTTCACCCGATTGGCAAGTTTTGTACCGGAGGAAGTGACTCCAGAAGAGAAGAGAATCTCCAAGTTTGTGGGAGGTTTACATTGGCGGATAAAACAACGTGTGTTGGGGAATCCGGCTTTACAAACCTTTGGGTATGTGATGAATACAGCATTGCTACATTGTCAAGAGCATAAATTGTTTGTGCAAAATAGCAAGAAGGCTACTGCGATGAGGCAAGTGGGAAAATCGGGAGATAATGGGATTGGATGAGGGTCATCTCCTTCATCCCAATCATCGGGGAGTAAGCAAAGAGAGAGGGACCCCCAACAAGGGGATTTGTCTAAACGCCAACGTTTTGGTGGAGGAAATGTGGTTGACAGCAACAATCGGCTGGGTCAAGGTGGACCGCCACAACCACAAGTAGGTAGAGGTGGGAATGGTGGTAGAGGCCAGCAAGGCCGAGGTTTTGGGAAGTTCTGAAGAAATCAAGGATGGAACCAGGAGAATGTGGCGAACAAATGTTTTCAGTGCGGAGAGCTGGGCCATTACAAGAGGTTGTGTCCTCAGTTTATTTGGAGGACGTCTTCCTAGGGCCCCGTAGCAACCATATGTTCAGTTTTTGCCACAGGCACCAAATCTGGTTGTTCCTCCATAGCAGGGGCAACTGCAGTACGGACGGGTCTATCACATTCAGGAGGCTATTCTTCCTCGAGCCCCTCCAGCACCGCCATCGATTGAGGGTAAGTTTCTCATCCAAGGGTATATGGGTCGGGCATTATTTGATACGGGCGCGACCCACTCTTTTATTTCTAGGAGTTTTGCTCAGACTACAGATTTGATGAAGTTTGCTGAGAGTACTTTCACTAGCGTTGAGTCCTCTATGGGTGATGGTTCATTAATTTTCTTTGTTTGTAAAAACATAGGGATTAATCTTAGTAACTTTGGTTTTGAGGCCGATTTACTCGTCCTTGACATGGTCGGGTATGACGTGATTTTGGGCATGGATTGGTTAGTGAAATATCACGCGATAGTGAATTATTACGGGAAGAGTATTGCCTTCGCCATTCCGGGACTAGAAATGTTCCTGGTAGTTATGCCTAGTATGGAAGGAGGTACGAGTACCTATTTATATTGTATGGCGGAGGATACTTCTAAGGATGTAGTTGTTCCCCTGGATTCTCATCCGATTGTTAGAGATTTTGAAGATGTTTTCCGGGAAATATCGGCATTACCTCCGAGTCGGGAGACTGAGTTTGTGATTGATTTAGCGTCGGGAACTTGACCTATTGAGAAAGCTCCATATCGCATGGCTCCTGTGGAAATGAGGGAGTTGAGAGATCAAAGTCAACAGTTATTGGAGCAGGGATTTATTAGGCATAGTACATCGCCATGGGGTGCTCCGGTATTATTTGTAAATAAAAGAGACGGTTCTCAATGGTTATGTGTGGACTATAGAGAGTTGAATAAAGTCACCATCCGGAATAAATACCCTTTGCCTCATATTGATGATTTGTTCGACCAAGTTAAGGGAGCGTCGTACTTCTCTAAGATCGATTTAAGGACGGGGTATCATCAGTTGCGGATACGGGAGCATGATGTATCCAAGATTGCATTTTTGACCAGATATGGATCCTAAAAATTTTCGGTTATGCCCTTTGGACTAACCAATGTACCCGCTGTATTTATGGATCTCATGAATAGGGTGTTTCGGGACTTCCTTGACCAATTTGTTATTGTATTCATCGATGACATCTTAGTTTATTCTCAGACAGAATCTGACCATGCTAGTCACTTACGGTTGGTCCTGTAAAGATTGAGGGATCACCAATTGTATGCAAAGTTCGAGAAGTGTGGCTTTTGGTTGAAGGAGGTTCAGTTTTTGGGTCATGTGGTGTCATCCCAAGGTATATCGGTGGACCCTAGTAAGGTGATTGCGGTGAGGGAGTGGGGTCAGCCCACGACACCCACTAAGATTCGTAGTTTTCTGAGTTTAGCGGGTTATTACCGTCGGCTTATCAAGGGTTTCTCTAAAATCGCAAGCCCTTTGATAAATTTGATCCGGAAAGGGGTGAGATTTGTTTGGGATAACTCTTTCTAGGGTGATTTTAATGAGCTCAAAGATAGATTGACTTAGGCTCCAGTCCTGGCGTTGCCAAAACTGGGATTGGAATATCTAGTCTTCACCGATGCATCTCTTCAAGGATTAGGAGGTGTGCTTTAATAAGAGAGGAGGGCTATTGCTTATGCTTCCCGAAAGCTAAAGCCCCATGAAAGGAACTATCCGGTGCATGACTTAGAACTCGCCGCGGTTGTCTTTGCCTTGAAGATTTGGAGGCATTATCTCCTAGGGGAGAAATTTAGTCTTTTCACGGACCATAAATCGCTGCAATATTTATTTTCACAGAAAGATTTGAATATGTGTTAGCGCCGATGGTTAGAGTTCGTGAAATATTATCAATTTGATATCCACTATCACCTGGGCAAGGCGAATGTAGTGGCGGATGCCTTGAGTAGGAGGCCCAAAAGGGAGTTAGCTGAACTATGGAAAGCTAAGTGGAAAGAGCTCAGTCAGGAGGATGCGCTGGTGAGAGCGTTCATGTCAGTGATGACCGTTACTCCTACCATTGTGGCAAGGGTTGTAGAAGCCCAAGGAAGGTATAAGGTTTTTCAGGACCATCTACACCGATTAATGTCCGAGGGAGCGAAATCCTACTCGATAAGCTCAGAAGGTGGACTACGTTTCCATGGAAGGCTTATTGTTCCGGAAGAGGGGGATTTGATATGGGCGGTGATGGCGGAATCTCACGGGTCAAAATTTACGATACATCCTGGTGGGGATAATATGTATCAATACATGCGCCACCAGTATTGGTGGCCAGGCATGAAGAAGTATATTTCTAAATTTGTATCCCAATGCACTACTTGTCAGTTGGTCAAGATCGATCATCAACGACCGACAGGTTTGTTACAACCATTGGAGATTCCGGTATGGAAATGGGAAAGCATATCGATGGACTTTAATACGGGATTACCAAGGTCCCAGAGGGGTTATGATTTGATTTGGGTGATTGTCGACCGCTTGACTAAGTCGGCACACTTCTTGCCCGTGCATACTGATTTTGATACCGCTCGCTATGCCCAATTGTTCATCGAGGAAGTCATTAGACTTCATGGGGTACCTTTGAATATAGTTTCTGATCGGAACAAGATCTTTGTTTCCCACTTTTGGCAAAGTTTCCAAGAGGCCATGGGAACCGAATTGAAGTTAAGCACTTCTTACCATCCCCAGACAGATGGTCAAACTAAAAGAGTAAACTAAATGTTGGAGGATATGCTCCGTATGTGCATGCTTGATTTCAAGGGTGGTTGGGAGCAATACCTCCCATTGGTTGAGTTTGCTTATAACAAATCATACCAATTTACTATCGGAATGGTGCCTTATAAGGCTCTTTATGGTCGTCCATGTAGATCGCCCGCTTGTTGGTTGGAAGTGGGTGATAATAAATTCCTTGGACCTGAAATGATCCAAGATACTTCTTCTAAAATTGAACTCATTCGGAATCACATTCCGATAGCCCAACACTACACCAAATCTGCCCATTTGTCAAGGTCATTGACCTTGACAAATCCACCTTGTCAAGGTCAATGACCGTGACATTTCGAGGCGAGGCAACTTTTTTTGTCACGGTCATTGACCTTGACACAAAACTCGCGTTTTGTGTCATGGTCGTGTCAAGGTCAATGACCGTGACACGTTTGTTACGGTTATAAGCCGCGACCCTTAGTAAAAAAATTGTCACGGTCATTGACCGTGACAATTCTGGGCAGAATTTAAAAAAATCTACCGGCCAATATGGCCACTGCCACTGCCCAGCAGTATATTTATACCTGTTATAGCAACGTTGTACCTGTTCCAAACATCATATATCCGAACAAACTAAAGATAATGCAAATATATATTCAAATAAGAAACTATTTAAAAAGAAACAACATCACCATCATTTTATCTCAAATCTACAAACTATTTGCATGGAAAAGAGATTTTGTACCGCGACGCTCGGGAACACCTCCTTATCCTTCCCTTCTCGTCCGAATAGCCACATAAGTATAGAGCATATGTGGCCTACCCTTAGGGCCACTCCCTGTCCCCTGAATTGAAATAAAGTAAAATTAGTATCCGCCCCTCAAATATAGATAAATATAAATCGTAATTGAAATCGAAATCGAAGTTGACATATAAATATAAATACATTACCTGTAGTGTCACTCAAACAGCTAACTTGAGCTCATATGGCACCTCCTTCCATCTAATGTACCCCGGGCAATCGTGTCAATTATAATTCTCTTCATATCTAAACACTAAGAAATACCATAATCCTATGGAGTTATGCGTTGCAAATTCCTTTCAACCGTTGTGTAGCCAAAAATTAGTAGTTGAAGTTGTCAATTCCACCTTTCAATGGTCTCCCATGTTTTGCTAGAAGTTCCAAGTGGTGGGGTATGGAAAGTGGAATTGACAACTTCAACTGGTGATGTTTGGCTACATAATGGTTGGGAAGAATTTGCAGAGCATCGCTCCAAAGGATTATAACATTTCTTAGTGTTCGGATAGACGAAGAGATTCAGTCTCCTCTCCACAAATAGGACACCCCAAATAACTATGTACTAATCACCTATTAAAGGTAAGAAGCGTATATTCATGGATTAGTATAAACAAAACTTAGATGTAGTTGGAATATTTATGTATTAATCTCCTCTCCACGCACGCACACTACACAAGAGTGAAAATGATAAAGTGCAGATCAAGTAAAAGCATTAAAAATGGATGTTTCGGTACAAATGGAAATATTTATTACAAATTGAAAAATTGTTTCAAATTCGGGTTATCATAAAAAATGGATTGATATTCGATAGGAGCAGCCAAGTCATCCACACTACTATTTAGACGCCTTGGCGCGTGTTGGACAATTGACCACGGCTCATTGTTGATATACTCCGAGTAAAACACTTGCTTAACCTTTTGAAATGCACAAACAAACGGCTCATCGCTCACGTGGTCGTTGCTCTTCAACTTGGACAAGTCAACCATGATCAAATTGGTTACAGGATCAACTTTACAAGCATTTTTATCCTCAACTCTTACCCATTCACAGTAAAATACAACCTCTTTGAAGCTTATATAATCCAATTCAAATATATTTTGGATTACACCATAGTAAATCATTTCAGCTTCAACGAGGTTTTTATCTTTTGCGCTCGCTCGAAAGAAAGTAAGAGCCTTGTATGAAATTCCCGAGTTCTGTACATTTGTACTTTCCTCGTACACTTTAGCGCCGAAATGTAACCGGTCAATCGATACTTTTTGTACTCTTGTGCCACGAACAAGGGTCCAGTGGCTAGACGAGCAATCCTTGATGTCGCATCACCCATCTTTAGGAGCTGAGAATATAGATAAATTAATTATATTAGTGGTAACATTTGAGTGTAATGTAACGTTATATAACGACTGTTTTCATTATAATTACCTCTTGTGTCAACCATAGCCTAAATTCGCTGTCTGATTGTACCACTGTTTTTTGTCTTTTATTGTTCTCACAAGCTTCATATTTACTGCATATTACAAAATTAATCATGTATAAAATAATCTAAAATAATGTTAAACATTATAATATTCGAAACTTAATTTTTCCATTCTTCGACATCTTCATGTGTGTCAAATAGATAACTAGCTACTTGTTCATGTTGCAAACTCGTTAATTTCACTCGTTTTCCCATCACAATACCACCATCATCGAGGAATTCATCAGTGTCATCAACGTTGGTCGAGTCAGTCATATATTCCCGAGTATATATTGATGACTCCACGATGATGTATTCCTCTGTAATTAATCCTGCAATATATCGTGTATTCTTGACGTAATCTTTAAAAACTTTCATCAATCTTTCAAACGGATACATCCACCGATATCTAACTGGACCACAAAGAAGTGCCTTATCGCATAGGTGTACCAACAAGTGAACACTTATGTCAAAGAATGTTGGGGGAAAGTACTTCTCCAATACACAAATCGCTTCGTTCACAGCCAATTTTGCGGCCACTATGTGTTCTCGATTCACTACCTTCTCACACAAGAGGGAGAAGGTAATACTAATTTTCATAATAGCCCTACGCAAATCCTTGTGCTTGGAGAAACAGTGCTTAAACAATAGAGGAACCAATTGCATGATCACATGCCAATCGTGGGACTTACATTTATGTAAATCATGAGTAACATAATTCACAATCCTTTGCAAGTTGGACGAAAAAGTAGATGGGCCCTTCAAATTATATATTGTGTCTAGAAGCACCTTCCTTTCCTCACTCATCAAAGTAAACACACCAGGGGTAATTATTGTCCTTTCCCTACTATCTTCTTTAAACCATAGTTGTGGTTTAAGTTTTAACGTTTTAAGGTCTTTTCGTGCATTTTCTCCATCCTTCGAATGACTCCCCCCAAGGCAAGTACCCACAATATGTTCAGCGAAGTTCTTCTCTGCATGCATCACATCCAATACATGGCGCACTAGGTTTTTCTTCCAATAAGGCAAGTCAAATAAAATTGACCTCCGAGACCATGCCTTTCTTATCTCAGTTTCATTCCCAGTTGGGGTCTTCTTATGCTTGACATTCTTAAATTTGGGATTCTTACCTGGCATATTTGGGCCACATTCAGAAGATTTACTTTCAATTTCTGAACCCGAAAGTTATCTCGGCGGTAGCCTATGTTCAACTCTGCCCAATAAAAAATTGGAACCTTTCTCAAATCTGAAACTATGAGTTGGGGGTAAAAACCTCCTGTGGCAATGGTATACATTTTTTAAGCTAGAGGATAGACGAAGAGATTCAGTCTCCTCTCCACAAATAGGACACCCCAAATAACCATGTACTACACATCCGGATAATGTCCCATAAGCTGGAAAATCATGAATTGCCCACATCAACATAGCTTTCAGCGTAAACTCTTCTTTTCTAAAAGAGTCAAATGATTGCACACCCTCTTCCCACAACTCATTTAATTCTTCTACCAAACGAGACAGGTAGATATCAATGTCTTCACTTGGTGCCTTTGGCCCAGGTATCAATAAATCCATCATCGAAAATTCAGGTCTCATATACTGTGAAGGAGGGAGGTTGAGTGGGGCTAGGATCACTGGCCATACACTCTGATTGGTGCTTATATTTCCAAATGGATTGAAACCATCTGTTGATATAGCCAAACGAATGTTGCGTTGTTCTTGAGCAAAATTGGGATACTCATAATTCATCCTCCGCTAGGCAGTAGAATCAATAGGATGACGCATGATATTACCCCCTACTTCTTCCCTAGCATGCCAAGTCATTGCCTCTGCAATCCATGGTACTGTGAAAAATCGCTTTAATCTAGGCCCAACGGGAAAATATTTCAATACTTTTTGAGGCACTTTTGAGCTTATGCCTTCCTTACTAGTAGATTGGACATATCTAGGTTCATCGCATACCGGACAACGATCGATATTTTCATACTCCTTTCGGTATAGTATACAGTCATACACACAAGCATGAATCGATTTATACTTCATTCCCAAACCTTTCAAACTGTTCTTCATAACAGGATAGCTATTTGGAAGTGTATTCACCTTGGGTAATAAGCCCTTCACCCATTTCAGAATTCTTGTCACGCTATTGCCAGACAAACCGTACTGCGTCTTCAAACTGTGCAAACCAACCATGGCATGTAAATTTGTTTGATCTTTCTCACAACCAGAGTATAACGGTTGGGTCGCCTTAAATTTTAAACTTTGGTAGTCATCGTCAAGTTTTATCGTGTTATCTTCATGAGCACTTGAATCTTCTACATCATCAGTAACCTCATTCTCCTCAGCTTCATAAACTCCGTATGCATCATCAACTAAATCCTCTAACATATTATGATCTACGTCGTCCCCTTCTTCATCTATTCTACTTGTTGAAGGTTGTTGTAAAGGTTGGTCGGGGACAAAAGGAACTTTCAATTCACCCTGAAAACTCCAAAATCGATAACTATCTTGCATACCCGATCTTAACAAATGTAGTTCAACTGTTTCCACTCAAACACCTTACCATTCTTACACCTAGCACACAGAAACTCTTCATCATTACGACATCTCTTTGCATATTTCACAAATTCGTTAGCACCTCTGCGAAACACATCCCCCATTCTATTAGTCTCACCCATCCACTCTTTGTATTTTGGATATCCCATCACAGCTACCATAACTAAACACCTATTAAAGGTAAACAAAACTTAGATTTATAGTATGTTTTATTTAATTATCCCATCATTTAATTATCCTATTAAAGGGTAAGTGGTCCTATCCCATTCAAGAATGCATTTTTCTGTAATATACTTAACGGCTCATGCACATTGTTACGATTTGAAAAAAATTCGACAGCATATCCCCTTAGTTCTCCAAGTACACGATGTAGATTGGCAGGTGTGAGTGTTATTTCAATTGGTCAATTAAAATAACAGTCACACTTGTCAATCTAGTATGTACCCAGAGAACATTAAGATACAACTGCAGAACTTCCTCCAAAAGTAATAACTTTAAGCCAATAAGAATATTATACAGAAATTATATAGTCTCAAACTGTCCAAACGGGACAATTCGAGAGATCTCATTACAGGGGTAATGACTCTCGAACGGGTCTAAGGGCTATTGAATGCGTACGCATAAGAACTAGAATGCTAGTATCTATGCGCACTATATTTAATTTCAAGTATCTTTCATATAATGGGTTAATTCAAATACAAAAATAAATTCATGGGTTAATTCAAATACAAAAATAAATTCATGGGTTAATTCAAATACAAAAATAAATTCATGCGTTAATTCAAATACAAAAATAAATTCATGTATTGACCACATACACACACACACACACACACACTATCTAAGCTCCCCACCCCCTTCCCCCCTCCCCCGCCACACACACACGCACACCTACGCACACACGCACACACACACACACACACACACACACACACACACACCACCCCACCCCACCCCCTGCCCCACTCCACCACCCCTCCCCCACCACACCACACACACACACACACACACACACACACACACACACCACCCCACCTCCTTCCCCCCTCCACCACCACACACCACCACACACACACACACCCCACCCCCTGCCCCCCTCCACCACCCCCTCCCCCACCACACACCACCACACACATACACACACACCCCACCCCACCCCTTGCCCCCCTCCACCACCCCCTCCCCCACCACACACCACACACACACACACACACAACCCACCCCACCCCCCACCCCCTGCCCCCTCCACCACCCCCTCCCCCACCCCGCCCCACCCCCTACCCTCACCCTGCCCCACCCCCCACACACGCACACACATACACACATATATATATACACATACACACATAAATATACACACAAATATAAATGGAAGAGAGAGAGAGAGAAAATGGACCTAAAAGTAGAGAGAGAGAGAGCAGCGTCGAGAGAGAGAGAGAGGGAGGGAACGGCGCGGGAGGGAAAAAAGAAGGGGGAAAGGGTTTTTGCTGCAGATATTGTCACGGTCGTGTCAAGGTCTTTGACCGTGACAAGTCCGTGACAACTAAATTTGTCACGGTCTTGTCACGGTCAATGACCGTGACAATTAGTTGTCACGGTCGTGTCAAGGTCAATGACCGTGACATAAAACACGTGTTTTTTGTCACGGTCAATGACCTTGACAAGGCTGGTCGGCTGAAAGGTGACAATTTGCCCATTTTGGTGTAGTGCAAGATCGCCAAAAGAGCTATGTCGATGCCGGTAGAAGACATATGGAGTTGGATATAGGGGACCAAGTCTTGGTACGAGTGTCACCAATTAATGGCATTAAACGTTTCGTAATGAAAGGAAAGCTTGCACCACGTTTTGTTGGACCTTTTCCAATTATTGCGAAAGTCGGTCCGGTGGCGTACCAAATTGCCTTATCGAAACCCTTGCAACAAATTCACGATGTATTCCACGTCTCCTCTCTGAAGAACTATAAGAGATGCGAAGGTTCCCTTTGGCATATCCCTTTCGAGGATATTGAATTGCAACCTGACATTTCATATGAAGAACAACCGATTGCTATTCTTGAGCATGGGGAGCGTAAGTTGAGATCTCGTGTGGTGCCCTTGGTGAGAGTCCAATGGATTTATCACAGTGATAAAGAATCGACGTGGGAACGTGAGGACGACATGCGGGAGAAGTATCCGCATCTCTTCTTACAAGGTACGCTTGAATTTTGGGGGATAAATTCCCTCATAAGGGGGGGAGTATCTAATAACCCTCGCTTGTGAGAGCCTATTTTATATTTATTTACTATGTGTAGTAATTATATATAAAATGTTGGAATGGGGAGTAGGTATTAATTTAAAGAAGAAAAGTTAATATTTACTAGCTTGTTGTATATTTACTGAATGAGTATGTAAGTATCCTCATGTTGAATTTATAGCGTCATAAGAATTAAAATAACCCTATGGTTTAAAATGGAACCGAAACTTAAAATGAATCATAACATGTCCAAATGATAATTTGGAGGCCGTAGTTGGTTCCGGAACGTGCGAGATAGTCAAAATATGTGACATATTGTATTTTGAGATTTTGGGCACTTTTGACTGGTTGTAACATATATGTGTAGTTGCGAACCATTTAATGTAGTATTTACCACTTAAGTTGTAAATTCTAAACTAAAGACATGATTTATGCTTTAATTAAGTCTCCTATTTTCCCCTAATTATATTCCTAAACCTAGAGAGAAAGAGAGAACTTGAGAAAGAGTAGAGAAAGGAGAAGAGATTGAAGATTGAGGAGGGATTCTTGCTACTACACAAGGGAAATCTGCATTTTCTAGATTGAGGCAAGTTTTCTACTTGCTATATGTGGTTTAAGATAAATGATTAGTTGTGATAATGGTGTATTGATCATGGTTTAACTATTTTAGGGTTTTTGTGTATTTTAGGGTCTTGATCATTAAAGAATGATTTGGATGATTATTAATGGTTGTGGTAGTAGTTAGGAGTATTTATGATGTGTTGGTGTCAAGAAATGAGTTTGGTTTGAATGGTTTTGAGTTGGGATAAATTTGGATTCCAAGACTCCACAGCCAAAATTGGCAAAATTCGCAGGGCCGAATCGATTCGGCCTGGCCGGATCGATTCACCCAGGGACAGTTTCCAGGATTAGGTGAACCGAATCGATTCGGCCTAGTTCGAATCGATTCGGCATTTATGCATAAACCAAACTTCCTTGACCGAATCAATTCGGCCTAGTCCGAATCGATTCGGCAATTATACATGATCTCATATCTTAGGGCCAAATCGATTCGGCTAGGCCCAATCGATTCGGAAATCCTGCATTTTTGTTTTGTTTTCTTTTTTCATTTTTAACCCCTTTTCTCTAGTCTTAGGACTTAGGAACCTTCTTATATGAAGTCGACTTAGAGTCCTAGAGTTCTAGGTGAGTTAGTTTTCTACCCTAGAGTAGAATTGGGATATGTGGGAATCATTTTGAGGGTGTGCGAAGTGATGTTCAGGCATTACTTTCCTTTATAACTATTAGGAGTCTAAGGGATTACTAAGATGTATATGGAGACTTCAGAAGTAAATTTGAGGTATGATTGTTTATTATGAAGCCCATAAAGGATACCTTGGAAAATAACTTGGGAGTTTAAACAGTCCTCGAGGTTATTATGGTGAGGAGAAGCACGTATAGTTCTGGATAACCATAACACATTTGATAAAATGTAATTGGATAAAGTAAATGATAATTTACTAAATCATATCATGATGACTAATAAAATGGTTGGAACACACCTTCTCTAAATACCATCTTAAGGGAAGTTCGCGCGTAAGGTGAAGCTCCCTGACTAATGAATGCAGGGTGGATATAGTCCTAGGCCATATGAGTGCTTGTTTTATATTTTCTGCGATGGGTAGGTAATTCCATGTGTGGTTATGACTACCCCACAGGCATATGGTCGTTCCCGACGTTTCGATAGGATCCCAGGTTGTCTTAATGGTAGGCCCTGGAAGATGATGGTTATTTAGGGGCGCGCACAGTGGGGAAACCCGGACGTGCGGTCTTAGAATCGTTATATATGTATACTTGTAACTATTCTAATATAAAGTGGGACTTGATGGATATTAATGCCATAAAGAGCATAACGCAATTGCCATAAAGAGCAAAGTACATGCCACAAAGAGCATACAATTGAGATATGTGCCACAAAGAGCACATGATAAAAATTTGTATTCCTGATAAGGAATGGAAAGATAATAATGAAAATGGAGAAAGAGGAAAAAGGCTTAAGTTTATTCATATATGCGTATATAACTGACTTTGATTTATAATTATTTAATTGTGTTAGCTCATTTCATGATATCACCATCTTAGACTATCATTTTTATCATCCATGATTCACTTTTTATGATTGTCATACTTGTCATTTATTTGGTGATCACATAAAATCGGGCCCTGACCCGTTCTTCTTTCTTGTTGTGTATATATATATTATGTCCGCTCAGGTGCTCCACCGCAAGGTCGCCCGTAATGACCCCCATTCCAGTGTCTTTTGAGGAGCCGTGACATTTTACGGATATCACGGGATATTTTGTGTATACGTATTCATTATTGTCTTCTAGTTATGCTCGACTCTTTATTCGGGCGTGTGGCCCAATTGTTGTAATTGTATAATGGATATAATACGTAACTAATGGAACTTGATTTTCATTATGAGACTCCGTTGACCGACGTTATATTCGGTCCTTTTCATTTCATATTGTTGTTGTTGTTATATAAATACTTTTGGGGTTTCCACCTTCTTTTCTATTATGGGTTGTCGACAATGCTTTCTTTAACTTACAAAACAAAAATTTTGGCAACCCGTTTTCTGAAATATTGTGTGGTTATCCCGTATACTCTTTATGTTGTTATGATGCTGAGAATGATTTCATCTATGATTCCTGTATTATTGGAGTATCGGGCTGGCCACCCCTTATTTCGGATACCGGGTTGTCACAATTACATGGATCACACCTAAACAGAATAATGGTTTGAGATAGTGATGACCCAATGACCCAATATTTATTGGGTCATTGGGTAAACTACCTTAATATAAATGCATTAGATTAGAACTCCTATAATTCCACTGTTTGTAGATGGTAAAAATAGTGTCAATATATTATAATTTAAAATGCATACAAAGATAGTTTTCATTAAGATATACTTGAGAAAATGGTGAGAAAGAGATTGGTGCAAAAATCCTAAAATGGATTATAAGAAAAACCCACAAACATTCAAAATGAATACTGCAATAGTATTAAACATTAATATGCATCTTATTATTCACACAACATATCCAAGAACCCAAGCATAGCCCATACCATACACCTGAGTGCCTTATTATCATTGATTTCTGCCAAAATCGAATTAGGAAATACGAAGAAAAGTGACTGGAAATAGAGAGAGAAAAGATTTGATGTACATTTACCATGAAAAGATGTATAGCAAAAAAACAAATGTGTGAGAAAAATATCCATAGATCGGGAAAGAAATTGAATTACAAACCATTCCTTGTTCAGGCTCGAAATCTTTCCTTGTCCATTAGTATATTGACTTAACATTAAAAACCTTTTCTTGTTCAGGATCAAAATCTTGGCCAACAATCCCACATTCATCCACCATCACCTTTAGTTATAACAACCTATAACCATTAAACATCAGTAAAAAACAATCCATCCATTTTGATTTAGTCATGTAAAATATCGGCATTCATAACATAACAAAGATCCAAAGCTCAACTATTTTATATTTTAGAACAACTTCAACACAAAACTCAACTCAGGACACAACCAACTTAAATAGATATAGGTAGAATATATCTGAAGGAAAATTTTTTTTAATACACCAATCTAAATAGGTCACAAAATATTATTAATCAACTATTAAAGTCCACTCATTAATACAAAATCCTTTATTTGAATCCATCTCATTAATACATAATCAAATTCAATATATAGACAACTAACTCTATACTTTAAAGAAAAGAAAAGGCCAATAGAAAAAACCCTGAACATTTAACAAATTGGTACTGATTATTTTAGGTATTTCCATAAACATAAACATAAACAACATCACTCACCAAACAACAGTGTGGTGAAATTCCATTCACAAAGAAATATTATCAATATTTTAGTAGGCAAAACTAAAAAGGAAAAGAATTAAAAAATAAATAAATGAAGACTTACGCAACTAGAAGGGATTGCAACCTCAATCTACTACCTATATCGTCTTTGGGTGAGAAAAACTTGTGAGGAGCGTGTTCGGCCCTCATTACCATCACCGCAATATTAGATCCAAAAATGTCGTCTCGCAGATGCAATATCAGATCCAAAAAGGCCGTATTAGATATGCACAGATGCAATATCAGATAAAAAATGCCAGAACCGGTTAGGAGATATGGTCGCTTGACCACCCTTGCTGTTCGGCGACCATATGCAAAGCATAGCAAACCTCGATGATGACAAACAGACCATTCTTTCTGGGTGGCTACCATGTGGAATGAAGAAACCTCGGCGACTAGTGTGCATGGATGAGGAACCAACAAACTGCATTAAACATTTGTTGACCAAAGCCATAAAATATTTTTACAAATATGTTTTTCTTATCAACATATATAAATTTATTGAAATAAAGAGAGAAAAAAATCAAACCATCATTGACTTCAACTGTACTCCCCACCATTTGATGGTGTTATTTTGAGGCAGAGAGAAGCATTGAGGCAAGAGACCGGTGTCTACCACTACACTAGAAGGCACTCCAACTCCTCTCAAGGGCCTGCATAAGCTCCATCCACAATATTCCTTCGCATCAAAAGTTGTTATATCCATGTTCTCCTCGTGTTACTCTTGTGTTATCGTGTTGTGTTTTATAGTTGTCGCGTTCATTTCATAAAGACCACTCAAAAACATGAATTGGCACCTCTTATTATTTAATAAAAGATAGATTAGTTTTCCATAAGTTATTGTAAGCTACCAAAGAAGACTGAGTAAATTAATGTTATATGATATTGAGCAAGAGAAGAATACGATAAAGAACCTCCTCCTGCATGTATATCAACTTTGCCTTCTTTTGTTGATAGTCAGGCCGATAACAATCAGTAGTGTTGCTCCGACCTCCAACTTCCCCGCTAATTTTGCTTGAGACATAAAATGCAGAGGAAGAAGCACCTGAGTCACCAATTCTGCCTCCCCCCCAACCATGGATTCAGGAACATGAACAACATCACCGCACCCCCTAACTTCTTTCGAAATCTTCTCTGAGCACCCCTCAAGAGTTTGGATGGGTTTTGGACCACCGATACTACAAAATTCAACCAATAGCTATTTAGGCAACTTCATAACATATGTAAATTCGTAAACATACTTTGATGGAATGCACATTAAATTAGTTTTTAAAAAAATCATCAAAAATTCAAACCCAACAATTTTTAAACCCAAAATTTTGGACCCAATGTGAAAAAAAAAATGCACAAACACACCTAGAAAAACAAAGAAGCAAAAATACAGTATCCAAAAAGTATCTCCTCCTATTCTTCAAGAAAAAAGTAGCTCCTTCGGAAATTAGTAGAAAAACCCCATCAACCACAAAAGGAATTGTAGTGTGAAAATCCCACAATATGATTTTATAGAGACAAAGGACTGCCTCATGAAACTCGATGTCGGTTCATGCACGTGCTGATTTTGTTAAGTTTGCAACCAATTTAGGAGCATTCTTCTCAATTGTGGAATGGATGCCTGGTATACAACACCAAAGTAGTGAATACATAAACAAATCACTACAAATAAAAACTATTACAATGTAAAACAAAGCCAAATTAAACACAAAGACAAAGTAATTTAAACACGATAGTTGATACATACATGCAGTGAGGACATAATATACCCGGTCCATCTACTCAGATATTCCATTACATTATTTTGCACCCTGAAATGTGTCAACTAAACCTTATAAACAAACATACACAAAAAATGTGAGAAATCACACACACAAAATGTGAGAAATCAAAGTTAAGATGATGAAATCACACACACGCAAAATGTGAGAAATCAAACTCAATGGGCCTAAAAATTGAGAGTGAACTCGAGAGAACATCATAACAAATTCCTCAGTTATCCAAGTATTTATCCAAGTAATAAAATGCTCCAGCTAACTAATGAAATGATCCAACAGTTATCCAAGTACACATCAGTTCATATGCCATTTAATATATTTGAGAGTAATCCAAGCTGGCATCAGGTATAACAGAAAGCAAATTCAGTTCGGAATGAAAATTTAGTTTGTACATGTTAATAAAATGCCAAAAAAATCAACATTTGAACTATAAAATCAGTTGCATCTGTCCAACGAATTTGTGACTTCTTGATGGGTACTTTCGCTTAAGAGGGGAATGTGCCTCGATATCGATCAGAACAACATATTAAACAACATATTATAAAATGATTTGTTCTATTATGAAAACAATTTCAGTGAGTTAGTTATGAAAACAACTACATGGGAGCTATAGTACTGCTTCAAACCAAAATAGAAAAACTTTATAAGATAGATATACTACTGGTTCAAGCAAAACTACATGGATCTTAATGGTTAGTAGCAACTACAAAAACTTATAAGCTATGTAATAGCTATATATGAGGTGTATAACAACTATATGGGAGATGTTATGGGAGTGTGAGTTTCAATTGAGAATAAAATATCATAATGTAAAACATCAATAATTCTAAAAAGGAAATAATATAACAATAATTAATGAGAAACATGCAACATAACCATCATTAAAAATTACATAATGCATATAGACTAATCAAGATGAAGCCTAAATAACATAAACTTGTGATCTTTGCTATGCGTGTACGGAAATGCGCGATTGGTCGACACACAATTAAGTGGTTTTATATATGACAATATGGATTACCAACAAAAAATAAACATAAATTTCTCAAAGAAAGTGTAGAATTAACTTATTTTGTAATAGAACAAAACACTGTTTGAATTGTGGTCAGATGCCAATTTTGATGATTCAAATTGTGATGAAGAAATTGAGGCGGAAGATCCTCCTAAGGGCCCCACCGAGATAGAAGCTGTGAAAATTTATAGGAGGCACACCTACGATGTCCCTCGTGCACATTCATGTATCAAATTCGATTAATCATATTGTGAGGAAGAACTTGAGACTGAAGAACCCACAAATCACGTTATGAATACAAAGGTGTGGATCAAAATAGAAAATGGATGGACGTAATGTATACAGAAAATGGACAGAATGTAACACCCAAAAATTATAGGAAATAGTAAAAACATTAATTGAAAAAAACTAAACTGTATCAAAGATGTTAAATGCAAAACCTCTCATTTTAAAACTCCAAAAACTATAATTAGTTAAAATAATGAGAGATCTAAATATTAGGGGTTTCAAAACCCCCAATCATGTAGCAACCATATGAGAACAACAACCTTGATCTTGCGCCAGTAAAATCTAGATATATGCGCCAGACCATTTAAATGTCAAATAAATGTTAATATCTCAGCATTAGGATGCTGAAAAATCTGAAATAGCCCAAGACATCATTGCTTCAAGATAGTGTTATTAGCTAGGGCCAAGACTACATTAAAAAAATTGTTAATATCTGCCTTTTTAGAATGTCAAATAAATGAGTTACCAACAAATTCACACTATGAGGTGAGAAGTATGTGATAAATACCAACAAAGAAATGAAACTTTAGGCATGTATTACAACAGTAATCAAATGCTACAATTGTACACATAAGAATATTCAGTATCTTTTCCACACATGATATTCAAATCAGTGCAAATTTGAACTCGCAGCTATGTAAGCGTCAACACCAAATATAGATATCCAAAACATAAACCCTAAGTAAAATAACACCTTCAATTTGCATGTTTGTCTTACCAAGATTGCAGCTATGCAAGAGTCAACACCAAAAAAAATTCCTCTAAACACTTCACCCTGAATTATAGCTTGTGTTAGTATTAAGTAAAAGCATAATCAATAAATTTTGCAAAAGACAAACACCCAAATTAAAAATAAACATACCTACGAAAATAACCTTAGTCAAAGTATGTAAGAAAAATTCATACCGCTCAAATGGATAAACGAAACCCTAAGAACATATTTAAATGTATCCTACCTACAAATATATTTAAATGTATCTCACCCAATCAAAAAATCAATAATAGATTCAAAACCCAAGTTGGAATCAACAATAATAGAGATACAAATAGAGGATTTACTACACCTCAACTGGAATTTGTACAACCCCACAAACGACTATGTTTATATCTCAAAAATCAATAGTACTTTTAAAAAACTCCAAAAGTCTTCAGATCTAGGGTTTTTTGGAATGAGAGGGAGAGGAAGAGGAAGATGAAGGAGGGAGGCATGCATGTGTGTTTTCATGTGTGAGTGTGTGCGTGTGTAAGAGAGTTCGAGGGAGAGATTACCTGATGGAGGAAACACTGGAGGTGGAGGGCATCTGCATTGGAGCACAAGGGTAGCGAGAGGGTTTGAGAGAAAACCCAAAATTAGTGATAGGGGACAATGAGAGATGGGGGTAGGGTTTTGTTTCAAGTGGGCATTCCTTAATTTGCCATGTCATAATCCTCTTCATTTGACATGGCACAATGTGAGACCCTTAGATCGTAGCAAGATAACAAATCACACCCGTTAGATCGTTTCACTATTCAAACACCCATCTCCCATATTATATAGATATATAATAATAATAATAATAATAATAATAATAATAATAATAATAATAATAATAATAATAATAATAATAATAATAATAATAATAATAATAATAATAATAATAATAATAATGATAATGATAATGATAATGTTAATGATAATGATAATGATAATGACAATGATGATGATGATGATGATGATGATGATGATGATGATGATTCCGCTACTGGAAACAGTCTACATGGCTTGGATTGAACTAGGGTTGTACGGTGATCACCCCCGGCCTCACCTCATAATAATGATATCTGCCATTGGAATTGATTAAGAAATCACCCAATCATTGCAATCAAACAAGATTTATAGGAAAAATTCATTTTCTTATACATAGAAATGATTGGAAAAGAAAATGACATTTTTTACTTGGGTAACTCGTAAATGGTCATTTTTAGGCTTTGTTACCTCACTACTTTTTTTTTTAGAAATTGGCTTATCCTACATTAATGGTCTGCTAAAGTCAACAATCTAAAATAAATAAAACACTAAAAGAAAAATTAATTAAAAATATATACAAACAAACAATTTAAGAGACTGAATATACGTATTACACATACATTTTCAAATATGTGTAAATATAGACAATAATTTAAACTCAAAGCATAAAGGGGTTATGTCATTTGTAAGTATTTTATTCTTAATTATTTTATCTATTTCATTGAAATTTTGATTTTACAATTATTTTTGTTCGTAATAATATTTTTAGTTTATTATTAATTTGGGTTTTTTTATTTCAAAATTTTCACTTCCTATTTTATACTTTTAAAAGGTTAATTATGTTTTTCCATACTTTGTCTTTTTTTTTAAAATTTTAGACTTAAAATTTTATTAGACCAGTAAGAGAGGATACACCAAAGTCTAAATATAATTTAGTGAGATACCAAAACCTAAAACTATAAGTGAGGAACCACCGTTGGGGGGGGGGGGGGGGGGGGGGGGACGTACTACATGTTTTCACTGAGAAAGATTCAGATTGCTACTGGGAGTGGTGCTTCCCCCTTTCGACTATTTACTCTTCCTGTCAAATATAAAAGAACAAAAAAAGTCTTTCTAACTTATCCACTCGTTTGTTATCATTCCCCTATATAAAATTGAAATGCCATGCAAAGGATAAGAGTACTTGAATTACTGATACAGTTGCATGAATTGAGTGAAAAAATCCCATTTTCAAAAATCACATGGATGAGGACAAAATTCATTGTTTTTAAAAATCTCGGTACCTTGAAATGTTTAGAACCCCAAAAAAAATTTAAAAACAAAACATATTTAAAAAAAATGTAAATATCCGTATGTGATCCTCTCCCTATATATATATATATATATATCAGAGGCTCAGTGCCCTTATCGAAATCATGAGCACCCCCCCAACTTCCAAAATAATTATGTAACCCTCCCTTTCGCTTCAGAAAAATTACATTCCAACCCCCAAACTTTCAAAAATCCCCAATCTACCCCAAAAATTTCCCAAAACCCCACTCTAGCCCCAACTTCATTATGAGTGACTCGCTATATATAGCGAGGTTTAGAGTTACCTGTTCAGCTTCATCTCTATCGAAAAATATGAGAAGTGCCATGGAGAGCAGGTACCAGCGTATTTGCATGCATACCAGAGATGAATGGAAAACCTCCTTCAAACTAGCATGACCGACATGAAGGGACAATGATGTCATTCGGCTTGACCAATGCCTCGAGACATTTATGAGGGTGATGGTCGAATGTTGCGCTCGTTCTTAGGCAAGTTCATAGTAGTATACTTCGAGGATATTCTCATTTATAAGTGGAGCACTTAGATTACGTTCGTCAAGTGCTCGAGTTATTATGCTATAACACCCCGTGTTTTCGAGTATTTGGAATTTAATTAATTCAATTATTTTAAATTATGCGTGTGCCGTAATTTAATTGAATTAAATATTTTATGTTTATTTAAAATATTAATAAGGAGAGATAGTGATTAATATTCATAGAATAAATTTACTAAGTGAGTAGTAAATAACTGATGATAATTACTATATGTCATAGTGAATGATATCGATGTGACTTTTTTATATCTCAACCAGGAGTCACGTGTAAACTATATTGAGGTCGCGCTAGGAAATTTGTGCATAATGACTTAGATGTCGATTTCGAGGTCAAGTCGTGATTCCTAATGGCTCGAAATAGGCAGAATAGTGTACTCGGGTGTACTGATTGGGTCCCGATGCGATTTTTAAACCAAACTAGCACCACGTAAGGGCGTTTCGATCATTTGGGAGGCAAGGGTAGAAACAACACCAAATTTGGGAGTGCTATATCAGGCCCTTTGAGGTATAAGCTAGGGTTACAACACTTGGGAGAGAGAGGAAGCCATAGGAGAGGAAGAGGAGAAGAAACCTAGGTCATTCCACACCATTTCCCACCACGAACGTTGCCAAATTCGAGATCGGAGCAAGGAAAGAACATCCTCACCATCTCGGAATGAAAATCAGACCTGTTTAATCAAGGCAAGTGCTTATCTTGCATTATTTTAAGCATGTTATAATAACCATGTACTGTAGCGTTTAAATTTCATGATTTAAATGATTTTCTTGGGATTTGGATGGGTAAAATTCATGATTCCGGGTAGGAATACAGTAGAATAAATACCCATCTGTAGATAATATGAAATCACCACATCAAAAATAGCAATTCCACACACCTTGATATTAAAAATCTGACACAGATTAATAATAATTTGTCACACTTTAAAATTGTGTAAAAAATTGGCATTGTTTTTAAGTGTGCCAAAATTGAGTACAATTACTAAAATATAAAATGCTCTAAAAAAAGTACATTTCTCACTTTTGAGGCCTCCCGGTCAAACCCCCACGTTTATTCTTCTATTCCCCTCTTTCTCTTTCAAAGAAAGAAAACCCTACCTCTCTCTAGTGGCCGTGCTCCCCGCTTTCACCCTCCTCACCAACCCCCTCTCTCTTATCACCCTCATTGGCCTACTTGCCTCTTGCCTCTTCCTCTACCTCTTCCGCTCCTTCGATCCCTCGTCATCTTTGGCTGCACCTTCTCCGAGAGAGAAACCCTAGGCCTCTTGATCTTTTCCACCATCATCGGATTTGTTCTCATCTCTACTTTCATGGATGGATTAGCCATCAATTGTGCTCAAGGCGCATTCAGGGGACTGGAAGATCTCTTTCTCGATGAGAAAGATCTGGTAGATTGTTGCTTTGGCAAACTTGATGCCGATTGATGATTCAGTTGACGAGCTTGATATTTACATGTATCGAACTATAAGCCCCCCCATTCATTCATATAATTTAATTGCACAAATGGATTAACCTTTTGTATAACATATGGATACGATATCAGTTTTTAAGAATTATTGTATCAATTAACACATGAAACCACTTGGCTAAAAATATGCGTGTGTGCATACATTGCTGGAGTCAAATGGTTTCAGCAGTGTATTAAGATTTCTAATGATTTACCCATCTAAAATATTGATTTGAGTACTTCCGAAAAATCAGTAAGTAGGTTTATTGAACAGGTGATCAAGTCGTGGTAATCCAAAGCATTATAAGATTTCAATATAATTTCATAGTTTCGAAGAATTTCAGGTCCTATCTTATCTCCCCTTTTATGACAATCTTTAGGATTTTTCCCAGCAACTTTAGCTTCAGTCACAAATTTCGGCCGCTTCTTAGATTTAACTTTGAAATATTGTTGAGAATTTACGCCATTAAGCTCTTCACCAGGCTTGTTAGAATCACAAATTTTCTCGTTATTCCCATTTTCAAAAATGCGCACAGCCTCAATGATAACTCTTTTTTGTTGCCCTTGCCCATATATTAAAAACTCCGATGTGCCACCTAACTTTTCTTCATTTGAACGATAGAGTTGTAGAGAAAATGACTGGAAAGTGCTGATAATAAGCTCTTTTGTTGTAGCCTTCCCAGTAATAGTTCTAATTCGATCTATCATTTTAGAGACAACTGCTTTAGTGAATGTCATAACCAAAATGTGGGATGGACCAATTCATGTTGATCAATACTGTTTTGACAATCATAATACTAGATATAAACCATAATGTTACATCACATGAAAAACAGTTTTGTCATGAATCCAGGATGTTTAATCTTCGTGCAATCACAAATTCGTAATTTCTTTATAACTATGAACAAAACTAACCTTTGTCCATCGCAATTGATTGGAATAAGATGACTTAAATGATCTTGTCAAAGCTTCTTTTGAATCCTTTCTAGAATAGCCCGTAATTTCTCTCTTATGTGCCCGGAATATATATGAGAAAATACGAATAATAATAATTTTGGATTTTCTCTCCCTCCTTAGAAACAGTGTGTATTGAGATGACTCTATATGGTGTATTGGTCTCTATTTATAAGGGGAAGATGTCCGTAATCCTAGTGGAGGTGGGGTTCTTTCAAGTCTCCCACTAATGCCACTAACCATTACGTGACTAACGGATAAGGTTTATCCAAATCTTTTAATATCTTTATTTATCACATTCCTAATTAATTATCTGACATTTATCAAAACCACATAAATGGAAAATTCATAATTTAATAAAATTGAAATTAAATAATTAATTTTGACACTTAACATTAATTTCCAACAGTCTCCCACTTGGTCTTAATAATTCGTATAGTTAGATTAGGTATCATAAGGTGCACAATCAATGATAAATATCATTTGCTAAATCAAATGATTCATGTATGCGAGTCATGGCGGTTCCATGCTATTCAAGATCATGGTTCCTTCCATGTACCACAACACCAATGTTTGATTCAACTATTCAATAATATTGGGTATCATAATGGCCTCATAATGTCCTTTTGAATAAGGACTATTTTTGTCAACAATAATTCATAATTATATGCACGCATTCACAAAAGACAGAAATAATATAAATCAGAAACACTTTTATTGAATTCAAGTAATAGTGTCAAACAACTAATTCAAAATAGCAATCATAATCTAACTAATCGAGACCCATCTCTTTAACATGTTCCCTAAAGGTCTTCGGAGATAGTCCTTTCGTAAGAGGATCTGCTATGTTATCACGCGTACTAATGGGATCAATTGCCACTCTTTGTTTCTGAACTTCTTCTTTAACTGATAGGTATTTCATCTCAACATGCTTAGCAGCCTTAGTATACCTATCGTTCTTCGAGAAAAAGACTGCTGCGACATTATCACAATAAATTTTCGGTGGCTTAAATATTGACCCCATAATTCTAAGTCCTGAAATAATGTTTCGCAGCCCGAATCCATGATTTGTAGCTTCGAAGCAGGCTACGTATTGAGCCTCTATAGTAGATGATGCAATGGCGCTTTGCTTAGCACGTTTCCATGAAATGGCTCCTCCAGCCATAAGGAAGACATAATCCGAAGTTCTCTTCCTACTGTCAAGTCATCCCCCAAAATTTGAGTCTGAATAACCAATCACCTCAAGGTGATCAGTCTTCCGATATGTGAGCATGTAATCCTTGGTCCCTTGCAGGTACCTCAGCACTTTCTTTGAAGCTTTCCATTGGTGAATCACGGGATTGCTTTGATATCTGCCTAGCATCCCAATGGCAAAATTGATATCCGGTCTAGTGCAGACTTGTGCATACAACAAGCTCCCTACGAGCGAAGCATAAGGCATTCCTTTCATGTGCTCCCTTTCTAAATCACTTCTAGGGCATTGATTTAAGCTGAACTTGTCCCCTTTCTGAAGTGGAACATTAATGGGATTGCAACTTTGCATGCTAAATCTTTCTGAGACAATTCCAACATTCCTCATGATCTATCCCGATATATTTCTATCCCAATAGCGAAGGATGCCTCACCTAAATCTTTTATTTCAATGCTTTTAGAAAGGTACTTCTTGGTTTCACTTAATAAACCAAGATCACTGCTGGCGATAAGTAAGCCATCAACATATAGTACTAAAAACACAAACTTACTCCCACTGATCTTCAGGTATATACACTGATCAACAGTGTTTTCCTTAAACCCAAAGGATGTAATGATACCGTGGAAATTAATGTACCATTGACAAGAGGCTTGCTTTAGACCATATATTGACTTCTTTAACATACAGACCATGCTTTCATTTCCTTCCTTTATGAAGCCTTGTGGCTGTGCCATGTAGACTTCTTCTTCTAAACTCCCATTTAGAAAAGCTTCTTTTATGTCCATTTGGTGCAACTCCAAATCATAATGAGCCACCAACGCTAATATGATTCTTAAGGAGTCCTTCTTTGAAATAGGAGAGAAGGTCTCATTATATTCAATGCCTTCTCGTTGATTAAAACCTTTGGCAACAAGTCTAGCTTTATGTCGTTCGATATTTCCTTTTGAGTTGAATTTTGTCTTGAAGATCCACTTGCACCCAACTCGTTGTTGTCCTTCTGGTAATTCGACCAACTCCCAAACTTTATTGTCATTCATAGATTTTATTTCTTCATTCATGGCATCAATCAATTTATCAAAATCATCACTATTTACAGCTTTTTCATAAGAAACTGGATCATTAATATTCCCTATGTTAAATTTGGTCTCTTGAAGGTATACCACATAATCATCCGGAATTTACGATCTCCTTTCTCTTTGAGATCTTCTTAATGACACTTCCTGTGGTGCTTTAAAAGTTTCATCGGTTATAATCTCATTATGTGGTTGTTCAGTTGGTTGATCATTCACTTGTTGTTCATTGTTATTGATTGGGTTAATGATCGGTTCAACAACTACATTAGGAACAACGGGTATGTTATGAACTCTGGGTATAGGAATTTGTACCCTGACTTCTCGAATGATTACCTCCCTTTCTTTTATACTCCCACTTACTTCACCTTCTTCAATGAATTTAGCATTTCCACTTTCTATGATTTTAGTTGTGTGATTTAGACAGTAGAATCTATATCCCTTCGACTTTTCTGGATACCCGATGAAATGACAAGATAATGTCCTAGGATCCAATTTCTTTTCATGTAGGTTATAGATTCTATCTTCCGCTGGGTAGCCCCATATAAGTACCTTAAATCGGGTTTCCATCCTTTCTAAAGTTCAAATGGGGTCTTTGAAACTAACTTACTAGGAACCCTATTTAAGATGTGTACAACGGTTTTTAATGCATGTGTCCAAAAAAATGTAGGCAATTAGGTCCTACTTATCATACTTCTAACCATTTTTATAAGTATGCAATTATGCCTTTCAGCTACACCATTCTGCCAAGGTGATCCTGACATTGTGTATTGGGCGCAAATACCTAATTTTTCAAGGAGTTTAGCAAATGGGCCAGGGCGTTTCCCTGACTCATCATATCTACCATAATATTCACCACCTCTATCAGACCTAATAATTTTCACATTTTTTCCTAGTTGCCTCTCAACCTCATTAATGTATATTTCAACGACGTTCACAGACTGAGATTTATCATGCAATATGTACAAAATGCAATAACGTGAAAAATCATCTATAAAGGTGATGAAGTATTTTTCTCCACCAATGGATGGAATATCAAAAGGTCCACATATGTCTGTATGTATTATTTCAAGTAGCTGGGTGCTTATTGTGGCTCCTTTCTTTATATATTTGGTTAATTTTCCTTTAATACAGTCCACACATACATCATAATTGGCCCAATCCGGGTTATGGAATATTCCATCTTTAATCAGCCTTTCAATTCTCGGCCTGGATATGTGCCCTAATCTTTTATGCCACAAATAGGCAAATTTTTCATCATTAAGCCTATGTTTTGTACCAACGTTAGGATACAGGGTCACAAGGATTTCAGAAAAATTCTTTTCAGGATTCAATTGATACAAACCATCTAATAAAAATCTAGAACCAACATTATTAGAATTTTGAATCAAACAAAAACCATTGTTCTTAAATTCAATCGCAAAACCGTCTAAAGCAAGTTTGGAAACAAAAATTAAATTCCTACAAATTGTGGGAATATAAAAAGTTTCTTGCAAATATAAAATAAATCCAGTGCTTAAAATCAGGCGAAAGACTCCAATAACTTTTATTTTAGCCTTCGCTTTATTTCCCATGTAGAGAAAATTCTCATTTGGATTTGTTTTGCGGATCAAAGTGAAGCCCTGCTTCGAATTAGAAACATGACACATAGAACCGGAATCAATCCACCAAGTGTTGGAAGGAGCGTTAATAAAGTTTTATTCGAAACAAACATAAATAAAGGGCTTACCCTTTTTCTTGAACTAGGCCTTTCGTTTATGACAATCCCTCTGGAAATGGCCCTTATTTTTACAGAAGTGACACTTGTCTTTCTTTTCCTTCTTCACAGCAGCAGTTGATGGTTCATCTTGATGAGACGACCCAGGACCTTTCTTAATGCCCTTGTCGAACTTCTTCTTGAAACCAGCTTCTTTGATTGTCAGATTTTCCACCTGTCCCTTAGTCACATGGCCATTCGGTTGCTTAAGCCTTCCTTCCTCCTATACCAACATGCTTTGCAAATCATTTACATTCCACTTATCTTGTATAGTGTTGTAATTGATTTGGAAAGGCCCAAACTCAGGAGGTAGGGAGTTTAGGACGAATTGGACGAGAAAAGACTCATCTAATGTCATGCCCAAAACTCTAAGTCTAGCAGCCAAATTGGTCATTTTTATAATGTGCTCATTCATGGTTCGAGTACCATCGAACCTCATAGTGGTCAGGTCAGCCATCAGTTTACCAGCAAGGGATTTATCAGCAGTGTTAAAGCATTCCTTAATGTTGTTCAGATACTCTTTCGCTTTCGTAATTTCAGGTAGGGAGGTCTTAATGTTAGCAGCAACGCACATTCGCATAAACAAAAGGGCCAGCCTATTGAATCGAGACCATGCTTTATGGACAACAATTTCATCATCGCTACTGGCATCAGTAATAGCAGCGAGTTCATCACACATAATTTCCATGTCCAGGTCAAGAACCCCTAGGCTGAACTCAATTTGCTCATTTCATTCAGAAAAAATAATTCCATTAAATTTGGAATAGGACTGAGCTTGCGAATACAGGTTAAGGGGAAGTGCAATTAATAACAATGTTCACAAATTAAATTTTCACACACAACAAAAATTGCAAGGGTCGAATATTGAATTGTTGACTAAAATTTTGGCATATTTCATTTATATTATGAATATCACAGAATCTGTGTTAATTATCACATAATGTCCAGATTGTTAAGATATATTACCCTATAATTCATTTATCATGGTCTCATAATTTTCGCATCTGTGTTTGTTGCCTAAAGGTTTAATACCATGATTAATGGACTTAATGTCAACTATTTTGTTTTCACAAAGCCAGTTCTAATGTTGTTCAATTCAGAAATTAGCATGTGTTGCGCCTCAATTTAATTTTATAACTAACATTAGAATAAACCTTTAATGAATGTAAGTGTATTATTCGTACATGCAGTCGCAACCTCTGTTTGGCCTTTGACTTAACTCAAATGAATAATTGCTTACATGTTCCAATTTAAATATAGTTAATCATGCATTAAATATTAACTATAATATGTAATCTATCAGTAATTATAAAAATACCAATAGTAGCCTAAATTCCTCAAAAACAGAATTGCCCAGGTATAGTAAAAAACATAAAATTCATGAATTTTGCCAAAAAGGGAAAAATGAGTTTTCACCATATAATTGAAGTAAAACATGCTAGAAAACCAAAACTTTTTTGCGGAACGTTAATATCAATTTTCTGTAAAGATTTATAAGCCCCAAGATTATTTCCTAAAATGGCAAAAACGGGGTTTTGAGGGCCTTAACTGACTCGGATTGCCGAAAAACACATTACATCATAGCCAAAGGCGATGAAAGTTGATCATTGGCCCGTTTCAGTCAACCTATCAGGTTTCAAGTCAATCGGACACCAAAAATTTCGAAAAACACTATTCACTGCGCCAAAAAAAAAATCTCCTGGAATCTGTTTTGCGCCAAGTCGCAGTTTTCACTTAATTAATCTTAAAACCAGATTCATTTTCTTATCATGATTAATAAAAGTATTTTCCAGAATACTAACACAACTTGAAATGATAAAATAATCCTAACGGAAAATTAGGGTTCCTATAACACGAAAAGGGGTTGAACAATAATGGGACAGTTATCATAAGATAAGGACTATATGCAATAATCTCGTTCTTAATATCATACATAACACAAATTCGAATTACCATATGCATGATTACCAGATTGCTTAAAAATTCCAGATTTTCAGAAAAACAAAATTTTCAGATTTCGAGAGTTACCAAAAATTCCAAATTTTCAGATTTTCAAAAGATCATAAATCAGAATTGTTATAAATGAGTTTTCATTAATGGAAAACATGAGATTATAAATCGAAAGCTCTGATACCACATGTTGATCAATACTGTTTTGACAATCATAATACCGGATATAAACCATAATGTTACATCACATGAAAAACAGTTTTGTCATGAATCCAGGATGTTTAATATTTATGCAATCACAAATTCGTAATTTTTTTATAACTACGAAAAAAGCTAACCTTTGTCCATCGAAATTGATTAGAATAAGATGACTTAAATGTTCCTCTCAAAGCTTCTTTTGAATCCCTTCTAGAATATCCCGGAATTGCTCTCTTATGTGTCCGGAATATTTATGAGAAAATACGAATAATAGGAATTTCGGATTTTCTCTCCCTCCTTAGAAACAGTGTGTATTGAGATGACTCTTGATGGTGTAGAGGTCTCTATTTATAAGGAGAAGAGAGTCGAAATCCTAGTGGAGGTGGGATTCTTTCAAGTCTCCCACTAATGCCACTAACCATCATGTGACTAAGGGATAAGGTTTACCCAAATCTTTTAATATCATTATTTATCACATTCCTAATTAATTATCTGACATTTATTAAAACCACATAAATGGGAAATTCAAAATTTAATAAAATTAAAATTAAATAATTAATTTCGACACTTAACATTAATTTCCAACAATTCCCTCTTTCACTAGCATCAGAACATGACCAACCATTGAGGAAGTTTTACCACTTCCTGGTCCAACACTAAAGGTGTTGAAATGTCACTACAAGCTGCTTCTCGTTGTCTTTCATTAAGAGCATCCGTAATGGTGTGAATCGGCGAAAGGTAGGCGTGAGGCGCGTGTGTGTGATTTACCTTTCGCCCAAATGGAGAGCGTGTAGTGGGGGAGTTCCTACGAACTTCTATAGTTCGTAGGAACTTCTTGCGGACAAATGAAGTCCGTAGGAAGTTCGTAAGAGCTTAACGGTCACATTTAGATGGTAACATTCCTCCGTTTATATATTCAGAACCTTCATCATTCTTCTCCATTCTTCCCCATTCTTCTTCAGTATTCTGCATCCGTTTATATCTATTCAGTTGATCTTCTTTCTTTCTTCATCTTCTTCTGCATATCCATCTTCTCCATTTTCATACCAGTCTCATTTCAGTCCAAACTTTTTATATATTTTTTCTAAATTTATTCATATACTCTCAAAAATCATTCCATTTATTCCCAAAAATAATTTCAAATCAGTCCCAATTTAGATATCGAAAATCCTCCAAATCAGATCTTGTCAACACGATGGAATTAGGTAGAAAATGGAAGAAATATATTAATATCGGAAATCGAAAAAACACGGGTCGACTTCAACGACAATTCCCGATTCTTTCGCGCCGATTCAATCGTCCAATCCCGTAATTGACAGCCATACCCGTATTTACGACGGAGTATCACACGCGTCGGATGACGAATCTCCGATAATAAACGAAAATAAATCTGATTTTCGGGGGAATTGGGCGGGGCCAATGAAATTGTACAAATTGATTCAAGACAGAAAACCAAATATCAAAATAATTATCGACAGTACCAGTTTTATGTCGAATTTATTTTCTACGGTGATGCCCAATTTCGATCAATGTATCGTGACGGCGATGATAGAACGTTGGTGGGACACGACGCATACCTTCCAACTACCATATGTCGAGCTTCCGTTCACTCCGCTGGACTTCACAATGCTTTCCGGTAATAATTTATGGCTTATTTCGTTCTATTTATATTCATAATTGTTTCAAAATGTGAAAATAATATGTTGTACTGAAATTCATATTTAATTGTTTGAAATATATTTTTTGGTAATTATATTCATAATTATTTCAATATATGACAAAAAAATGAAAAATATACCCGCATTCCGATTGTGTCAATATATGAAAATAATTATTTATATTCACTTAATGTTTCAATATGTGAAAATAATTAGTTGTACTTAAATTCATAATTGATTGTTTGAAATATATATTATGGTTATCATATTCATAATTATTTCAATATATGACAAAAAAAAATGAAAAATATATCCGCATTCCGATTGTGTCAATATATGAAAATAATTATTTATATTCACTTAATGTTTAAATATGTGAAAATAAATTGTTGTACTTAAATTCATAATTGATTGTTTGAAATATATATTATGGTTATCATATTCATAGTTATTTAAATATATGACAAAATTTTAAATATATATACCGGCATCATAATTGTTTCAAAACGTGAAAATAATATGTTCTACTTAAATTCATAATTAATTGTTTGAAATATATTTTTAGGTAATTATATTCATAATTATTTAAATATATGACAACAAAACTCGAAAATGTTTCCCACATTCCGATTGTGTCAATATATGAAAATAATTATTTATATTCACTTAATGTTTCAATATGTGAAAATAATTAGTTGTACTTAAATTCATAATTGATTGTTTGAAATATATTTTTAGGTAATTATATTCATAATTATTTCAATATATGAAATAAAAAATGAAAAATTGACCCGCATTCCGATTGTGTCAATATATGAAAATAATTATTTATATTCACTTAATGTTTCAATATGTGAAAATAATTAGTTGTACTTAAATTCATAATTGATTGTTTGAAATATATATTATGGTTATCATATTCATAATTATTTCAATGTATGACAAAAAAATTGGATAATATACCCGCATTCCGATTGTGTCAATATTTGAAAATAATTAATTATATTCACTTAATGTTTAAATATGTGAAAATAAATTGTTGTACTTAAATTCATAATTGATTGTTTGAAATATATATTATGGTTATCATATTCATAGTTATTTAAATATATGACAAAATTTTAAATATATGTTCCGGCATCATAATTGTTTCAAAATGTGAAAATAATATGTTGTACTTAAATTCATAATTAACTGTTTGAAATATATTTTTAGGTAATTATATTCATACTTATTTAAATATATGTTGATACCAAATTTAGTCTGCTGACATGGCTCAATTGAATGATGGCGCGTGGCAATCTACATGGCAACAATAAATACTTCCGAGGAACTCACACGCTCCGAGGAACCATGCTACAACGAGGAACACTGCTTCCCCGAGGAACTCAGACGCTCCGAGGAACAAGAACTCTCCGAGGAACTCACACGCTCCGAGGAACTCTTAAACACCGAGAAGCTTAGGCGATCCGAGCAACTCAGGCGGTCCGAGCTGCACCTCGAACAACTCATTAGTAGCTGGATAACCAACAGTTTAACTATTCATTAAATGCTTATCATTCAGACGCACACGCCTAAGGGGCATTGAATGTATTACCCTTTCATATGTACATCATTTAATGTATTACCCCTTCACATTGTAAGGGGACATTGTATAATCCCCAGGGCTATAAATACATTGTACAATCCTCGTTGTAAGGGGACCGGACCAAAATTTCTTGATAGAACTTGTAATCGAGAATTCCCAAACACTCAGCAATAACATAACAGTGGACGTAGGCCATTCTTATAAGGCTGAACCACTTTAAAAATTCTTTGTCTCATTTTTTTTTATCTATGATTGAATTATTAGAGATGATCTAATTTTTTACATCAACAGATTGGCGTCGTCTGTGGGAAACGATTGGTAATATCGTTTTCACCAAAAACAATCTATTACAAATGGCTGGTATTCTGGAATCCAGCAATCGAAATGCTGGAACCCCTCCAAATCCATCTGCTCCGCCTAATATTTCAGATCTGGCTGGAATAATGACAAATCTGGATCAGGGTCAGATCGTCATGCAAGAAACAATGCGACAACTCATCCAAACCCTCCATGGCGGTGCACCAACCCATTCAGGATTGCGGAGTATTCAAAGAAACACCCGTACACCATCCTCGCGTACTAGGCGTACCAATTCATATCGCAATGAGGAATCTGAAGATTTTTCTTATCAACCTGGACGAACTTCGTCAATACGAGCCACAGATACTGAACAATGTGTCACTCTCTCTCCAGAAAGGACTAGTGCGCTAGAGAGGTTAAGCAGGGTATCACCTTTTGATCTATTAGGACTTAGAAGGAGTAGAAGTCCTCCTAAAGTCGTATCGAGGAGTTTTCGACGACCATCAGATTTAAGGGAAGGATATGCCCATTCGCGACCAGCTGCTCGTCAAGATAAATCCCATGAGCGACCAGCTGCTCGTTAAGATATATCTCAGGAAGCCACATCAACGCGATCAGCTGCTCGAACCAATAGGCCCGAGGAAGGGAATGATGCATGGAAAGGCTCTATTCAGAGGCTGGAGGATAGATTAGGGTAAATGGCTAAGGCCAAGAACCCTTTACAACGAACCTTTGTTCGAGGAACACCTTTTGTCCAGGCCATTGTAGATTTTCCAACACCATCAAAGTTCAAAGCACCTTTTGTGACCCCCAAATATGATGGAAAGACTGATCATGTCCTTCATATAGAACAATACCAAGTTGCAGCCGACATCTATGCTGTTCCAAACGAGATGAGATGGAGAGCATTCTCGGGAACTCTTACCGGATCTGCTCAAATATGGTATAATAATCTTCCTTGGGGTAAGATCTCAACCTTTCTTCAACTGGCCGAGTTATTCATTGGTAATTTCTGGTTTGGGGCAAAGCCAGTTAAACGAGTATCACATTTGTTAAGTGTTAGACAAAAGGCTAGTGAGAGTACCAGAGATTATATAACTCATTTTAATAACGAGAAAATCGAAGTCATTAATTATGAGGAGAAGACAGCGATTGCCGCCTTGATGAGTGGACTACAACCGAACAAGTTGTACTACACTTTGGCCAAAGATCCACCTAGAACCATATCAGACCTGATGGGAAAAGCATCAAATATTATGAATGCCAAGGAGGCTATGGATACAAAGAAGATAATGGATGCTAAAGAAACCAAGGTCGAAGGTGATAAAGATAAGAAGAAAGAGAATAAGAACAATGGTAATGACAAACATTCAAAAACTTGGTCAATATGGGACGTAATGAAGAAATATGATAATTATACTCCTTTGAAGAAGGATATCAACCATGTTCTAGAAGAAATCAAGTACAATGAGGAACTAAACTGGCCATAGAAAATGAAGGCAGATCCTGAAAAGAGGAATAAGGCGAAGTATTACGAGTTTCATAAAGATCATGGCCATATGACCAAGAACTGCATAGCTCTTCAGAATGAGATTGAAACACTCATCAGACGAGGAAATCTGTCAAAGTATGTTGATCATGGAAACGAAAGAAGAAATTGAGGAAGAGAGAGGTCCAGATCTACTCATCGAGCAGAGGAGAACAAGAAGAGAAACCATGAAGTTGATCCAGAAGACGACCCCGATCTTCCCACGAGACCAAGGCAACCAGAACGAGAGGTAATTTCAATACGCTTTGGGTCATTTGACTGTAATGTTATAACAGGTGGAGATGCAGGAGGAGGAGATCTTACTGCAGAGAGAAAAGCTTACCTCAGTGAGGTTCAAGCTTGCTCGAACATTCAGCGAATAAATCTAGCTGAGGAGGATCGCCCGAGAAAGGTGAATAAAGAGAAATTGGTCATTGGTTTTTCAAAGAATGACCTCGCAGGAGTTTTATATCCTCATGATGATCCATTGGTGATCAAAATGAGGATGAAGGAGGTTAAGATTTCAAGAGTACTGGTCGATAATGGTAGCTCGGCAGACATCATGTTCTACTCATGCTTTGATAGTTTAAATCTAAAGCTATCTCAACTGGAGCCTTATCACAGACCCCTCATTGGTTTTGCTGGCGAGAAAGTATTTCAACTTGGGACGATCAAGTTGGATATATTCATTGGTACATTGCCTGCTTGTCGGACAGAAAGAATACATTTCTTCGTGATGGATAAGAATGTTCAATCATCATACAATATCATCATGGGAAGAGTATTATTGAAGAAGCTCGAGGCTGTACCATCTACGGTTCATCAGTGCGTAAAATTTCCAACAAATTTTGGAGTAGGAGTTGTGAAAGGTGATCAGAAAGTACCTCGGGAATGCTATTATTCATCCATCGATTAAGAAGAACTTAAGGAATCAAGGAAAAAGATTACTACCTATCAGGTAGATGAAAATGCAAAAATTGAAACATTGGATCCTAGAGATGAGTCGCAACTCGTGAAGGGTCAAGTGGTGGAAGCTACTGAAAACATCATTCTGGACGACGAGCATCCTGAGCGAACTACTTAAGTAGGTTCGTTGTTGGAAGCCTCATTAAAACAGGAATTGATAACTTTCCTTAAAAGCAAAAAACAAACTTTTGCATGGAGTCATGAAGATATGCCTGGGATAGACCCAAATTTCTTATGTCACGAGCTCAATGTGAATAAGGAGATCAAGCCCGTGAAGTAGAGAAGAAGAGTATTCAGTCCCGAGAAGAATCAAGCTATACAGGAGGAAGTCGAGAAGCTCCAAAAACCTTGTTTCATTGAAGATGTTAAATATCCAGACTAGTTAGCCAATGTGGTGATGGTAAAGAAGAAAAATAAAAAGTGGAGGATGTGTGTAGACTTCACCGACCTCAACAAAGCATGCCCAAAGGATCATTTTCCACTGCCCCGAATTGATCAACTGGTGGATGTTACCTCGGGACACGAGTTGTTGAGCTTCATGGATGCTTATTCTGGATACAATCAGATCAAAATGAAACCTGAAGATAGGGAAAGTACTTATTTTATTACCCCTAGGGGAACTTATTGTTATAATGTTATGCCTTTTGGTTTACAAAATGCAGGTGCAACATATCATCGGCTGATGAACGAGGTCTTTGTTGAACAAATAATTTGCAATATGGAAGTCTATGTTTACGATATGCTGATAAAGAGCAAGAAAGTTGTCGATCATCTATTTGATTTAAGCCAGACTTTTGATCAATTGGATGAATATCAAATGAAGCTGAACCCGACGAAGTGCACATTTGGAGTACGAGAAGGCATGTTCCTCGGGTACATTGTCAATCAGCGAGGCATTGAGGCAAATCCTGAAAAGATCAAATTTCTATTAGGGTTGCGATCTCCAACGACGAAGAAGGAAGTACAAAGTCTCACAGGACGATTAGCAGCACTCAACAGATTTGTGTCATGAGCAACTGATAGATGTCTCCCATTCTTCAAGACACTCAGAAAGACTTTTGAGTGGAATGATGAATGTGAGAAGGCTTTTCAAGACTTGAAGAAATACTTGGGAGCACCTCCACTGTTGTCTAGGCCAGTGATGGGAGAAAAATTATACTTATATCTTGCAGTTTCCGAGAATGCAGTTAGCTCGGCATTGATCAGAGTGGAGAATGGAGTGCAGAAGCCAATTTATTATACGAGTAAGGCCTTCCGAGGAGCAGTGATCAGATATCCAAGGCTAGAAAAGTTATCACTGGCGTTGATTGAAGCAAGTAGAAGAATAAGGCCATATTTCCAGGCTCATACTATAGTCGTATATACTGATATGCCATTGAGGCAAGCCCTTCATAAACCAGAAAAATCAGGGAGATTGATGTACTGGGCAATAGAGCTCGGTGAATATGATATTGTCTATGAACCCAGATCATCGTTAAAAGGGCAAGCTGTAGCAGATTTTATAACAGAGTTCACCTATCCTGATACCCCCGAGGAACAAAAGTTGCTCGCTAATCAACCTGTGGATGTTACAGGATCAACAAACATGAGCTCAAACCAACTTCGGTTGGTAAAAGGGCAAGTGGATGTTACAGGATCATCAAATTCGAGCTCAGACCAACTCCGATTGGTAAAAGGTCAAGAAAAGATAATCGACGAGGAGTAAGAAATACCAGGGGAGGATGAAAGGAAGAAACAAATATTTCACCAAGGAACTCTGACAGATCAGAAATTTGAAGACGAATTACCTATATGGAGGCTATATGTAGATGGCTCATCTTGCACTACAGGATGTGGCGCGGTAATAGTTTTGAGCACTCCGGATGAGGTCAACATGGAATACGCCCTATGGTTTCAATTCAAAGCTTCCAATAATGAGACTGAGTATGAGGCCATGATTGCAGGACTTAATTTAGCAAAAATTATGGAGGCGCAGCAGGTTATTGTTTTCAGTGATTCTCAATTAATTATAAATCAAATGTTGGGAGTATATGCAGTTAGAGGAGAATTAATGATCATATATCATGCAAACGCAAAGGAGCTGGTGTCAGAATTTACCGCTATTCAGCTGGTCAGAATACCAAGAATGGAGAATGCGAGAGCAGACGCCCTAGCTCGACTAGCATCAGCTACTCGTACCGAGCTATGACGAACAATCCCAATTGAAGTTTTAGCTGGTCGGAGTATAGATGAAGATCTGACGATGAACTTTATTACCCTTGATTTAGGACCATCTTGGATGGATCCCATCAGGGCATATATTGAGGAGGGAGAATTACCAATTGACAAGCTCGCAGCCAAGAAATTGAAGTTTAAAGCTGCTCGGTATGTATTAACTAGCGGTATTCTTTATAGACGAGGAATTATGGCATGTTTGCAGAGATGTGTACATCCCTCCGAGGTGAAAGAATTGATTGAAGATATCCATGAAGGGTCCTGTGGAGCCCATGTAGCAGGTCGGACGCTCTTACAAAGGATGATGACGCAAGGATACTACTGGCCGACGATGAGGGCTGATTGTGTAGCCTATGCCAAGAAATGTGACAAGTGCCAACGCTTTTCCTCCATCCGAAGAACTCCATAAGCATTGTTGACACCCATCACTTCTCCTTATCTATTTGCCATGTGGGGAACAGACTTGGTCGGGCCACTGCCAATGACCAGAGGAAGGTTCAAATACCTCGTCTTCGCAGTGGATTATTTTACTAAATGGGTTGAAGCTGAGCCTCTCATCGATATGACGTACGACAAGGTGTACAAATTTATTTGGAAGAACATCATTTATCGATATGGTCTTCCTCATGCTTTCATCATAGACCATGGAACACAATTTGATAACGAGGAGTTCGCTGCCTATTGTCATCAGTCAAATATTTTGAAGGTTCACTCAGCACCAGGCCATCCTCAAAGCAATGGACGAACTGAAGTGACAAACAAAACGCTGCTAAATGGCTTGAAGAAAAGACTGGATGATGCAAAAGCAAATTGGATCAACGAGTTACAGTCAGTACTGTGGGCTTACCGAACTACTCCCCGAGTAGCAACTAGAGAATCACCATATATGCTGGCGTTTGGAAGTGAAGCTGTTATACCTGTCGAGTTGGGCCTCCCAACACACAGGGTACTGAATTTCAATTCCCCTGTCAGCGACTTAATGAGAATATTGGATTTAGACATGCTCGAGGAAGTTAGAGAAGAAGCAGCCATTAGAAATGCTGCTTACCAGCAGCGAACAGCTTTGTTCTACAACAAGAGAGTGAAGAAGTACGACCTGAAAGAAGGAGACTATGTACTGAAGAAAGTAATTCAAAAGCACAAAAACTGGAGGAAAACTGGCATGGACCATACCGAGTTACAGAAGTTGTTTGACCAGAAACTTACCGAATAGCAACTTTAGAAGGCGAGGAGTTTAAGAATGCATGGAACTCAGAGCACCTACGCTAGTATTATCAGTGATGAATAAAATGAAGATATTCTGCCGAATTCTTTCTTTTTATTGAAAGTTTTTTGGGGAATACTAGTTCTACACACTACTCGGCAAAACTCGGTAAAGCTCAAGCTGCTCAAATTTTTTCTCGAAAATGCCAACTAAGGTTGGTCGAGAAACCTATATTCCTCCGGGAAGTAAAGCTACCAATATTCCTCCGGGAAGTAAAGCTACCTGTATTCCTCCGGGAAGTAAAACTACTTGTATTCCTCCGGGAAGTAAAACTTTTATTCCTCCGAGAAGTAAAATTATGTGCCAATTTATGTTGGTTTGGAAGTAAATACATTCTCGAAAATGCCAATAAAGGTTGGTCGGGAGCTACAACTATTCCAAAAATACTATGGTTGGTCGGGTATAAAAACCTAATAACTGTAGTTGGTCGACAAGGAAAATTTACCGACCTTGGTTGGTCGGACACATTTTATGAAAACGAAAAAGTGCCAAAGTTTCTCGTTAAGAAAAAATCCACTAACTATGGCTGGTCGGGAATAAAAACCCACTAACTGCTGTTGGTCGATAAGGAAAATTTACCGACCTTGGTTGGTCGGAAATATTTTATGAAAATGCACTAACTATGGCTGTTCGGGGATAAAAACTCACTAACTATAGTTGGTCGACAAGGAAAATTTACCAACCTTGGTTGGTCGGAAACATTTTATGAAGACGAGAAAGTAATCGAGCAACATTTTTTATACTCGTGACTTTATTATTAAGTTGGTCGAGAAGCAAAACATTATTTTTGCCAAATGACTGCCACAAATTTAAGCTAGTCGACAATAAATTGATCGACAAACAACAAAATATTGTTATCTTTTTAACAGATACACATGCACAAATATAAAGTGTTGTATAATCACAAGTCTTTTTAATAAATATGCATGCACAAATGTAAAATGTTCGATAATTACAAGATAATAGCAATTAAGATTGCAAACAAAAATGAAAGTCTTTCATTAAATCCAAAAATAAATTACATTGATAATGAAATGAAAGTTACATTGATATTGAAATGTATACTAACTATTACATTAAAATTCCTACTCTACTGGTCTTTTCCCCTCTGCTTTTGACACAGGTTCCTCGCCAGCAGGCGGATCATTCAAAGCATGAGGAAAATTTATGAAGTTCAAGTCTCTTAACATCCTGACATTCATCACGGATGGTCGATCTAGGAGGTGCTCAGGATGAGATATCTCGGCATTTGAATCGAAATTGTAGTCACCAAGATATTTGGAAATCAAGCTCCGAGAAATGTCCTAACCAGGGATCCAACTCATATCCAGTTTGTATGGTGGCATAGGTAAGTCGAGCATCCCGGGATCATGGTAGTCCCACAGGTAATGACCCTGTTCGAGTTGCAGCACACCTAAGGCATTCAACCAGCCTTGCTTGTAGCCCTCATTATTGGCATTCTGGATACGATCGTCCAAGTGATAGAGCGCTTCGTTGTATCCAGCCATCCAGAACTCCCTGGGCTGTTTGTGGAATTGATATGTTAGTATTTCTAGCTACTCGTGGAGATTTTTTATGAAGATCTTCTTGTTCTCCAAGGTAGACTTCAGCATGGAAAGCTGCTCTTCCAAGTCCCTGATCTTCTTTGAAATTTCAGCCAATGCCTGGTTCTTCGCCATTAACTGGAAGTCCTGGTTCTCTAAGGCAGACTGAGTCCTATGCTCCTCGACAGGAATATGAGCTGCTCTTGCTCGTCCCCGAGCTACTCTTGCTCATCCCCGAGAAGAAGAAGAAGAAGGGCCAGACCTTTTCAAGGTTTCCAACTCGTCCCTCAAGTTGGCGTTCTCGACCTCCAAAAATGAGAATCCCTCATCAGTCACTGGGATTAAGGCTTTCGAAGTGGAAGCTGCAGACTTCAACTGTGATAGATCCCTTTGCAGGTTATTGTTCTCTTGCTCCAGCAACTCGGCTATTTGCCTGCACTCCTCGACCTCACCCCTCAGGGTTCTCTCCCTTACATCATAACCAGCAAAAAGCTTCTCGTAGCCCTTGTCGGCAATGATCTGCTTGTATTTCTTCTTGTACCCCTCATGCAACAGGGCAGTGGATTCTTTGTATTATAACTGAAGGTCTTCAAGGGTGCCTTGGAGATCCTTGATCATATCATAATAGGCCACATTATTGGCCACTGTTCGATCAAGTAGACACTTCAGATTTGATATGCTTCAACTGCCTGTTCTGAAGCATCCTGGCCGAGGATGTCGACGACTTGTGCTGCACTCAGGTCTGTGTGACCAGCCTTAGAGTATTCACTACATTGTTGCAGCAACTTTGTATCATAGGCAGATAGTAATTCCATCCTGGCCAGAAACTATCAGAGAAAGAAAAAGCAATAATCAATAAGAATCAAGATAGAGTATGAAGAAGAGACAACATTATGAATAAACACAAGTCCAAGTTTTATTAGATCATAAAATTCAGAGTTACATGTTATGGGTTACATTTGATAAAAGAAAAATATAAATATAAACCCGAACAACTCTACACCTTTTCCTTATCTCCCAAAACCTTCTCGGGAGGCTGGGACGAGGAAGTAGGTTGCTCGAAGGGAGTAGAAAGTTGCTCGGGGAGCGCCAGCAGTTGTTCGGAAGAAGTAATGATTTGCTGAGGTTCCTCGTTAGCAGGCTGGATGGTTGGGGGATGATCTCCCATCACCATAGAAGACTCTTCGGAGGCAGCTTCGTCCTCTTCTTCATCTTCTGGAGTTGGAGGGGGACCAGGGATGTGTCGCTGAAAGAGCTCGGAATTTTCATCCACTTTCATCTCCTGTAGAGCAGCGACCTACCCATCTCTGAAGTATTTTAGGCTTCCATATTCAACTTGTGACATCATGGAAGCCAAGACCTTGTTCCACCCCTTATCCCAGCCAGCGCTGAAGGACTTCTTCACAACCATCTTCCTCTTCAACTTCTCCGAGGAAAGCTTCTCGGACAACAGGTTATCAGCAGCTTTCAATTTAATTTCAATCTCCTCCTTCTGCCGACCTACTTCCCGAAGTTGAACCAGCTCCTCCTCGGCAGCCTTGGGTTTATCTTTAAACTCTCCAGCATTCTTGAGCTTCTCTTCGAGCTCTTTATTTTTCCCTTCTAGGTCCTTTATTCTCTTCTCTAACTCCTTGGAGACTTTAACAACCTGAGTTTTCTCCTGCTCAGTGGAGGCAAGCTTATTCTCCCAGATTGGCTTATCAGTATCATATTTCTGACGAGAATCTTCCAAAGACCTCGTCAGGCCCACCAGAGCCTCCTCCACACCAGATGAGGACCTCGAAGCTTTAATTGCTTCATCCTTCTTCAAAATTATATTGAAGCAGCTCGTCAACTGTGAAAAGAAAAAGAAAGCAAGTCAGAAACAGAAATGACAAGGGAAATATAAAAAGTTCAAAGTAAGAAAACTTACAGAAGCAAGGTGGCGAGCAGCTAATGAAGTGACCATGTCCCGAGTAAGGTTTTCTTCAGTACCTTGGACCTCGGGAATGATCCAGGACTTACCGAGCTCAAGGCAGATCTCGGGGGAACAAAAGTAGGAACCCCAGTTCCAGTGGTTGGGGGCTGAGTAATGGTGTCAGCCAAATTGACCGAGGAGCTCTTCTTCAGCCTCCTCGGGGGGACAGGAACAGATTTAACTAAGGAAGAACTCTCGGTCGGTGATATTACGATCACCTCTCCAGGCACAACAGACCTGCTCGGAGCCACTACGGGCTTCTCGGCAACCTTCACAACAGCAGCCGAGGAAGGTGCATCAGTTTTCTTTGTCCCCTCCCCAGGGACAACCTTACTTATTTTTGCCTCTCCAGCGTTAGAGGCAGGTTTCTCGAAAAGGTTGGGAGGTCTTCTCTTCTTCATCCTTTCGCTTAAAGGGACGTGTGATTCAGACGAGGAACTGGTAGAGGCTGGTACTGGCTCTGCGTCACTTATTACTGGACGAGCAGTAAAAGAGGTGGTGTAGCTCTTGTATTGCAGCAGATATGAAGCCGACCTAATATGCTCGTCGACAACAGATTGATGCAGACTCCAGATAAGTTTCAAGTGCCATATGTTAACGTCTGCTTCCTTTGGACATTTTCTTTTACTGTCAACTGCAAATAAATAAATAAATATTGAAATATCAGTGGCACATTTTATCAAACACAAAAGAAGCATGATTTCAAAATAAATAAAATGAAATAAAAATAACCTATCCCATTGCCATAAGAAGGGCATCTGGGACCCTGATAAACTTCATCTCCAGATAAAGGACCATGTTGCCAAATTTTTATGACAACCCCAAGCTCAAAATAGTCCATATTGGCATCCGGGAGATTTACTACTAAGGCCCTATTTAAAAATCTAGTTTTCAAATAAAAGGTGTTATCACTAACTGCACATCTATAACAAAACATTATTTCTGGAATTCTCAAGCGAGTTCCATGGATTTGATTTAACCTATGAACCCCATTAACTATTCTCCATGTATTTGGGGCTATTCTCGCAGGAACAACGTCAAAGAATTGATAAAATTCCAGGCATAAGGGATTGGGTGGAAAAGAAAATCCACACTCAGCAATAAAGAGACTGGGGAACCAATGTCCCTCAGCCAAACGGAAATAATCAGAAGTCTCAGAAAGATCTTCCAGAACAACCCAGGAAGGAATAGAAAAATCAGAGCGAAACTTATCAAGAGATTCAACAGGCTAAACCATGATGAATAAAAGAAATGAAGAAGAAGGAAGAAAATCTTAAATCAAGAAGAAGAAAGAAAATCTTACAGAAAAAGAGTGGATCTGATGACAACGAACGATGGAAAAGATGAATACACGGGAGAGAAAGAGACGATGGAAAACTAGAAGATACAAATTTGAAAAAGTAGAAGACGATGGGATTTTTTGCAGCGTTTAAAGACTCTACCTTGGGAAAAGAAAAAGTAATGATTACAAAAAGAAACGATTACGCTACCGGCGGCTAGAAAGACAAAAAGTACGCGGAGATCGAGGCGGTTATAAAAAACTCAAAAAAGCCTGATTCTACGAATTTGGAAGGAGAAATAAATACAAGGGAAACACTCCTAAAAATCAGGAAGACCATTTAAAGCTACCATATTCCGAGAAAGAATGTTCCATACTCCTCAAATTTCGAACTATGAAACATTGGGGGCTTCTGTTGATACCAAATTTAGTCTGCTGACATGGCTCAATTGAATAATGGCGCGTGGCAATCTACATAGGAACAATAATTACTTCTGAGGACTCACACGCTCCGAGGAACCATGCTACAACGAGGAACACTGCTTCCCCAAGGAACACAGACGCTCCGAGGAACTCAGACGCTCCGAGGAACAAGAACTCTCCGAGGAACTCAGACGCTCCGAGGAACAAGAACTCTCCGAGGAACTCTTAAACACCGAGAAGCTTAGGCGGTCCGAGCAACTCAGGCGGTCCGATCTGCACCTCGAACAACTCATTAATTGCTGGATAACCAACAGTTTAACTGTTCATTAAATGCTTATCATTCAGACGCACACTCCTAAGGTGCATTGAATGTATTACCCTTTCATATGTACATCATTTAATGTATTACCCCTTCACATTACAGCCTTAGGGCTATAAATACATTGTACAATCCTCATTGTAAGGGGACCGGACCGGAATTTCTTGATAGAACTTGTAATCGAGAATTCCCAAACACTCAGCAATAACATAACAGTGGACGTAGGCCATTCTTATAAGGCTGAACCACTTTAAAAATTCTTTGTCTCATTTTTTTTTATTTGTAATTGAATTATTAGAGATGATCTAATTTTTTACATCAACAATATATGACAACAAAACTCAAAAAATGTTTCCCGCATTCCGATTGTGTCAATATATGAAAATAATGATTTATATTCACTTAATATTTCAATATGTGAAAATAATTAGTTGTACTTAAATTCATAATTGATTGTTTGAAATATATTTTTAGGTAATTATATTCATAATTATTTCAATATATGACAAAAAATTGAAAAATATACCCGCATTCCGATTGTGTCAATATATGAAAATTGTTATTTATATTCATAATTGTTTCAATAACTGAAAATAATTAGTTGTACTTAATTACAATGTTAACGGAAATTCTTACGACATGGGCTACTACCTTGGAGATGGCATTTACCCTCCGTACGCTTCAATAGTAAAAACATTTAGGAACCAAAATGGTATTACATAAAAACAAAAATTATTTTGCAAGTACCAAGAAGCGTGCAGAAAAGATGTTGAACGTGCGTTTGGTGTATTACAAGCTCAATTTGCTTTTGTTCGGGAACCTTGTAAATTATGGAATAGGGTGTCACTATCAACCATTATGAAATCCTGTATTATAATGCATAATATGATTATTGACGATGAACGTAGAGATTGTGCATGGAAAAATGAGTACGAACACAATGATGAAACACCTTTAATTATGAGGGGCCAAACTAATTTCTACGATTACCTCATACAGGATGCTAAGATAAGAGACGTAACTAAACATCAGCAGTTACAAAATGATTTGGTAGAGCACATTTGGAACACCCACGGTGATGAAATGGTCGGCTGATGAATTTATTGTATTTTTTATTTTAACCGTGTTTAAATGTTTTGTTTGTTACATTTTCAATATGTATTTGTAGTATTATCGTAGTGATCATATACCTATTATTCTATATAAAATAATGGTTTAACTGACAATATTATATAAGCGGAAAATTATTAAACAATACTCACATTTCATCTATTTAAGGGTGGCATTTCATTTATTAAGATGAATAGTGAATCACTCTCCATATACCGAAAAAAAATGAAATACAATTATGAGGGTTCAATACATCATTTAAAAACACTACTAGTCATTAATTGAACCGCTTGGACCAGACAACCCGACAGAGTTCGATTGTAACTCAGATATCGCACCTTCGATCGCAGCAACCATCGTTGTTAGGTCATTGAACCTTTTAAAATGAAACTGCTTTTGTATTTCATTCATATGGGTCATATCCAGCTCCATGATGTACGATTGCTCTCGTCCTAGGCGCACGAGCTGATCCTGATTTTTGGTGAGTTGATCAGCTCGCTTCATCTGAATGAACGCATCCATTTGAGAGTCAAATTTAAGGACACGATTATTCTTCCACTCTTGCTTGCTTTTAAACATTGCATTGAAGTCTTCGCAATGTTTGAGTACTGCCATGTTACAATCCAAGATGTCAGAACGCGCTCGTTGACGTGCACGTTGTTTCTCACCCTTCCTGCCTGGGGGTCTATCCGGTACGTCTCGTACCCCCGGAGTATCATCTTCGCGTACAGGTGTAGGGTTGCCGTCGTTCCCCGCTGTATTTTCCAAGTCAAATTTTGGTAAATCTTTTAAAATTTGATAGCAGTTATCAAACGTAAAATGTTTGTTGGTTTCGGCGCGGTACGCGTCGCGTGCATTAGTAACCGCTTGGAATTCGTTCGTCCCGCTTCCCATATTCTTCATTTGGTGAGAAAGCTTTGCAATCTATAGCATTATTTGATGCAATATATGATTATAACGTGTTGATAGCATGGATCTCGTGCGAGTAATTGTAATTCCATGCGTGACGTTATAATCATCTTTCACAGTGTCCCAAAATGTGCCTGATGATATTGAGTTTCCTTCAATACTTCGAGTTGTATATTTTGCATAAATGGTACATAATACTTCATCCTCAAAAGGAGTCATATTAGGTTGTCGAGATGTACCGGAAATAATCGGTTGAGAGGAAGACATATTTTCTATAGAAATAAAATATATGTATAATGAAAATAAGAAAATGGAAGAGAAGACTCTAAAAATTTATAAAGGGTGATAATAATAAATTGTGAGAAACTTGGCCCCTATTTATAAAGAAGAGTCCCTCAAACGGTGTTAGATTTTACAGTGGTAAAAATGATTTCCTGTGAACTTCTTTTGTTCATAGGAATTCTTACGAGCTTCTGAAGTTCGTAGGGACTTCCTACGAACAAAAGAAGTTCGTAAGAACTTCTTACGGATAAAAGAAGTTAGTAGGAAGTTCCTACGACCATCAGAAGTTCGTAAGAAGTTTTTACTAATTCAGCATCCAACCGGTAACTTTACAAATCCCTTACCTTTCCTCTCTCCATTTTTGCCAACTGCCTATCCCTTATTCTACTTTTGTGTCATGGTAAAAAGATAGATTATGTATATCTAAAAGCAACCTAAGAATGAGAAACTTAATTAATGGTGTAATAATAATATTCTGTTAAGATGAATTATTGACTTGATGGTAGTGTATCCTATAGGTAGTATGGAGGAGCTCAACATGTTGTGATTAGTTAGATACCCATGGCTAGTTAGGTTGGGTAGCATTACTATGTGGGTTAAATAGGAGACGTTAAGTGTGCACATTAGATGAGAGGTTAGAAACTCAAGGGAGTGTACGCAGGACTAATGTGTATCTAATAATTGCTTTTATAACTATAATTTAAATATTTGCTAAATTTTTTTCAAAGGTTTTGGGCTCTGACCCATGTCAAATCTATTTTTCAAAACATTTTACGGGTCCAACCACTAGGATGCCAAGCTTCATGACTCATTCTAGGGATGCATAGCTACAGCATTTGTGGAGGCTTGAAGGATTTGTGTAGACGCTTTAGTTATTCATTCCTAAAGTAGGATCTATGATTCAGTATTTCATTTGTCCATGATGCCCCTTTAGTTGATATAGTATTTCAGTTTTATTTATCAAACGATGTATTTGGATTCAGTTTTATTTTCATAGACTTATGGTTTGGATATTAGTGTTGTAACCGATGGTTTATTCGGTATTTATTATTTATCTATTTATCTCGTGATTATTCAAACTTATGTTAATTGTGTGGATGGTTGAGTTATTATTGAAATTTCCGCATGTTGTTATATGTTAATGAAAGATTAAATTTTGGCACCGGCTTAATTTAATAAAGGTGGTTAACAGTTTAAAAAGTTTCCACGCTAAGAATGATCCAAATGAGATTCTTACTTATTTTGATAAAGCAACGATCGCCTATGGTTAAAATAGGCAGGGTGTCGCAATCATTAGTTACACTTTTAACTGACAAATGCACCTTCATGGTCTTACCCGTCAAGTTTTTGGGCTCAGTTGTGTCTGTTGAAGGAGTGCGAGCCGATGAGTCCAAGGTGCAGGCGATCCTTGATTGGTCAGTTCCCTCCATTGTTGCCCAAGTTTGTCATTTTCGTGAATGAGTTAGCTTTCACCAACAATTCATATCCAGGTCAACCTCTATCATAACACCTATTATAGTACTTTCAGAGGTGTTGAATTCTAATTACCGTGGGACTGAGGGGACCGATGAGGCATTACACCTCATCAAGGCCCAAATGACCATTGCCCCTAACCTAGCACTCCCCAATTTCACACAATGTTTAAGCTATCTTGCGATGCTTACAAGATAGGGATTGATGTAGTTAAAGTGGTTGTCCAGGTTCTGAAGTACTCAGCATATGGTATCAAGTCAATTCCAATGCATTTTTCCAAGTAATACAATAATGACATTAGTATCTCTTTCACTAAGACGCTGTCATCAAGTCGGATAACGAGGTTTTCCATTCGTTAACATCCAAACGAGGATTATTGAGTAATTTAACTTCCCTCGATGCTATACGTTCTACCTTGAGTACCGAAAAATCGCTGACGCCTTGAGTTGTTGATCCCATTCATTATACGTTTCTAATGAGTACTTTGGGCCACTAGTAGCCCGTGGATACCACCAAGGCGTGTAAAGTGACTTATATCTTCATGACGGTTTCTTATTTCATGACTCTGTATACCCACTTCTTCCTTACTAGATGGCGTGTGAAGTGACTTATGTCTTCATGACGGTTTCTTATTTCATGGCTCTGTATACCCACTTCTTCCTTACTGGAAAAGATCATCAACAATGCCCACCCGGATGATTAAACAGGCACATGGGGGGGGGGGGGGGCTCTTGGACTACATAGATTCTCTAAGGGACAAGTTCTAGCCTACCATAAAGCATGACACTAATGCCTTTATTCGATGGTACTATGTTTGCCAAATGACAATAGGCCAAAACACACACCCCTCTCCATCATTTATCGGTTGTGGCATGACATTTCGATTGATACCATACTCGGACTCCCTCATACGACCAAGATCCATGTTTCAACCATTGTGATTGTTGATCAGTTTTTGAAGACGACCCACTTCATCCCTTGTAGTAGGGCCATATATGTGTGGAATGTTGTCCCTTGTATTTCCTCGAGACAGTCTGATTGTAAGTTGTTCCACATAGTATCAGATCCAACGGGGATGAAGTTCACTTCACTAGGCACTTTTAGCATTTATTGTGGTAGCTTATGCGATGTTCGCTTTAATACTCCACCACCTTACATCTGCATATAGACATACAGAGAAAGGTTGTTAATCATAGAGTTGAAAATCGACTCTGATGCTTGGCTACAGATAATGCCAAAAGTTAGGATGTTATTATTGGACACAGGGGCGAAGGCAGCTTATGGCAGAGGGGGGCCATGGCCCCCTCCAAACTTTTGGAAAAAAACACCCTATATCATATATTTAGTCTACTTTTAAACCCAACAAATAAATAAAAAGTTCAAGACCAAACCATAAATTAATACACCACAAGCCTTTTTCCTATTTAACTAACCTCACCTTTAACTTTAACCTATTACATTTATTCCATTCAGCAGTCGAAATTTGCATCTTCCAAAACTTTCTCCACTTTTTCAAACCTTTCATTCAAAGGTATCTCTCTCTCCCAACCATCTCACCCTCCACTGTTATTAATTAATTTGTGTTTAGGGACGAATTATAAATCACTTTTTTTTATCGTAATTAATTCTACAAATTCTCTTATTATTTACATTGAAAAAGATATGGGACACAGTTTAGTGCGGAGTCAATCATAGATGGATTTCGCGATTTGAAAGAACGACGTATGCAATTCTGATAATCTCAACATGTGATTTACTAGTCTTTTTGTATTATGTTCCAACAATTAATTTATTATGTCGTATCTTAGTTTTGGTAAAAAAATGTGTTTTGTATGTGGTGCAACTATTATATTTTGATGGTCAATATATAAGATATTATTGGAAAAAACGCTTATGGTTAATATATTTATAGTGCTAAAATATTACATAAAAGTGTAAATAACTCTAAAACAAATCGCCTCCGGGGCTCCCGCCCCCGAACCCCCGGTACATTGTGCCCCCTCCCAAAATAAATTCCTGTCTTCGCCCCTGATTGAACACATCAACTTCGACTTCAATAATATCGTAAATCGTTCCACGGGTCGTTTTTTGTTCTAGAGTGTATTGTGTGTTTTCCCACATGTTCCCATTGACCTAGTAAAGTTTCCCCTATAGCCAACAACGTTATTGCCTGTATGGTATCTATTCATGCTAATGTGCTAGAGTGCTTGACCAAAAAATATCTGGCTCTTGCGGACAGTTGTCGTCGATACGTTTTTCCAATTTAAAGACTTAGTCATGATTTACCTTCGGAAGAGAGACGACAGAGTGAGGGTCACAAACTGCAAGATGAGACAGTGAGGACCTTTTTCTCATCTTGCGTGTTCATGGGAAGAACGCAAGTAAGGTCACCAAAGGTATTCAACGCACATTTAACGTGGAAGATATTTCCCCCTTTTGAGGCCACAATGTTCCCCTGATTTATTTTATGATCGATGATTCACAGCCTTTTCATTCCCATGCCGACCGAATTGACCGGATCATGAGACTTAGAGACATTTGCATGCCCCATTGGACAACTAACTAGGTACGTTGATAGTTGGATGGGAAAGCCAATTTTCAAGAGCGTGGATCATTAAGGCTACGCTCGTGATCACTAACCGCGATAATTACATAATCTTTTTCTCGTATGTAAATTCTTCTGAAGATGGGTGAGTGATACGAGGGAATAATTATTATTTTCCTTTCTTTACTAGTTATCTTTATTAGTGGGGGTAATATTGTATTTGTTTAATCCTTAATATATGATAATCCTGTTATGTAGGGATGGGGCTCGAGAAAATTTGGAGAAAAATAACGATCTAGATTAATTACGCAATCAAATTGATTACCGAGATTTAAGTAATATTTTCTATTAATTCATTTTATAATAAACAATCGTGTGTATATGTGATAAAGTTTACCAAAATGATTCAAATATAATTGTCTTCTAAGATTAAAGTGATGAGTCAAAACATGAAAAAGATAAACAATCACATAACACAAAGATGTACAAGAAAAGAATCCACAATGGAAAAAACCTGAACGACAAATGAACTATGATGAAACTTATTTAGCCAGAACTACATCTTAAAATCACTTCTACATAATTTCCATTAAAGCCCTTTCACAACATATCTTCTAACTAAGGAAGGTGCACCGCTTCACAACTATGGCGGGTTTTGGTCAGCAACCGATGTCATGGACCTCGTAACCTAAACAAATCAAAATCTTCTTTAAGTTGAAAGTGAACTTTTTCGTCAATGAAAATCGAAACAAGAGGAAGCTACTAAAAGTATTTTTAACTTTGATGTGAGATTCCTAAAGGTTAAAGGAAGTGTTTAAAGGTGTTTAACTTACTCAAAATCAATGCACAAAGTATTTTTGAGATACCAACAATTTAAAGTCTCTCAAGAATAATATAAGAAAATATTTGTTCAAGTCTTGAGAAGAAGTAAAAAAAATTCATAAAACTTTAAACTCAAAATGATACAAATATATATAAAAATACCCAAAGAGACTTGAAGAAAAAATCTAACTGTAAATTTTAGCAAATATTTTTCTCTCAAAAATTCAACTTCTCTTGTTAATGGATCTAAGGAGCAACCTAAACAGCCTCCCAAAGCTTTCAAGACAAACTCAAAAGGATAACTAGGTACCTAGGCCTACTAGCAAATATAGCTAAAAAAATTGGGAATCAAATCTGCACATTTTCCAAAGTAATCCAACAATTAGAGATCTTAAATCCTAAATCTAGGGTCATAGCTACCAAGTGGAGAGTAGATCACTGTACCAAACATCCAGCAACAAAGGTTAAGGAGTTCTCCACATATTTGAGAGGAACCAACCAATGACTTCGCGGGCAGTGATGACATCCTTAATTGAAGCAAAGGTGGTCATCACTACATCGAATCACCAACGAGGAGGTCGCGGGATCTACCGCATATTTGGTTAAAAGGATGCACAGAAGCAAACCTTCATAATATGCCTTATTTTTCAGATACATTTCATACTTAAGAGTATATGGCATATGATTATGATAAACATCTCAAATACACATAAGGTGAAAACATTTTCCAATTTAAAAAAAATCATGTTTTAGCTACATTAAACCATAGTATACTCTGGAAACTGCCGTGATGAAGCTTTAGTGAAGTCAGATCTTAAAATCTCGAAATCTTGAACTTTTCGAATCAACCTAGACTATGGCAAGTGTATTTTGATAAACATAATCAAGACAACCAAATAACCAGAGGGCACATTAATTTAAATATACTCTAATAGTATATAAATAGGCCATTAGCTTTGTATTTCACTATTACGTTTTGGAGAGTATGAATAACTAAAGAAATTTTCAATCCTACTTTCTATATTATTATTGTATTTTTTAACTAGTTCTACATATTTACATTAGTACAATACCTACACAACTCATGACCTAAAAAACACCACTAATAGATACTAAAAAACACACTTACAAATGTTCCACCACACAAGCTAAAACTAACAGCCAACAGAATCATAAAGTCATAAACCTACCCAAACAAGACAAGTAAACTTAATCCTTGAACATATACCCCTACAATGCTCTTATCCAATCTTCTGTTTTTCTGTGACATGGAGAATCAATATGTCATCACTCTTTGTTACATCTCCTTAATGACCCTCCTTTTACATCTAGAACCCAATCGTCTTACATTTTAGTTTTTTTACTTTAACCCCTAAATATTGCGGTATTTAAAGATATCCCCCAACCCAATGTCAATAAATAGAGTTACCCCTTCGCAAGTGCATCAACCCACTTTTACCCCTTCACATGTCGAACTACAAAATTAGTGGTCAATAGGATCTCTTAATCATGTAGATCATCACCCTTTTTTTGGTGGGGTGGGGAATGAAACTTTTCATCACATTTGGTGAAGATGATCTACATGATTAGAAGACCATCTCCATCAAATTTCATAAAAAAAATTCGATCGAGAAGTAAGTAAAATGCAAAATTGATATTTATGCGCATTTTCAGCCATTGAAACTTTTGATGACCTGACACAGTTACAGATTTTCATTTTCTGATGAAAATTGATAGAGATGATCTCCTAATCATGTACATTATCTCCACTAAATTGATGAAACAAGCTCATCTGTTTGTCCCCAATTGGAAGAGGTCTGTTTTTTTGGTTCGCTTTAAAGTCTAATAGAGAAAAAGGACTTCCGAAATTTAAGAATTTTACGACCCTTACTTTTAGAGGGGTAGTTGAAATTAATTATCTCATGGAAATCATCTCCACCATATTTCATAAAAAAAATAGGGCGTGTTTGATTGCAAAGTTGGAAAATGAATCGAAAAGAATTGATTTCCATGGAAAACTATTTTACGGAATTGTTTTCCATGGAAAATTATTTTAGGGTGTGTTTGATTGGTCATATTTTCTTACTGGAAAATTAAGTATGTTCCACCTTTTTTTGTTTGATTAGCATTATTTTCCATCTAGAAAATAAGAGGCTTATGACAACTATATATATGCAAAAGTTTATTTTTTTTAAACTATCAAATTTAAAACTTTAATGAATAAAGATCATTCAACTTTCAATATTTGGAACCCACGAAACATATCATTGAAATAATAAAAATATAAAAGCCAATATTTAAATTCTTAAACGTTCATTCATAACCAACGAAAAATTAGAATGTCTAAAAATCTACAGATAATTAACCTAACAAAATAGAGAAGTCTTAAAACTAATAAAATACGATGTCAATTTGTTGACTCTTATCAAAGATTGTTAACAATCCAAGCATGTGCAAACTCGTCATCATCTAAGTCAATGAATATCCCACTATTTGTCTTGCATGAAAACTTTCATGAGTTAAATTATATCACTGTTCTCTATGTGCATGGCCTTGAGCTTGTCCAAGATAACTTTCCAATTGACGTAAGTTTGCGTTGCTTGCTTTTCAAATGCAGCAACTGTAATTTTTTTTTGATGAATCAGCAATAATAGATAAGGAAGCAAAAGCATCGTCCACAGGTTGCCGACGTTTATGTCGAACTTTAGAGTTTGTTCCTTGCGAGGTTCGTTTGGATGTGATTGAAGGACTTGCCTTAGTAGTAACATTCTCATCCACCTTATTTTCATTGTCAAACTACCCCTTAATATTTTCATTAGCATCATTTGCATTCATTAGGGGAAAGTCATTTCTCGATACGGATTGGTCACCCTTGCAATGTCATCACCAAAAATAATTCCCAAATCCTGGTAGTAAAGACACACCTTCCCTTTTAACTTCGCTACATTAGGTTTATCCTAAAGAAAAAATATATAAAATTAATAAATAACCAAATTTCATGAAACTAAAAAAAAAAAAAAATTGTTAAAGCTAATAAAAAAATTGGTGCTACCTTAATGTACTCATCCCAAACATTAGGATCCTATATGATTCGTCCAGTATTGGCATCCACCCTAAAATCGCTAACCTTGAATAGCTCATGGAGATCTGTATAATCGTTTTTCAAAGTCTTCAGACATCCTCTTACGTTCTTCTCAACAACTGCTACGCCACATATAGAATATACGTGCTCAACCACCTTCAAAATTTGTATTGCTATGAATCCATTGTCTACTCGTTTTTTCCCGGCCAGCACTTGTTCAATGAGCGTATTTACCAACTGTTCATCCATCTCATCGGTCCAACAAACTTGCCCTTTTTTTGCATTACCTGTAACTGATTGAGAAGATGGTTGACGAACTTCCTCCATATCAGGGTGAGCGCATGTGGCCGTGGTAGGTCGTGGGATACGAAATGGCACAGAACTTCCACTTGGGAGATAAGTTGCCATTACACTTGTTTGACATTATATTGTGAACATTTGTAGATCAAAATTTAATGTATCAAATTAGTCAATTGAACATGCATACCAATAATTGTATATGGAACTATAATAAATCTGAAATTAAAAATTTAATTTCTCGACAACAATTCATAATAAAAGAGCTCAATCAAAGTTAACCCCAACATTAGAGTTCGTTTGATATTCATTCCACATTGCAATAGCCGTAATATTTCTCCTAGTATTCCAACTAGCCCCAGGTGTGAAAGTAATGTGGGCGTTAAGGGAGGCAACTTCAGCTACATCGTGAGGATCAGGGTTAACTTCATCATCACTAATCTCTTTATCGCTACAAACATCATCTATGTCATCAATTCGTATAAAGTTGTGAAGGGCACAACAAGTAACTACTATTTTTTCTTGTGTATCAATATCGTGAAAGGGTTGATGTCTTAGATATGCAAATCTTTTCTTAAGCAACCCTATCGTTCTCTCGATAACATTATGGAGTGATGAATAGCGAAAGTTGAACAACTCTTTACTATTTTCTGGTCGTTGACCCTCGTTGTCTCTACGATGATAACGAGTCTTTCGATATAGTGAAAGAAATCCCGAAACGAATGGAAATCCAACATCGGCAAGATAATATTTACCTAGTATTATAATAAACCATAATTAGATAATGAGATTTAGTTTGTTGTAATTTATGAAAGACAATAAGTTACAAATTGTACCAATAGGAACCGTTAACTTAGGTCCTTGTCATAAAATAGCACTCCTTAATAGTCGACCGTCATGTGCTGATCCCTCCCAACCGGCCAGCACGTAATTAAACTTCATATCAAATGTACATGCCACTAAAACATTTTGCGATATGCCTTGATTTCTGTTGCGATATTTAGGTTGCTCTAGTAAAATAACATTCGCAGCTATGTGAGTACCATCTATTGCGCCCACAACATCCTAAAAGGAAGATTATTTAATAAAAAAACGTACATAAACTGGAAAAAAATAAAAAAAATTACTAAGAAGACCTAACCTCAAAGTAATGGTACCAGTCTTCAACATGATCCTTATCGTATGAGGAATTCGCAACAGTTGCGTTGGTGACTATATCCCTATAGAGCATCAGGCATGCATCTAAAGCTCTATGAAAGTAATGGCTTATTGTTTGTCCAGACCTAAAGAAATGTAAACTTTCAACACGATTGCGCTCATCATGGCCAACTGTGGTTGAAAAGATAGCAACATGTTCCTCAACCTCACAAATCGACTATCGAGTAACCCGTATGTACATAAACTAGCACATAACCGGTGGAATGTACCTCGTGACAAACCCTATCTCTCATGTTGTACAAACGATGTAGTACTATGGCCCTATCTTCATCCCAATTTCTATAAGGTGCCCTAGTGTGACGTTGGTCATAATAATGCCTAATAGTCTTATACAAAACTACCGCTTGCAGTACCATTGCCCAAAATGCACCCATAATTTGGTCATTGTTTGGTGTTCTTGCCATTTTGAAGTGATGGTTGAAAAAATAAAAATAAAAAAAATTATAAAAAAGTTGCTCATAATTTTTTTCAAATAAAAATAAAATAAAATATTGAAAGGTTACGTAGTCATGCATTACCAAATACAAAGTAATCTATAATGAAGTGCCACTCTATCTATATTCTTATGAAAAGTTACAAATGAAAGAACCCGTGATTTATATATATGATTTGAAGAAAGTAACATTTTAATACACCTGATCCCACCATAAACTCCCCCAAGTAAAACCCTGTGATACCTACTCGCTAAATTTTGATTTTTGCCGTAAAAAAATTGATTCACTGAAGCTCCAGCTGCTTTAATAAAAGTAGAAATCACTTTCGTCACATTTCCAACCATTGGCGGGATAGGAAGGGTACCTCAATCAAAATTAACTGCAGTGTCGCTCCATATCAGATTTTTGTACGAAAAAAATAAACGTAAAATAAAGTCAACAAAATTTACTGCATTGCGCACCATATCTGATGTTTATATATATATATATATATATATATATATATATATAAACATAACACTTGTATAAAAGCTCCATTTATGTTCAAAGGGTAGAACACCCATCACTGTTAAACTGAAACCTACCACGACACCAAATCTGCCTAATTGTCACGGTCATTGACCTTGACAAGTTGAACTTGTCAAGGTTAATGACTGTGACAAGGTCGTTAGAATTGTCACGGTCGTGTCACGGGCCATGACCATGACAAGTTTAGTCACGGTTAATAACCGTGACAAAGCCTTGACCCTTTTTGAAAAAAATTATCACGGTCAATGACCGTGACAATTCTGGGAAGAATTTTAAAAAAATCTGCTGGGCAGTATGGCCACTGCCACTGCCCAGCAGTATATTTGTACCTGTTATAGCAACGTTGTACCTGTTCAAACATCATATATCCAAACAAACTAAAGATAATGCAAATATATATTCAAAATAGAAACAATATACATGACGATATAATCCAAATATAATTCAAATGTACCAACTTAAAAATAATGTCACTACATGTCTGGAGTAAATATGAGGAGGTGAGTAGGCCACACGATATACGAATTGACACACCCACTAATATACATCGTGTTGCATTGTTCGTGCAACCATAATAGGGAGTTCTCCTGCCCGGGTATCACATGTGTGACGAGCACTTTGGACTCGATCTCTTGAAGCGCACATCCATGAACTATTCCACCCTCGACGATATTCGGGTCCCTCAACCCCCGCCCTATACACTGGCCATCAAATATGTCCAGTATAAACACGCTCGGCCAACCAATTGTCGACATCGGTCTGGGTAAGGGAGCCAAATAAGGAAGTGGATCATCGAAGTACGCACGTGTCAGTGATGAAGGAGCGAGGTCCACATCCTCGTCATCCTGCGCCTCATTCTCCTGCACCTCCTCCACCGCCTTCTCCTTCCCTTTCCCCTTACGGTCTCCTCCCAACGTACGCTTCATGAATGAGTACATATCTTGGACCGTCGCCTCCAAACAGGACAGCTTCGCGTCATGTGAATCCACCATTCGAGCCAACCCGGTGTCGCTCGTCTCCAATCCGATGATTGTAAGGACATATTTTCATAGGTCCGTTATCAATTTATTATGTCATATACCGCTACACCGTCGAAGAACATTCAAGAGACATCTACATCAAAGGAGGATCCTAATTATTCAAGTTCTTCATCATTCAAGACTCCGCGAAGTTTACTTTGGTAAGGTTATGTTTTAAATACCTTAATTTTTCACTTAGAGCTTTTGGGATATTTTTACAAAATATTTTCTAAGTGTTTGAGCGGACTTTTTCGTCAAATATTAAATGTGAGTATTTTTTCTAAGTTTTGAAGCGTCCTCTATTTTGACGCTCAGATCGTTCGCGCGAGATCAGCATCTCGTTCGAACGAGATTGGAAGTCGCGCGATGTCGTTTGAACGACATGCGTAATTCGTTCGAGCGACATAGCTTCTTGTTCGAACGAGCTCTGTTTTTGAGGTGGCGCATTTTCCTATAAATAATCATTATTTGGTAACGATTTCATTAAGAAGTCCATACGTTTTGACCAACAGAAACACTGCCAAAGCAGTAATCCTTAGGCTTCTTCTTTTTGGGTTTAATCCTTTTTTGTTTTCAATTCACAAAACTCCCATATGCTTTAGTGAATTGTTTTGGTGTTCAAGAACACAACTTTTGCGATTGTTTATTCTTTGTGGGGAGAGCTCTACAACCGACAGCTGCGTGCTATTGTGGAGGGAGACTCTATGAAGATTTAATAATGCGGTCTTTAGGGAGTGCTTGCGGGTGTTCTCTTGCTGATTTTGGACTGCGGTTCATGTGGGTTCGCTGCGTGTGGCTCTACTGCAGATTTCTAGCTGTTGCTTTAAAGGTTTGACAAAGACACCGTGCGTTACTCTTGTGGGGGATGCAAGGTGGTATGTAAGTCAATGGTCTTGTAAACTTCTCAAAGTTCTAGAAATAAAAGGTTTTGCCCTGTGGGAATTTTCCTTAAGATTGTGTCGCATGCTTTATTTATTTTATGGTTTGACACACGCACACACGCAGTTGAATGTTTTGGGGCTGAATTACTAGACTATAATTAAATAAGTGTGCCAATGTAGAAAGTTGTGAATTTAATCAATTATCACACAGTCACGCACGCTTCCTCAATGATCCTAGATTTGGCCACCCGCGAGTTCACCCCCTTGTCCTCCCCTTGCGATCAGAGCCAAGCACTTGGCTGAGTGCGTCTGTGGACAAAGACGCCTTGTCGGCATCAGACTGTGACTCATGCACTTCCTTAAGCTTTGCCTGAAACAACAAAAAGCACATGATTAGTAAAATAAGTAAACTAAAAAATTATAACGTAATTAACAAAAATTAAACTGTCAGATTACTTACAATCGTGGCCGCGACGCTCGGGGACACCTCCTTGTCCTTCCTTTTCTTCGTCCGAAGAGCCACATAAGTATCGAGCCTATGTGGCTTACCCCGTGGGCCACTCCCTACCCCCTGAAATAAAATAAAGTGAAATTAGTATCGGCCCCGCAAAGTAAAATAATGAAGAATAATATATTTCTGTAATTATAAAAAAATTAAATCTTACCTTCATCCTATGCTCCACCTCGGCTTAAGACGTCTGGCTGGAGTAGTGCACGTCCGTCTTTTTTGCCCGATTTTCCCTCCCCGATTGGCGAGATGCCAATTGTCGATCCTTGATCTCATTGTCAATGAACTTTTGTCATTGTGCCAATGAGATCGGCTCCTTGGGCGGGACGGATCCACGCCATTGGATAATGGACTCTCGTGTTTTCCCAAAGTATCGTGTTCGCATATTTTTCTTCCACGTCTTGTGTTGCTCCTCCAACTGCTCCAAGACGGAATCGCGTAGCTTTGGATCCAAGTTGAATTGTTCCTGTTCAACAAATACAATGTTAGTTGCGAATAAATATAAATATAAAATGAAATTGAAATTGAAATCGAAATTGAAATTGAAATATTCATATAAATATAAATATATTACATGTAGTGCCGCCCAAACAGCTAACTTGAGCTCATATAGCACCTCCTTCCAACTCATAAACCCCGGGCCGATGAACGTCTTTAGAAGCTAGAGGGATCTCGCTAATAGCTCCGACTTGTTCTCGATGGTAATCCCAAATTTGATATATTTTGGGAGCCTAGGGGCCGAGGATCCCTCGTCACCTCCGCTACCACCGAGCCCAAATGACATCATCATAAGCAGCAGCATCATCCTCGCCTTAATACCTGAAGGAGACATTTGCTGTAAAAAATGTTATTAGTACACATAGACACACGCAGCCCCCCACCCCTACCCCACTACCCACCCCCCATCCCTGCCCCCACCACACACACGCACACGGTAGTATGTTTCATTTAATTATGTCTTATTTATATTCAAATTTAATTATTCAAAAGTTGAAAAATCCCACCCCCATACGGACAATAATCCAGTGGTCATGCCACTTTTAAAACTAACCAACCCAACATTTACTAAACAAAATAATCCAACAGCAATGTCTACAACAAATGTGTATATTCAAATTCAATTATTAATAATTATATGTAGTATGTCTGATTTAATTATGTCTTATTTATATTTAAATTCAATTATTAATAATTATATATAATATATATTAATTTACTAATTTACAATAAGGGGAAATCATATATTAATTTACTAGAAAAATTAATAATTAATCAATTCTTTACAAGGGACACTACGCGCACACACACGTAGACACACACGCAGCCCCCCACCCCTACCCCACCCCCACCCCCCATCCCTGCCCCCACCCCCACCTCTTCACCCCACCCCCACCACACACACGCACACGTACACGTACCACCCCCTGCCCCCCACCACACACACAATAATCCAATAATGATTAATAATTATATATATTATGTTTCATTGAATTATGTCTTATTTATATTCAAATTAAATTATTAATAATTATATATAGTGTGTTTTATTTAATTATGTCTTATTTATATTCAAATTTAATTATTCAAAAGTTGAAAAATCTCACCCCCATATGGACAATAATCCAGTGGTCATGCCACTTTTAAAACCTACCAACCCAACATTTACTAAACAAAATAATCCAACAACAATGTCTACAACAAATGTGTATATTCAAATTCAATTATTAATAATTATATGTAGTATGTCTTATTTATATTCAAATTCAATTATTAATAATTATATATAGTATATATTAATTTACTAATTTACAATAAGGGCCAATCATATATTAATTTACTAAAAAAATTAATAATCAATTAATTCTTTACAAGGGACACTACGCGCGGACACACATAGACACAAACGCAGCCCCCCATCCCTGCCCCCCCCCCCCCCCCCCTCACCCCTCACCCCACCCCCTGCCCCCTCCCCCACCACACACATATATATACACACATATATATACACAAATATATATACACACATACATATATACACATATATATACGCACATACACACACATATAGAAATCAAAGAGAAAGGGAGGAAAAAAATATACCTTATAGAGAGAGAGCGCTGAAATCGCTTGTAGAGAGAGAGAGAGAGAGGGAAACCAAAAACGATGGGAAAAAAGTCTAGGGCTTTTTTTACGGATGATATTATCACGGTCGTGTCAAGGTCCTTGATCGTGACAATTATTTTAAGAATTGTCACGGTCAATGACCGTGACAAGTCCATGATAAATATATTTGTCACGGACTTGTCATGGTCAATGACCGTGACAACACTTTATCACGGTTTTGTCACGGTCAAGGACCGTGACACAAAACACGAGATTCTTGTCACGGTCAATGACCGTGACAAGGGTGACCGGCTGAAAGGTGCCATTTTGGTGTAGTACACATAATTGTATACACATACCCGAACACATTCACACCTATATATACACACACAATACCCACACACACCTGCACACTTATACATACATATACTTATATGGCTACCCAAATTGTTACTCTTATACACACACACACACACAAATATAAATATATATATATATATATATATATATACACAATTGTTTTAAGAAGATGATGACTAATATATGAAGAAATTGATTATTTAAGCTACAGATACAATCCAACCTTTGTTGTTTTAAGATTATTACGTATTGGACAAAATGATGATGATGGCTACATATACTACATATACAATCTTCTGCTAATAAGAAATTGATTGGGAGAGGGTAAAGCAAATTGCCAAAAAAAAAACTAACCTGAAATGGTTTGTATGGGTTTTAAGACCTCTTCTCCTCTGCCGATAATGAGAGAGCATGCAAATTTCTTTTTAAAAAGTGGTAGAATGGGTAGTTCAGTGAAAATAGGAGTCTACCTTATCTATACGTGGGATAGAAATTTTTTACCTAGAATCCAATTCTTTGGGGGTACTTTATGATAAGCACCAAAAACTGTACATTTTATACCCCAAATAGACGTACTTTAGTTGTTAGTTCTCAGCAACACGGGTCTTATATGTTTAAATGTTTATCTTGTAGGTCAAACGTCCGTTTGCGGTGTCAAAAGCTAAATATCGAGGCAATTGCGCATTTTATGGAGCTAAATACCTTATCCCGTAACCCTAGCTACCCTAACCTAGCCTAAACCTACCATAAACCCTGTGTGTGTTTAGTTTGTATCTTTTTATATTTTTTTTTATATTTTTAGTTTGAGTCATTTTTATTTTTAGAATTTATTTTTAGTTATTTAGGATTTCTTGGTTTCATTTTCTATTTATTTTTATTAGTATAATATTATTTTACTTTGATTTTGATTAGTTTTATTTTTATTAGGATTAGATTTTTTTAGGATTTCATTTATTTTTTAGTTTTATTTGATTTTACATTTATTTAGAATTTTAGTTTTAGTTTTATTAGATTTTAGTTTTATTATTTCTCTTTTTAGTTTCATTTTTTAATTGGGTCTTTATTTTATTATTAGAAGTAGGATTTTTATTTTTATTTTTTTAGAGTTTTATTTTCATTAGTTTTAGTTTTTTTTAGGTGCCCAAATTAAACTCACACACCCCCTAAAACCTACACACTACCAAACACACCCTAAAACTACCCTCACCCTCATCCTATTACCTAGACCCTCACCACACACCATCAAACCCCACACTCCTTCATCTTCTCCAACACATCCCAATATTATCTCTCCTCACCACAAACCCACCTCCATTTCAGCACAACCAAAACCACCTCACCTTATCCTAACCACCAACCCATTAACCCCTCAATCCCACGGAACCCCACACCGGTCGACGAATCTCCTGTCAGCGCCGAACGGCCACCACCCGCACCAACTGAAACCCGTCGCTCCAATCGCAACCCCCACCTCTAGCCGAACGCGCAGCCTCCCATTACCCCGACAACGACCAGTGACGACCCCTGTCCGGAGCTGTCCCATTCCTGATTTTGCCGACGACAGCCTTAACGGCGAGCCACCATCCACCTGCGTCCAAACTCGTCGGCAACCAACTCCTCAACACGAAGTCTGGGGCATACTAGTTAATATTGGAAGCCAGCCCAAAGGAATATCAATCATTTCCTTCTCGGTGACTTAATTCACATGTTCGGGATAAACCCTTGATCTTGTTTTGAGGATGGCAACCCATCCAAGAACTTTACCGACTTTACCAACCTCTTCCAATTTCAGGAATTTTCGATAAACACAAAATTCTTTGGTTGATTCTCCTCTTTCAACCAAACCTTACCTATGGGCAGTGCATGTAGAGACTACTCGCTACGTCTCGCTAAACATCGATTCTTCCCTTGAAATGTCTCACATTAAGTGACACGTAATACTCCCTTTCCTTCCTTGGAGTATGCCGAAAGTTCCGACCCGTGCTCTTCTCTCCACGAAGCGCACTTCTGGATCTCTTATACTATACTAACATCATTACTCTTTGTATGCGCAAGTCGCTCTCACACTTGACTAATAACAACTCCGCTCCGGCTGTGCTTCATAACAATTAAATTATACTCTATTCAAGGAATACCAATTCTTGAATGGCTTCCCACAGCCTTCCAATCAAGTTAGGGCGTGCTATTCTAATTGCATTATGTATGGATTATCGCCCCTTATGTGACGTTTAATCCACTCTATCACTTCCACTTTGTTATACTAGTCCCACAAACATATATTTCACACGTCTATTACCACGTCCCTTCGACTCGGACTATTTTAACTGTAGTTAACCAAGATGCCCACATTTTTGCAACACTCCGACCGCCCTGGGAGAGCGAACGTCATGCTACTCATCTGTAGGACTAACTGAATTCAACGGAATAGAAGGAATAGGGCATTCAAATTCCATGACAACAAAAGAGGGATAATAATTCTCAACCTTCCTCAGATAAGTACAACAATTTTCCCAAATAGGTACAACAACCAAAATAAATCACTAACGCTCTATTTATCAAAATAATTATAGGTCATCTCTTTTGTATAATATAAAGTTCTTTCCAGATAATCCATGCTAAAAATCATTCCAACTCTTTATTCACCTTGTGTTTTGTACGCGGTTATGAAATTTGGGTACTCTCAATCACCCTAGAAATCAAAATTCTTAAATTCTTCTTATCATCGTTCCACCCCTCAACTCGTGGGGATAACTTTCAATGCTTTCCTACCACAAAAATCCGGCTCCAATGACCTTAAAACAAAATTCAACTTCCAACTTACATATATAATTACTTGATCCCATTTCGACCAGGGTACCGAACTCATGGAATAGTGACCAAACGTCTCCCTATTTCCAACCTTACGCTAAGTTTCATGCGTGGGAAGTCTCGCAAAGAGAAATCCAAACAAGGAACCCCCCCGATACACTACTACCTAGCATTGTCGGTTATCGAAATCCGTTAGGTCCTCCGTCCATAGTATATACCCCTTTATTCCATCCTTTGACAAAAAAGTTACAATTTCTCCCGTAATTATGCTTAACAAAGAACGTTTCACCAATTTCACTATCGTCCCGTATTGGTTGATGGTAATTACATTCTATAAACCTCGGATACATACGAACGAAATTCTCTAAATTTCCTTTTTCTAACATTAGGGGTATCACTCTTAACTCCCACATCTCTTAAGGATAAATATAACACTGTACTCTTCCTATCACTAAGTCCGGAGTGCTAAACATAATACCGAGTCAAGTCTTTTCGCTCAACGGTAAATCCCGGTACATACTCAATCATACTGATAAAGTCTATACATACATTGGTATCGAATATCTCGAGCCCACTATCTCCTCCGAAGTCTCTAGGATAGATAATATAAGTGCGAGTGCACCCTTCTTACAGGTAAAGCCTCGCCAAAACAAAACGTGTTGCACTAATGTAACTACTCCGATAGCCTTGCAATAAATGCCCACTATCATACTACCCATTTCTATAACATTTTAACAAAGATGATATCATACTCGTCTATCGCATCACTACAACGAGTAGCCTCAATAAAGTATAAAACACTGTTAATATACTCATTCATCCCCCGCGGATAGCACCAAAGAAAAAATCCCGCTATACTAAGGAAAAATATTCACATAATGGTAACATTTATAATGATATGCATTAAACTCGTCTCACATGCTAATCTAGCAATGAACAAAATATGGTGACTCGCTTGTGTCACATAAACACGCCGCATCCTCTAAGGATACAACTTATAGTTCCATCCTGGCAATCGTCTTGACTGCACAAATGGTTTTCGGACGTAACACGTCTGCCCAAACCAAAACAAAATTATTTTAATCGTTGCCTTTTACTAGGCACCGTATTCTTGTCCTTTTTCTGATTTTGGAACATATTATCGTGAGCGATCTCTCTCCGCAAAAAATTCCTCAACACATATCCACTTACCACCTGTCCTACTAACCAGGTTAGGATTGTCCTTCTCTCGGACTTTAGTAGACTCGATTCCTGTTAGCCATCCCGGTTGTTCCCTTAGCTTTTTGGGCTATAAAGATCATGTTACTATCTATAATCGTACTTACTGAATTTTCCATCACTTGGTAAGAATTTAACTATCTGAAGCATTTAAATGGTTTTCCTGATGTGTATCCACATCCTTTTGTGGTGCTATACCACCACCATCGTATTCAGTCTTATTCTCGACTAAATTCTTCGATTCCTTTAACTTCCCCCACAAAGAAGCGTTATCATCTATATTGAAAAAATATGACATTTTCAACCTCTGAATCGGTCGTGCATCAGAATTTCCTCCTCGAGTATTATCAACTATTATTACAAGTTGGTCTCCCACTTGGAGTCGTTTCCTCCACTAGTATCTACCTCTATCGATACAAAATTTGCTAACGATTAGGATTCATATCCACAATTGGACTTCTGTCATGCCCTCCTGCGATGAGTTCAGAACCACGTTTGCTTCTCATCCTGAACAGTTGTGGAAGGAACATACGGTCAACACTGTACCTAAGGTTCTCCTATAGGAATAGAATTCCACTTCTAAAATTGGTGGTTGACTCCAACCATTATAATTTCGTCCCGAAAGCCAAGGAAATTTTCTCTAAATTTTCACTTTCAGTTTGCCACAGATCCTAAGGACACTAGAACCTGATGCTCTGATACCACCTGTGACACCCCGCCTAATTAAATACCGGGCGATCACTCCTTTATTAAATTAAAATCAAGGTGAACAGTTGGTTCATTCTTAGCATCACTGTCGTAAAAATACTTTTCCAATTTAAACACCCTTAATAATTAGGCTAAGTGTGAAAACCATTTAAAACCTTATTCTCATTTTATTAAATCCGGTTATAAAATCTTAAACCATTAACATCTAAAGAGTCGCACATTAAAAATAAAAAATAGAATTGAACATACACAAATTTAATCATAAATAATAAATCCCAACATTTACAACCCTAAAGGAAAACATCCTAACAGTAATAAATCCCGAAATAAAGGTACTGAAAGTAAAAATTTCAATCTCTGACAATACCAACTAAATAATAGAAAGAGGGCGACACATGCCCCTGCTGGATAAAACTGAACTTGGAGTAGAATCAAATGGATGAAGTCGTTTAAACAACACTCCTGCAACTCCCACCTAAGCTGCAGCACGTTCCTTCCAAAGGATCCAAAATAAGACACCCCTGTGGCTGGGCACCTGTAATACATACATATATATACAAGAGAGAAAAAGAGAAAAAGAAACGGGCCAGAGCCCGATAGTGTGTTTGATTTAAAATTCGTTTAGCAAGTATTGATACAGGCCAATGCAACAACATATTAGTGCGACACTCTCTTAAGAAAGTCTCACCTCTCTTCTAATGTGCACAGCTATCGCACTAACCCTCCCAATGGTCTATCTCATCATATACCACACTATCTTTCCCCAATGATTTAACTTATCTTAGGTTATTCGCAGGATTTTAAAACTGAACAACACAAGTATTTAAAACGAAGATTTCAACTTATAACCAAAGTTCTCATTTTAACTTTATTAATCAACAAAGTTTTCCAGTGTCACATTATACTTTCTCAAAACACGTATTTATAATTTGAGTCATCAGCCATATCCTACTTACAAATTCACAGTAGGTAATTCCAGATTTCAGAATTTCATATATATATAAACTACTTGTAAAATATATATATCATAACAGCACCCCACATAAAAACTATGGTGCGGGCATACTCTACTATCCAACCCCATATCACTCATATTAAGGGGAATACAAATTCGGACTCACTATCGAATTGTATTAGCATATACAAAACAATATTGAGGCGAAGCATAGATTCCAAGTCTCTAAGAGGATGGCACATACCCGCGTCTCTTAGGACCGTCTGAACTATCAAATCAATAGCCTGTACCAAGGATATCTATCTCCTAGGGTACGAGTCAATATCCCCCATAAGGCAACACAGGATAAGATCGTCCCAGCGCGGCAACCTCAGGGATAGCAAGTAGTGTGGGTATGTTTTTCACATGTATATAATATATGCATACACAATCATATAAATATACCACTTTTATTATATCAATTTAGGTTTATCCAATAACCCACATTCACAACATTTATCCTTATTTTCCCATTATTATTTATCAAGTATAATGGTTCGTTTCTAACTTTAATTCGAAGGGTTTTTCCAACTTACTATGTAACCCTCATGGACTCCATTCTTCCAAATGTACAATTCAGTAGATATCCATTTATGTTCCAACGTAACTCTCTCTTACGTGACTCCCCTTTAATATATACTTAATTGATTTTTTTCTTTCTCTCTAAGAGTCCTCAAAACATAAAACTGTCTAGAAAAAAAAATATTAAAAAATATTGAACGGTCTGATCGAGCTGAATTTCGTTCTGTCACTTCCTCTCGTCTTCAGCTAATTCTCTAAAAAATTTCATCCAATTCCAACGGTCCGATCGTCCGAAATAAATTTTTTTAGTATTTGTATCTGATTAGAACTCTTTTCTTAATCAAACTCTTAATCCTAATCATTCCTAAACCAATATGAAAGATGCATCAACGAAATAAGCAAGATAAACACTTGCCTGGGATTTTCAGAAATCTGGTTTGGTGTTGAATTTTGTGTGGTTGCGTTCCCCGTCTCGCGATCTACGCGTTGGCGGTGGCGGCGGTGCAAACGGTTGAGTTTTGAGCCTTGGAATGCCTTGAGAGCTCTCTCCTCTCCTCTCCAATGTCCGTTCTAGTGTTTTGAGTTATCTAACCCTAGGAGATAACCGAAACATCTGATCCCAAAAATACAAAATGACTAAAATGCCCTCCCGGGGTACTAATTAGGCCTAAAAACGCCCCGAGACCCAAATCAAACTCCCGGGTATACTTTTCTGACTATCTCGACCCTTCCGGACGCTTTGGCGCACTCAAAACGACCATACGAATAACTTATAAAATATTCACTTTTATTAATCCACATTTAGTCCCGACACGACACAGGCGCGTCCCGACTTAAATTTCTACAATTGTCATTTTATTCACACGTGACAATATTATAAAAATAAATCTCATATATTACTATACTCAGCCAGTAATATGCAACAAATAATATATTCCCAATAATTACTAACTCTTGTCACGCTAGTAAATATTTAAAACAACATTTCGGATTAAAATTAAATTAATTTATCTCAATTAAATTTAATAAATCCCATAATTTAAAAGCCATGAAAATACGGGGTATTACATACTTCCCCCCTAATAACGGAATTTCGTCCCGAAATTCGGAAAATAAGGCCTATCAGGTAGCACAATTCTGGATATCCTTTTCCGTACACAAACTAACTACACATTACGGCGCTCAATCACTATAGCCATTTCTTCACAACAACATTGTTTTACATTCTCATTGGAGACACTTCACATTGTACTCCCAACTGACAACATTTGAAAAGGTTACGTCTTTACGTTATAAATTCCATTATCTCACTATCATTAGGAGGCCGCACCTCACTACATGACAACTACTCGGATTTATTCATACACAAAATTCCCATTCTGAGAAGATCATACGAACATTTGACCACTCTTGACTGCCTAAAATAGTCGTGGAATTCCACCATAGTTATCAGATATTTTCTCGACCGATCCAAAAATTCTGATTATCTACTCTCATCTAAACATACGGAAGGATAATAGTCGAGGTTCTTCCATAACAAAACCTTAATAAGTACCTCGTACGTGACAAACAGGTACGAGTGCTTCTACAGAGCATTCTTGAAATCATCGTACCAAGATTCCAAAATCTCCATCACGTGGCTCCATTAATCTTTAATCACCACGCGCTTATTCCCTGGCTAAGGGTGATACATCCTACTCGAAATGAAATCTTATCTCCGCTGGTTCCTAAAATCCCATATCAAAGGTGGGATTCACCAATCTCATCCTGATTCAGAAATTTATACTGCGCCGGACCATGCACTGGCGCGATCCTTCCTTTCAAGGAAGTATGGGGCATACTAGTTAATATTGGAAGCCATACTAAAGGAATATCAATCACTTCCTTCTCGGCGACTTAATTCACATGTTCGGGATAAACCCTTGATCTTGTTTTGAGGATGGCAACCCATCCAATAACTTTACGGACTTTACCAACCTCTTCCAATTTCAGGAATTTTCGATAAACACAAAATTCTTTGGTTGATTCTCCTCTTTCAACCAAACCTTACCTATGGGCAGTGCATGTAGAGACTACTCGCTACGTCTCGCTAAACATCGATTCTTCCCTTGAAATGTCTCACATTAAGTGACACGTAATAGTCCCTTTCCTTTCTTGGAGTATGCCGAAAGTTCCGACCCGTGCTCTTCTCTCCACGAAGCGCACTTCTGGATCTCTTATACTATACTAACATCATTACTCTTTGTATGCGCAAGTCGCTCTCACACTTGACTAATAACAACTCTGCTCCGGGTGTGCTTCATAACAATTAAATTATACTCTATTCAAGGAATACCAATTCTTCAATGGCTTCCCACAGCCTTCCAATCAAGTTAGGGCGTGCTATTCTAATTGCATTATGTATGGATTATCTCCCCTCATGTGGAGTTTAATCCACTCTATCACTTCCACTTTGTTATATTAGTCCCACAAACATATATTTCACACGTCTATTACCACGTCCCTTCGACTCGGACTATTTTAACTGTAGTTAACCAAGATGCCCACATTTTTGCAACACTCCGACCGCCCTGGGAGAGCGAACGTCATGCTACTCATCTGTAGGACTAACTGAATTCAACGGAATAGAAGGAATAGGGCATTCAAATTCCATGACAACAAAAGAGGGATAATAATTCTCAACCTTCCTCATATAAGTACAACAATTTTCCCAAATAGGTACAACAACCAAAATAAATCACTAACGCTCTATTTATCAAAATAATTATAGGTCATCTCTTTTGTATAATATAAAGTTCTTTCCAGATAATCCATGCTAAAAATCATTCCAACTCTTTATTCACCTTGTGTTCTGTACGCGGTTATGAAATTTGGGTACTCTCAATCACCCTAGAAATCAAAATTCTTAAATTCTCCTTATCATCGTTCCACCCCTCAACTCGTGGGGATAACTTTCAATGCTTTCCTACCACAAAAATCCGGCTCCAATGACCTTAAAACAAAATTCAACTTCCAACTTACATATATAATTACTTGATCCCATTTCGACCAGGGTACCGAACTCATGGAATAGTGACCAAACGTCTCCCTATTTCCAACCTTACGCTAAGTTTCATGCGTGGGATGTCTCGCAAAGAGAAATCCAAACAAGGAACCCCCCGATACACTACTACCTAGCATTGTCGGTTATCGAAATCCGTTAGGTCCTCCATCCATAGTATATACCCCTTTATTCCGTCCTTTGACAAAAAAGTTACAATTTCTCCCGTAATTATGCTTAACAAAGAACGTTTCACCAATTTCACTATCGTCCCGTATTGGTTTATGGTAATTACATTCTATAAACCTCGGATACATACGATCGAAATTCTCTAAATTTCCTTTTTCTAACATTAGGGGTATAACTCTTAACTCCCACATCTCTTAAGGATAAATATAACACTGTACTCTTCCTATCACTAAGTCCGGAGTGCTAAACATAATACCGAGTCAAGTCTTTTCGCTCAACGGTAAATCCCGGTACATACTCAATCATACTGATAAAGTCTATACATACATTGGTATCGAATATCTCGAGCCCACTATCTCCTCCGAAGTCTCTAGGATAGATAATATAAGTGCGAGTGCACCCTTCTTACAGGTAAAGCCTCGCCAAAACAAAACGTGTTGCACTAATGTAACTACTCCGATAGCCTTGCAATAAATGCCCACTATCATACTACCCATTTCTATAACATTTTAACAAAGATGATATCATACTCGTCTATCGCATCACTACAACGAGTAGCCTCAATAAAGTATAAAACACTGTTAATATACTCATTCATCCCCCGCGGATAGCACCAAAGAAAAAATCCCGCTATACTAAGGAAAAATATTCACATAATGGTAACATTTATAATGATATGCATTAAACTCGTCTCCCATGCTAATCTAGCAATGAACAAAATATGGTGACTCGCTCGTGTCACATAAACACGCCGCATCCTCTAAGGATACAACTTATACTTCCATCCTGGCAATCGTCTTGACTGCACAAATGGTTTTCGGACGTAACACGTCTGCCCAAACCAAAACAAAATTATTTTAATCGTTACCTTTTACTAGGCACCGTATTCTTGACCTTTTTATGATTTTGGAACATATTATCGTGAGCGATCTCTCTCCGCACAAAATACCTCAACACATAATCCACTTACCACCTGTCCTACTAACCAGGTTAGGATTGTCCTTCTCTCGGACTTTAGTAGACTCGATTCCTGTTAGCCATCCCGGTTGTTCCCTTAGCTTTTTAGGCCATAAGGATCATGTTACTATCAATAATAGTACTTACTGAATTTTCCATCACTTGGTAAGAATTTAACTATTTGAAGCATTTAAATGGTTTTCCTGATGTGTATCCACATCCTTTTGTGGTGCTATACCACCACCGTCGTATTCAGTCTTATTCTCGACTAAATTCTTCGATTCCTTTAACTTCCCCCACAAAGAAGCGTTATCATCTATATTGACAAAATATGACATTGTCAACCTCTGAATCGGTCGTGCATCAGAATTTCCTCCTCGAGTATTATCAACTATTATTACAAGTTGGTCTCCCACTTGGAGTCGTTTCCTCCACCAGTAGATACCTCTATCGATACAAAATTTGCTTACGATTAGGATTCATATCCACAATTGGACTTCTGTCATGCCCTCCTGCGATGAGTTCAGAACCACGTTTGCTTCTCATCCTGAACAGTTGTGGAAGGAACATACGGTCAACACTATACCTAAGGTTCTCCTATAGGAATAGCATTCCACTTCTAAAATTGGTGGTTGACTCCAACCATTATAATTTCGTCCCGAAAGCCAAGAAAATTTTCTCTAAATTTTCACTTTCAGTTTGCCACAGATCCTAAGGACACTAGAACCTGATGCTCTGATACCACCTGTGACACCCCGCCTAATTAAATACCGGGCGATCACTCCTTTATTAAATTAAAATCAAGGTGAACAGTTGGTTCATTCTTAGCATCACTGTCGTAAAAATACTTTTCCAATTTAAACACCCTAAATAATTAGGCTAAGTGTAAAAACCATTTAAAACCTTATTCTCATTTTATTAAATCCGGTTATAAAATCTTAAACCATTAACATCTAAAGAGTCGCACATTAAAAATAAAAAATAGAATTGAACATACACGAATTTAATCATAAATAATATATCCCAACATTTACAACCCTAAAGGAAAACATCCTAACAGTAATAAATCCCGAAATAAAGGTACTGAAAGTAAAAATTTCAATCTCTAACAATACCAACTAAATAATAGAAAGAGGGCGACACATGCCCCTGCTGGATAAAACTGAACTAGGAGTAGAATCAAATGGATGAAGTCGTCTAAACAACACTCTTGCAACTCCCACCTAAGCTGCAGCACGTTCCTTCCAAAGGATCCTAAATAAGACACCCCTGTGGCTGGGCACCTGTAATACATACATATATATACAAGAGAGAAAAAGAGAAAAAGAAACGGGCCAGAGCCCGATAGTGTGTTTGATTTAAAATTCGTTTAGCAAGTATTTAAATTGATACATGCCAATGCAACAACATATTAGTGCGACACTCTCTTGAGAAATTCTCACCTCTCTTCTAATGTGCACACCTATCGCACTAACCCTCCCAATGGTTTATCTCGTCATATACCACACTATCTTTTCCCAATGATTTAACTTATCTTAGGTTATTCGCAGGACTTTAAAACTGAACAACACACGTATTTAAAACGAAGATTTTAACTTATAACCAAAGTTCTCATTTTAACTTTATTAATCAACAAAGTTTTCCAGTGTCACATTATACTTTCTCAAAACACGTATTAATAATTTGAGTCATCAACCATATCCTACTTACAAATTCACAGTAGGTAATTCCAGATTTCAGAATTTCATATATATATAAACTACTCGTAAAATATATATATCATAACAGCACCCCACATAAAAACTATGGTGCAGGCATACTCTACTATCCAACCCCATATCACTCATATTAAGGGGAATACAAATTCGGACTCACTCTCGAATTGTATTAGCACATACACAACAATATTGAGGCGAAGCATAGATTCCAAGTCTCTAAGAGGATGGCACATACCCGCGTCTCTTAGGACCGTCTGAACTATCAAATCAATAGCCTGTACCAAGGATATATATCTCCTAGGGTACGAGTCAATATCCCCCATAAGGCAACACAGGATAAGATCGTCCCAGCGCGGCAACCTCAGGGATAGCAAGTAGCGTGGGTATGTTTTTCACATGTATATAATATATGCATACACAATCATATAAATATACCACTTTTATTATATCAATTTAGGTTTATCCAATAACCCACATTCACAACATTTATCCTTATTTTTCCATTTTTATTTATCAAGTATAATGGTTCGTTTCTAACTTTAATTCGAAGGGTTTTTCCAACTTACTATGTAACCCTCATGGACTCCATTCTTCCAAATGTACAATTCAGTAGATATCCATTTATGTTCCAACGTAACTCTCTCTTACATGACTCCCCTATAATATATACTTAATTGATTTTTTTTTCTTTCTAAGAGTCCTCAAAACATAAAACTCTCTAGCAAAAAAAATATTAAAAAATATTGAACGGTCTGATCGAGCTGAATTTTGTTCTGTCACTTCCTCTCGTCTTCAGCTAATTCTCTGAAAAATTTCATCCAATTCCAATGGTCCGATCGTCCGGAATAAATTTTTTTAGTATTTGTATCTGATTAGAACTCTTTTCTTAATCAAACTCTTAATCCTAATCATTCCTAAACCAATATGAAAGATGCATCAACGAAATAAGCAAGATAAACACTTGCCTGGGATTTTCAGAAATCTGGTTTGGTGTTGAATTTGGTGTGGTTGCGTTCCCCGTCTCGCGATCTACGCGTTGGCGGTGGTGGCGGTGCAAACGGTTGAGTTTTGAGCCTTGGAATGCCTTGAGAGCTCTCTCATCTCCTCTCCAATGGCCGTTCTAGTGTTTTGAGTTATCTAACCCTAGGAGATAACCTAAACATCTGATATAACCCCTTTAATTTTCGTGGGTTTAATTACCCAAAAATACAAAATGACTAAAATGCCCTCCCGGGGTACTAATTAGGCCTAAAAACGCCCCGAGACCCAAATCAAACTCCCGGGTATACTTTTCTGACTATCTCGACCCTTCTGGACGCGTTGGCGCACTCAAAACGACCATACGAATAACTTATAAAATATTCACTTTCATTAATCCACATTTAGTCCCGACACGACACAGGCGCGTCCCGACTTAAATTTCTACAATTGTCATTTTATTCACACGTGACAATATTATAAAAATAAATCTCATATATTACTATACTCAGCCAGTAATATGCAACAAATAATATATTCCCAATAATTACTAACTCTTGTCACGCTAGTAAATATTTAAAACAACATTTCGGATTAAAATTAAATTAATTTATCTCAATTAAATTTAATAAATCCCATAATTTAAAAGCCATGAAAATACGGGGTATTACATACTTCCCCCCTAATAACGGAATTTCGTCCCGAAATTCGGAAAATAAGGCCTATCAGGTAGCACAATTCTGGATATCCTTTTCCGTACACAAACTAACTACACATTACGGCACTCAATCACTATAGCCATTTCTTCACAGCAGCATTGTTTTACATTCTCATTGGAGACACTTCACATTGTACTCCCAACTGACAACATTTGAAAAGGTTACGTCTTTACGTTATAAATTCCATTATCTCACTATCATTAGGAGGCCGCACCTCACTACATGACAACTACTCGGATTTATTCATACACAAAATTCCCATTCTGAGAAGATCATACGAACATTTGACCACTCTTGACTGCCTAAAATAGTCGTGGAATTCCACCATAGTTATCGGATATTTTCTCGACCGATCCAAAAGTTCTTATTATCTACTCTCCTCTAAACATACGGAAGGAGAATAGTCAAGGTTCTTCCATAACAAAACCTTAATAAGTACCTCGTACGTGACAAACAGGTACGAGTGCTTCTACAGAGAATTCTTGAAATCATCGTACCAAGATTCCAAAATCTCCTTCACGTGGCTCCACTAATATTTAATCACCATGCACTTATTCTCTGGCTAAGGGTGATACATCCTACTCGAAATGAAATCTTATCTCCGCTGGTTCCTGAAATCCCATATCAAAGGTGGGATTCACCAATCTCATCCTGATTCAGAAATTTATACTGCGCCGGACCATGCACTGGCGCGATCCTTCCTTTCAAAGGAAGTCTGGGGCATACTAGTTAATATTGGAAGCCAGCCCAAAGGAATATCAATCACTTCCTTCTCGGCGACTTAATTCACATATTCGGGATAAACCCTTGATCTTGTTTTGAGGATGGCAACCCATCCAAGAACTTTACCGACTTTACCAACCTCTTCCAATTTTAGAAATTTTCGATAAACACAAAATTCTTTGGTTGATTCTCCTCTATCAACCAAACCTTACCTATGGGCAGTGCATGTAGAGACTACTCGCTACGTCTCGCTAAACATCGATTCTTCCCTTGAAATGTCTCACATTAAGTGACACGTAATACTCCCTTTCCTTCCTTGGAGTATGCCGAAAGTTCCGACCCGTGCTCTTCTCTACACGAAGCGCACTTCTGGATCTCTTATACTATACTAACATCATTACTCTTTGTATGCGCAAGTCGCTCTCACACTTGACTAATAACAACTCCGCTCCGGGTGTGCTTCATAACAATTAAATTCTACTCTATTCAAGGAATACCAATTCTTGAATGGCTTCCCACAGCCTTCCAATCAAGTTAGGGCGTGCTATTCTAATTGCATTATATATGGATTATCGCCCCTCATGTGACGTTTAATCCACTCTATCACTTCCACTTTGTTATACTAGTCCCACAAACATATATTTCACACGTCTATTACCACGTCCCTTCGACTCGGACTATTTTAACTGTAGTTAACCAAGATGCCCACATTTTTGCAACACTCCGACCGCCTTGGGAGAGCGAATGGCATGCTACTCATCTGTAGGACTAACTGAATTCAACGGAATATAAGGAATAGGGCATTCAAATTCCCTGACAACAAAAGAGGGATAATAATTCTCAACCTTCCTCAGATAAGTACAACAATTTTCCCAAATAGGTACAACAACCAAAATAAATCACTAACGCTCTATTTATCAAAATAATTGTAGGTCATCTCTTTTGTATAATATAAAGTTCTTTCCAGATAATCCATGCTAAAAATCATTCCAACTCTTTATTCACCTTGTGTTCTATCTGCGGTTATGACATTTGGGTACTCTCAATCACCCTAGAAATCAAAATTCTTAAATTCTGCTTATCATCGTTCCACCCCTCAACTCGTGGGGATAACTTTCAATGCTTTCCTACCACAAAAATCCGGCTCCAATGACCTTAAAACAAAATTCAACTTCCAACTTACATATATAATTACTTGATCCCATTTCGACCAGGGTACCGAACTCATGGAATAGTGACCAAACGTCTCCCTATTTCCAACCTTACGCTAAGTTTCATGCGTGGGATGTCTCGCAAAGCGAAATCCAAACAAGGAACCCGCCCGATACACTACTTCCTAGCATTGTCGGTTATCGAAATCCGTTAGGTCCTCCGTCCATAGTATATACCCCTTTATTCCGTCCCTTGACAGAAAAGTTACAATTTCTCCCGTAATTATGCTTAACAAAGAACGTTTCACCAATTTCACTATCGTCCCGTATTGGTTGATGGTAATTACATTCTATAAACCTCGGATACTTACGATCGAAATTCTCTAAATTTCCTTTTTCTAACATTAGGGGTATAACTCTTAACTCCCACATCTCTTAAGGATAAATATAACACTACACTCTTCCTATCACTAAGTCCTGAGTGCTAAACATAATACCGAGTCAAGTCTTTTCGCTCAACGGTAAATCCCGGTACATACTGAATCATATTGATAAAGTCTATACAAACATTGGTATCGAATATCTCGAGCCCACTATCTCCTCCGAAGTCTCTAGGATAGATAATATAAGTGCGAGTCCACCCTTCTTACAGGTAAAGCCTCGCCAAAACAAAACGTGTTGCACTAATGTAACTACTCCGATAGCCTTGCAATAAATGCCCACTATCATACTACCCATTTCTATAAAATTTTAACAAAGATGATATCATACTCGTGTATCGCATCACTATAACGAGTAGCCTCAATAAAGTATAAAACACTGTTAATATACTCATTCATCCCCCGCGGATAGCACCAAAGAAAAAATCCCGCTATACTAAGGAAAAATATTCACATAATGGTAACATTTATAATTATATGCATTAAACTCGTCTCACATGCTAATCTAGCAATGAACAAAATATGGTGACTCGCTAGTGTCACATAAACACGCCGCATTCTCTAAGGATACAACTTATACTTCCATCCTGGCAATCGTCTTGACTGTACAAATGGTTTTCGGACGTAACACGTCTGCTCAAACCAAAACAAAATTATTTTAATCGTTGCCTTTTACTAGGCACCGTATTCTTGTCCTTTTTCTGATTTTGGAACATATTATCGTGAGCGATCTCTCTCCGCACAAAATACCTCAACACATAATCCACTTACCACCTGTCCTACTAACCAGGTTAGGATTGTCCTTCTCTCGGACTTTAGTAGACTCGATTCCTGTTAGCCATCCCGGTTGTTCCCTTAGCTTTTTAGGCCATAAAGATCATGTTACTATCTATAATAGTACTTACTGAATTTTCCATCACTTGGTAAGAATTTAACTATCTGAAGCATTTAAATGGTTTTCCTGATGTGTATCCACATCCTTTTGTGGTGCTATACCACCACCGTCGTATTCAGTCTTATTCTCGACTAAATTCTTCGATTCCTTTAACTTCCCCCACAAAGAAGCGTTATCATCTATATTGACAAAATATGACATTGTCAACCTCTGAATCGGTCGTCCATCAGAATTTCCTCCTCGAGTATTATCAACTATTATTACAAGTTGGTCTCCCACTTGGAGTCGTTTCCTCCACTAGTATCTACCTCTATCGATACAAAATTTGCTAACGATTAGGATTCATATCCACAATTGGACTTCTGTCATGCCCTCCTGCGATGAGTTCAGAACCACGTTTGCTTCTCATCCTGAACAGTTGAGGAAGGAACATACGGTCAACACTATACCTAAGGTTCTCCTATAGGCATAACATTCCACTTCTAAAATTGGTGGTTGACTCCAACCATTATAATTTCGTCCCGAAAGCCAAGAAAATTTTCTCTAAATTTTCACTTTCAGTATGCCACAGATCCTAAGGACACTAGAACCTGATGCTCTGATACCACCTGTGACACCCCGCCTAATTAAATACCGGGCGATCACTCCTTTATTAAATTAAAATCAAGGTGAACAGTTGGTTCATTCTTAGCATCACTGTCGTAAAAATACTTTTCCAATTTAAACACCCTAAATACTTAAGCTAAGTGTCAAAACCATTTAAAAGCTTATTCTCATTTTATTAAATCCGGTTATAAAATCTTAAACCATTAACATCTAAAGAGTCTCACATTAAAAGTAAAAAATATAATTGAACATACACGAATTTAATCATCAATAATAAATCCCAACATTTACAACCCTAAAGGAAAACATCCTAACAGTAATAAATCCCGAAATAAAGGTACTGAAAGTAAAAATTTCAATCTCTGACAATACCAACTAAATAATAGAAAGAGGGTGACACATGCCCCTGCCGGATAAAACTGAACTAGGAGTAGAATCAAATGGATGAAGTCGTCTAAACAACACTCCTGCAACTCCCACCTAAGCTGCAGCACGTTCCTTCCAAAGGATCCTAAGTAAGACGCCCTGTGGCTGGACACCTGTAATACATACATATATATATACAAGAGAGAAAAGAGAAAAAGAAACGGGTCAGAGCCCGATTGTGCGTTTGATTTAAAATTCGTTTAGCAAGTATTTAAATTGATACAGGCTAATGCAACAACATATTAGTGCGACACTCTCTTGAGAAATTCTCACCTCTCTTCTAATGTGCACACCTATAGCACTAACCCTCCCAATGGTCTATCTCGTCATATACCACACTATCTTTCCCCAATGATTTAACTTATCTTAGGTTATTCGCAGGATTTTAAAACTGAACAACACATGTATTTAAAACGAAGATTTCAACTTATGACCAAAGTTCTCATTTTAACTTTATTAATCAACAAATTTTTCCAGTGTCACATTATACTTTCTCAAAACACGTATTTATAATTTGAGTCATCAACCATATCCTACTTACAAATTCACAGTAGGTAATTCCAGATTTCAGCATTTCATATATATATAAACTACTCGTAAAATATATATATCATAACAGCACCCCACATAAAAACTATGGTGCGGGCATACTCTACTATCCAACCCCATATCACTCATATTAAGGGGAATACAAATTCGGACTCACTCTCGAATTGTATTAGCACATACACAACAATATTGAGGCGAAGCATAGATTCCAAGTCTCTAAGAGGATGGCACATACCCGCGTCTCTTAGGACCGTCTGAACTATCAAATCAATAGCCTGTACCAAGGATATCTATCTCCTAGGGTACGAGTCAATATCCCCCATAAGGCAACACAGGATAAGATCGTCCCAGCGCGGCAACCTCAGGGATAGCAAGTAGCGTGGGTATGTTTTTCACATGTATATAATATATGCATACACAATCATATAAATATACCACTTTTATTATATCAATTTAGGTTTATCCAATAACCCACATTCACAACATTTATCCTTATTTTCCCATTATTATCTATCAAGTATAATGGTTTGTTTCTAACTTTAATTCGAAGGGTTTTTCCAACTTACTATGTAACCCTCATGAAATCCATTCTTCCAAATGTACAATTCAGTAGATATCCATTTATGTTCAACGTAACTCTCTCTTACGTGTCTCCCCTTTAATATATACTTAATTGATTTTTTTTTCTCTCTAAGAGTCCTCAAAACATAAAACTGTCTAGGAAAAAAAAAGTATTAAAAAATATTGAACTGTCCGATCGAGCTGAATTTTTTTCTGTAGCTTCCTCTCGGCTTCAGCTAATTCTCTGTAAAATTTCATCCAATTCCAACAGTCCGATCGTCCAGAATAATTTTTTTTTGTGTTTGTATCTGATTAGAACTCTTTTCTTAATCAAACTCTTAATCCTAATCATTCCTAAACCAATATGAAAGATTCATAAACGAAATAAGAATGATAAACACTTGCCTGGAATTTTCAGAAATCTTGTTTGGTGTTGAATTTGGTGTGGTTGCGTTCCCCGTCTCGCGATCTACGCGTTGGCGGCGGTGCAAACGGTTGAGTTTTGAGTCTTGGAATGTCTTGAGAGCTCTCTCCTCTCCTCTCCAATGGCCGTTCTAGTGTTTGAGTTATCTAACCCTAGGAGATAACCTAAACATCTGATATAACCCCTTTAATTTTCGTGAGTTTAATTACCCAAAAATATAAAATGACTAAAATGCCCTCCCGGGGTACTAATTAGGCCTAAAAACGCCCCGAGACCCAAATCAAACTCCCGGGTATACTTTTCTGACTATCTCGACCCTTTCGGACGCGTTGGCGCACTCAAAATGACCATACGAATAACTTATAAAATATTCACTTTTATTAATCCACATTTAGTCCCGACACGACACAAGCGCGTCCCGACTTAAATTTCCACAATTGTCATTTTATTCACACGTGACAATATTATAAAAATAAATCTCATATATTACTATACTCGTCCAGTAATATGAAATAAATAATATATTCCCAATAATTACTAACTCTTGTCACGCTAGTAAATATTTAAAACAACATTTCGGATTAAAATTAAATTAATTTATCTCAATTAAATTTAATAAATCCCATAATTTAAAAGCCATGAAAATACGGGGTATTATAGCATGTCTGCGTGACTCCATACGAAGACACTCTGTCTCCTCCTGAGGAAGTTTATTAGCTCTTCATTGGTTCCTGGCTCTAGGGCTTTACCGATCTGGACGGTTTTTTCCGGCTCGTCCTCATTGAGGACGATGGATTCTACCTCTTCCGCGGCCTCTCCCTTCTTCAACTTTGTTTCATCTCTTGGGTCAAGAGTGTCAATGCTATAAGTGGTGGTTGCCCTCTTATGGGCTTCTCTCTCTTCGGCCGAGTTGAAGTAACATTCTCGCGCTGTGGTCTGGTCACCTTGCACTTCCCCTACTCCATAAGGAGTCGGGAATTTTAGCATCTGATGGACCGTCGACGGCACAACTTCAAACTCTTTAAGGGACACCCTTCCTATGATGAGGTTATAGGCCGAGAACACGTTCTCATCCATGACGAAAAAATTTATCTTCTTGGTCAGCCTCTTAGGCCACTCATCACCCATCCGAACTTCCATCTCATACATGCCCAAGGGGTGGACCTTTTCGCCACTGAAGCCTATCAATGGGTGATAATAGGGCATCAACCTTGCTCTTCTAAGACCTAGGCTCTTGAAGCAAGGCCAGAACATCACGTCCGCCGAGCTCCCCCCGTCTATGAGGATCCTCTTCACCTCGCGCGCCATGCAACCTTGTTGTTATGACCAAAGGGTCATCATGGGGGGCTAAGATACCCTTGAAGTCGAGTCTGGAGAACCCAACTATGAGGGTGTCCATGTCTATTTTCTTCCTCTTCTGCACTGTGTCGGAAGACATTAGATTCACAACTTCAAGCTTGGCCACTGACCTGGCCTCTGCTACGTCAGCCTTCCTATCAGCTACTTCAGAGCCACCTCCTACAAATCCTCCACATATGGTGTCAACACCAAAGGATATCATACCGACCCTCTTCACCGGGGTGTTGTCATCTTTCGGCGGAAGATCCGGATCATCTTCGTCATCTCCTTCTGAATCACCGTCTCTTCTGGCCGGGACATTGTCACGGCATTTGCCATTTCTCCTTTTCTTAGGGTCATCTCTTCCACCCTTTGGAGCCTTGCCATCCACATACTTCCTCAGCTTTTCAGATTTCAATATCTTTTCAATCTCATCTTTTAAAGTGAAGCATCTATCCGTGACATGGCCATGATCCTGATGGAACTCGCACCATAGGTTTTTGTTCCTCTTATGTGGTGGGACCTTCAGTTTTTCTGGCCATCTCAGAGTCCTATCAGTCTTAATCTCATTGAGGATGTGCTCGCAGCTTACAGTCAGAGGTGTATAGTGAGCGAACTTGTCATCACCCGACCTCTTCTTCCCATCTTTCTTGCTTTGGGACTTTCCACTGCCACCGTGGTTCTCATCCTCATACTTGGTGGCCATTGCCTCTTTCGCATTCATTACTTTTCCTGCGATTGCCAGCAACTCCGCCATAGACCTAGGGGGGTCTTCCGCCAGTTTCTACAATAGCTTCCCCTTCTGGAGACCTCCTATAAGGGCGGTCATGGCTATGTTTTCTTCATAATCTTCGACCTCCAACTTTTCTCTGTTGAACCTTGCTATGTAGTCTCTTAGGCTCTCACCCTTGGCCTGCTTGACATACAGCAGGTGGGTAGTCTTCTTTTGAGGCCTCACCCGAAAGCAGAAGTTGTGGATGAATCGATCAGCCAAGCCTTTGAAGTTCTCAATTGAGTTCTTCGGAAGGGAGGTGAACCAACTGTGCGCTGCCCCTGTCAAGGTCTTAGAGAAGGCCCTACACTTCATCTCATCGGGTATCGAGTAGATGTCTGCTACCGACTGGTACATTTCGATGTGATTCACAGGGTTAGTGCTGCCATCGTACTTGGGAGACACTGTAGGAGGCTTGAACTTAGCTGGGTTTGGGAACCCCACTATCCTAGCCACAAATGGGGAGCCCTCTGAGTAACCCCTTTGTAATGGGTCCCTGCTTTTAATGAGGTTTCCCATCTTCTCTTCAAGGCGCTGGATAGAGTCATTCCATGGTCTTCTGCCATCGACTTGGCCGAGGTTATCCCCTTCCACCTCCATGGGATGGACCGAGGGTTCCCCTATCGTGACACGTCGGCTATTGACCTCTTCCTGTTCCCTGCCTCTTCTTTCACAGTGTCGGCCTTGATCTGGCTGACCCTGCCTGTTCCCTCTCTGAGAGCCTGCTGCGCTCCTTGATCTCGACAGTCTCTGTCTTAGGTCATTCATCGGGCCCAATCTCTCAAAGGCCGACCCTCTGCTCAACCTATCAAAGGCTGACCCTCTTTATTGGGCCTCTTCACCACTTCGTCCGACACAACCTTGACTTTGCCTGAGAGGCCATACAGTGTTATTTGACACCTCATACTGCTCCCAGCAGTCTTTCGGGGCTTCTTCCGCCCCTAGATCATCATACCTGTCCTCTGGGCAAGGGTTTCCCTGCCTCCCCAGGCACAAGCGCCTAGGGTCAGCAATGTCCCTTCTCCACTGGGGTGCAGGATGGTCCTTCATTGGCGCCTGGGGTGGTCCCCTGGCGTCAGGATGAGGCTGAACTGCCACCGGAGTGATCATGTCCGGTGAGACTCCAGGTGGACTCATCATAATTTGGCTGAGCTGTGCAAATTTTTCCTGCATGGCTTGTTGTGTCGCAGCTAAAGATCTCAAGGCTGCAGCTACCTCCGTCATTTCGGACTGGGGGGCGCCTGACTGGAACTAGGCCCTCCACCCCCAGGTGGCGGAAGAGGCGGTGGTAAGTCTGGTGCCATATATAAACACTATAGAGCTTGAGTAGCAGATGAGCTTAGTACCTTACAGGACCTCTTTCAATGGTGAAAAATCTCCGCGCTAGGGGGAGGTCTGGTTCACCTCCAGAGTCTCCGGTGAGGTTAAGCAGAAAAAGAGGAAGAGATAGCTTCTTGTTCCCACAGACGGCGCCAAGATGATGATGCTGGAATTAGCACCACCGGATAAGGTGTTTTCAAGCTTAATCTAAGAACAACAATGGCAGCATAGTTATGTAAAAGGTAAGAGAATGAGATGAGGAGAAGAGGAGAGAGCACCAGGATATAAGTGGTTCAGCCTAAATTGGCCTACGTCCACTGTGTGTGTGTGAATAACCTCACTGCAATAAAGCACTAATGGCCATGGATACAATCTCTCAAGCTTTCTCTCTCTACTGTGTGTCTAGACAGAGTTTCAGCTAGGGTTGAATATCTGGGATCCTTTGCAAGGTAGAGGATGACCTCTATATATAGTACCTAGGGGGTGTAATGTACCCCCCATGCATGCAATGAGAATGTGTGTGTTTGCCTCACCAATATGGGAAAGCCATATGTCACTGTCACATGTAGAGAATGATGATGCAATATTCTCCCCACGTGTGGGGAATAATCTTGTTATAACTGATTTGTGTCCACGTGCCCTTATCAAAATGTCAGCAGATGCTCGGCTATCGCGCCTCATGTATGACCTCGGCCTAGGAGAGGCCGAGGTTGGTAAGTCTAGGTACTCGTTTAGTCTGAGTATTCCATGGAGGTCTCGGCCTAATCTCAGCCGAGACAATGGACGAGTTCGGCCTGAGACGAGGTTGAGCTGGGGTGTTTGGAGTATCGACTAATGTCTTGATGAGGTTGCTGGTGGCTTTATGAAAGCTCGGCCTATGTCTGGTCGAGGTTGCCATTCCAAGGTATACGAGAATGCTGCTGATCCTTGCGATGTCCCTTGGAGAGGCTCACGGTAGTGTCGGCCTGGGCCGACCCCATTATGGCCGAGGGCTGGTACCGCGTGTCCAAGACTTCCAACTTCAGCCATAATCTCGGCCGAGGTTGGTGCCTCTGGGCCGAGGTCACACTTGGGCATATCAGTTATGTCTACTATTTATTAAAAACAATTGTACAGAATTATAAATTATAATATAATTACAGAATTGAAACGAAATTACAAAAATGAAACACTTACTTGAATTTGCAGAAATAATATAAGAATAAAAGAAATAATCCGACCCTGTTAAGAACAGTCTCCTTAAGACAAATTTATTCCCTCCACAAAGTGCCAAAGGTAATGAGTAATTATCTCCCAAGATAGAACGAATTTCCAAATTAATCAAGTGGCACAACAATGATTAATTTCTTCGAACACAATTATGTGTTTATACTCAACCAGACCAAAGAAATAATATGCAGGAATGTATGCAGAAGCAGTAGAAAAGGAATTATTTTCTGGGAAAAGATGCAGCATAAATTCGAAATTATGGGAGGCCAAATTTTTCAGTAGTCAAAACTGTAGGGAAAAGGTTTAATTTATAGCTTTGTGTTGACTGTTGGAACAGTCAACCGAAATTAACTGTTGACCCTTGGCATTAACTGTCAAATAGTTAATTAATAATTAATTAATTTTGTAATTAATTAACAATTAAAGCCCAGAAAGTTAAATAAAAATGTTGGAGATTTTTATAAGCCCGAGCCCGAGCCGGCCGGCCGGCCGGACGCGTGCGCGCCTGCGTGTGGAACTTTGACCGAAAGTCAACCCGTGCATAGCTTAGGTCATCTCCCCTTCAAAGAGTTGGGATACCCTCAAGGCATCCAAGCCTTATTCCATCATTTTGGTTTTATTAACTCATCTTTTTCCCACTACTCTTCTAATGTGGGACAAGAGTTAAACATACCCAATTCATTAACTTTCATTGCTTTGTGAGTCACTTTGGGGACATATTTATCATTCATAACTTATTGAAATTGGATATATGAATATACTAGGTGAATCTCCTTGCGGAGGAGAACGCGTTCGTATATGGTCCCACAATTATTGTAGTGTGGTTCCCACCTGAATTTGAGCTCAAAGTTGCTCAAAATTCCGTCCAAAAAATTCTAGACAGCTTTCTAAAACCCAATTTAAGTCCAATTTTCCAACAGAGTTCCTACAGATTGTATTCACCAAAGAGTGTAATGATAAATCTACTATATCCAACGACTTTATTCATTTAAGGACTCATGAGATCATATAAGATATATTTGATGTCGTGCCATTTTACTATGTTTATGTTCTGAAAAAAAAAAATAAAGAAATGGGTTTGAATACCTTATACCATTGCAATTCTCTTTGCATCTGCAATGCTGCACCAGATACACACTCAAGTTGAGAAGGAGGAGATAACTTTGCAGCCAAATGAAGAAAATTACTTTCATATATATGTTTATCTTTGCCATTGTGTATATGATGTTGAATACATTCTCTTGCCGATACATGATTGCATAGGAAAATAATGTTCTTCCTTTCTTATCTGTTCTCCATATATATTCTGGATTGTATGCGAGTAATTCCTCGATAAATTTTACAATACCATGTTTAATTGCATTACGAACTGTCGTTTGAATCTGTTCTCCACTTTCGCCTTTTTAAAAAAATTATACGAAGGACATTGACAGTGTATTCATTTATCAACATGGTATCATGTATCTCCCTGATGCCTGGGACTATGATTAAAAGAATCATAAGATAAAAGGGAAAATACTTGAGGACATTTAATCCTACTCAAAATAGTAATAACATGTAACGCTTTACCAAAAAAAACGTACTCCTATTGCCACTACTCCAACACTCCACTTTATTCCCAAATACAAGTGAAATACTCATATAGCCTTGTAATCAACCCATCTCTCTGTTTCTTTCTTGTTAAAATTAATGCATAGCTGCTGTAGGGGCTGTTGTAGGGGATGCTATAGGGGTTGCTGTAGGGGCTGATGTAGGGCAATTAATGTGCCTTTAATGTGTGCCTTAGTGGTCCTAAAGTCTAGTCTACTTATTGTATGTTATAAGGGAGTAAAATCAGCATAACAATAAATGCATCTCCCCTGTTTTCTTATATGTATTACGCTGCCAGAACTTTGCATTCATTGAAAATGAAAAGATTATCTTCTCCACAATACCTCTCTTGCTTTCTTCTTCACTTCTTTTTCTAATACAACAATATAGTTCTCATTTAAACTCCAACAAAGTGGTATCAGAGCCCTGTTCAGATCAAGAACTCGGTGTATTTTCTTTGCTGGCCGAAAAACAAATCCGACGAAAAGCGACAGAAAATTTATGGCAAGTTCTAGCAACCAAATGGGTACCCAACAACCCTTCATTTAAATTTTTGATGGAGAGAACTATTAATTATGGTCTGTAAAAATGAAAACCATTTTTCTTTCATTTGGTTTATGGGAGTATATTGAAGATGGGTTTGATGAACTGGAGGATATCACGGCTTTGTCGGAAGCTCAAAAGCAAAAGTTGAAGGAGCACAAGAAAAAAGATGCAAAAGCTCTAAGCCTAATCCAACAGGGGTTAGTTGAAATAATATTTCCAAGAATAATCAATGCAAACAAAGCGAAGGAGGCTTGGGATATTTTACATAAAGAATTCAGAGGTACTTTGAAGGTAAGGGATATTAGAATTCAGTCCTTGAGAAGAGATTTTGAGAATATGAAGATGAAGGATGTGGAAATATTGAAAGATTATTTCTCTAGATTAATGGAGATTCTGAATCAAAAGAAAACATATGGGGAACAAATTTTTTATCAAAGGATTGTTGAACAAAATCTTGATTAGTTTGTCAGAAAATTATTACCACATTGTTTCCATTGTTGAAGAAACTAAAGAAATAGCCTCTTTCAGTGTTAAAGAATTGACGGGTTCCATTAAAACTTATGAACAAATGTTGAGTAGACACTCTGAAAAATCTGTTGAGAGTGCCTTTCAATCTAAGATCAATATTGGGGCCAAACCATTTTTTGATCAACCCAAAGGTGAATCTTCAAGAGGTGGAAGACATGGAAGAGGAAGAGGAAGAAACACTCGAGGAAGAGGTAGAAATAATTTTGAAAGAAGAGAAAGTAATGAAAGTTTTAATCAACAAAAGTGTAGTATTTGCAAGAGAAGTAGCCATATTGATAAAGATTGTTGGTTCCGGGGAAAGCCATAATGTCACAATTGCAAGAAATTTGGGCATGTTAAAAAAGATTGTCGGCTCGAGAATAACCAACAAGCTAACTTCACCGAAGAACAAGAATGCGAGGGGAATATGTTTTTTTCTTGTCAAAGTGCATCGGAACAAAGAAATGATTTGTGGTTTCTTGATAGTGGGTGTAGTAATCACATGATCGGAGATCAAAATATTTTTACCTCTATGGATACTTCTTCTAATTCTCAAGTGAAGATGGTAATTGTGCCTTAGTCCAAACAAAGGGAAAGGGTACTATAGCCATTAAAACGGATAAAGGAACAAAGTATATCCGAGATGTGTTACTAGTTCCGAATTTAGAGCAGAATTTGTTGAGTGTTGGGAAACTTGCGGAACATGGGTACAGTATTCTCTTTGAAGAAGACTCGTGCAAAATTTTTAACAAAGGGGGGAGAAGCCAAGTTGTTGCAACAATCAATATGGAAAAGAATAGATGTTTTCTTCTCACTTTTCGATACTCAAAGAATGTGGCCTTAAAGATGAATGAGGTTGACGACATATGGCTATGGCATAGAAGATATGGGCACTTAAATTTTCAAAGCATGAAGAATTTGCGTCGAAAGAGCATGGTTTACGGGCTACCAAGCATCCAAGAAGTAAATGGAGTTTGTGAAGGATGTGCTCTTGAAAAGCACCTCCGAAAGCCTTTTCCAAAGGAGAAAGCATGGAGAGCTAAAGCGCCATTGGAGCTTGTTCATACCGATGTGTGTGGACCAATGAAGAACACTTCTCATGCCGGTAATAAATACTTCATTACCTTTATTGATGATTTTACAAGAATGACTTGGGTGTATTTTATGCGGCAAAAATGAGATGTTTATACCATTTTTAGAAAATTTCACAAATTAGTTGAAAAACAATGTGGTCACTACTTGGGAATTTTGAGAAGTGATAGAGGTGAAGAATACAACTCTAAGGAGTTTGATAAATTTTGTGATGATATTAGCATGGAAAGACAACTAATGGTTGGGTATACTCCACAACAAAATAGAGTGGCGGAAAGGAAGAATAGAACCATTGAGGAAATGGCTAATCCATGTTACATGAAAAAGGGCTACCATATACTTTTTGGGACGAAGCGATGAATACGGCGGTTTATTTGAGGCATGGAGTGGAAGAAAACCATATGTGAACCACTTGAGGGTGTTTGGTTGTATTTGCTTTAGTCATGTCCCTAATGAAGTGAGACACAAGCTTGATGAAAGTAGTGAAAACTGCATCTTTCTGGGGTATAGCTCAAAATCAAAGGGCTATAGACTCTTTAACTTAAAGAGGAACAAAGTGATTATTTGTAGAGATGTGATTTTTGATGAGAAATCATTTTGGGATTGGAAAGAAAAAAAATCCCAAAATCAAGTTATCACCCTTAATGAAGAATCACAAAGCGTTGAAGAAGATGAAGAGGAAGATGCAGAAGCTCCTCAAATGTACCCAAATGCAGGTCCAAATGCAAGTCCACCATCATCCTCAAGTTCTTCATGAAGCTCAAACTCCTCATCTCCAAGCTCAACTCCAAGAAGAATAAGAAGTCTAAATGATGTGTATGCTAGATGTAATTTTTGTGTAGCTGAACCGGAAACCTTTGAAGATTCTAAAAATGAAAAAGTCTGGCAGCTTGCAATGGAAGAAGAAATTCAGGTTATTGAGAAGAACAAGACTTGGGAATTTGTGGAGAGGCCTAAAAATAAAGAGGTTATTGGTGTGAAGTGGATTTACAAAAGCAAGGTTAATCCGGATGGCTCAATCCAAAATAACAAAGAAAAACTTGTAGCAAAGGGGTATTCTCAATAACCCGAAACTGATTTTCAAGAGACACTTGCACCCGTGGCAAGGCTTGACACAATTAGAGCACTTGCTTCCATGGCCACTCAAAAAGTTTGGTTTTTGTATCAACTTGATGTAAAATCTGCATTCTTGAATGGTGTGTTGAATGAAGCGGAGTACGTTGACCAACCTCAAGGATTCTTGATAAAAGGTGAGGAAGAGAAGGTATACAAGTTGAAAAAGGCCTTGTATGGCTTAAAGCAAGGTCCCCGAGCATGGTATAGTGAGATTGATGCATACTTAAATGAAAGAGGCTTTCAAAGAAGTAAAAGCTATCCAACCTTGTACATCAAAAGGAGCGGAGAAGCAGGTATTCTTAGTGTCTCTCTTTACGTTGATGACTTGGTGTTTACCGATAGTGATGCAAAAATGATTGAAGAGTAGAAAAGTGCCATGATGAAAAAATATGAAGTGAGTGAATTAGGTCTTCTAAATTACATCTTGGGCATTGAAATTTATCAACAAGAAGATGGTATTTTTATTTGCCAAATAAGTATGCTAAAACCCTTCTTGAAAGATTCAAAATGATGAATTGCAAATCGGTGGCTACGCCTTTGGTGGTGAATGAAAAATTATTGAAAGAATATGGAAGCAAAGATGTTGATGCATCTATTTACAGAAGTTTGGTTGGAAGTTTGTTGTAATTGATGGCTACGAGGTCGGATATCATGTATGCTATTATTTTATTGTCTCGGTACATGCACAAGCCGAGTCAAACGCATTTTGAGGCTGCAAAAAGAGTGTTGAGGTACATCCAAGGAACTTTTAATTTTGGCATCATGTATAAGAAGAATGTTGAGATAAAGTTACTTGGGTTTTGTGATAGTTATTGGGCTGGCTCTATTAAGGACATAAGAAGTACTTCCGGGTATGTATTTTCTCTTGGCTCCGGAGCAATTTCATGGGCATCAAAGAAGCAACAAACGGTAGTGCAATCATCCACCGAGGACAAATATGTGTCGGCATCATTGGCAACTTCACAAGCGATGTGGCTACGAAGAATTTTGGAGGATGTTTGTGAAAAGCAAGGAGATGCTACTCCAATACTTTGTGATAACCAATCCGCGATTGCCATGACAAAGAATCCCGTCTACCATAGTCGCACCAAGCACATTGAAATCAAGCATCATTTCATTAGAGAGGCCGTGGAGGATGAAGAGATTCAACTCAAATATAACAAGACCGAAGAGCAAGTTGCGGATATCTTCACTAAAGCTCTACCCAAGGACAAATTTCATTTTCTTAGAGAAATGATGGGTGTTCAACAAATGCATTAAGGGGGAGTGTTAAAATTAATGCAGGGGCTGCTCTAGGGGCTGTTGTAGGGGCTGCTATAGGGGCTGCTGTAGGGAAATTGATGTGCCTTTAATGTGTGCCTTAGTGGTCATAAAGTCTATTATACTTATTGTATGTTATAGAAAGTAAAATCAGAATAATAATAAATGCATCTCCCCTGTTTTCTTATATGTATTAAGTTGCCAGAACTTTGCATTCATTGAAAATGAAAATATTATCTTCTCCACAATACTTCTCTTGCTTCCTTCTTCACTTCTTCTTCTAATACAACAATAGAGTTCTCATTTAAACTCCAACATTTCTCACTTGCACAAAAGATATAACCTTCCTCACCCCCAAACTTTTACACATAATTAAAAATAAATAAATAAATTATACACATAATTAAAAAAGAAAATGGACTACTACTTGAGACGCAACCAAAAAAATACTAGAATTATATTAATAAATATTAAATACATATAAATATGAACATGACCCAATTAAAATGTGACATGACATCAAACGACACAAAATTTTTATTTTTTTTACCTAACACGAACACTCGCCAAATAAAAGAGACGTGACACGAGACAACTTCTTTTTTTTACTTAACACGAACATGTAATAACCCGCCCTTTTGGAGATGATTAAATTCCATAATTAAGTATAATTTTGAATTTGGAGAATTTATCGAAATAGTAATTTTTGAGATTTTCGAGGATTAAATGAGTTTCGAAGGATGTTGTGATTATTTTTGCGACTGTATAGGTCAAAATATTTTAATTATATGTCTCCATGGAGTATAGCGACAAAAGAGGTAAGATTTTGAGTAGAATATCGCATTTAATTATTTTGGGTTAGAATAATGATTTATGGTCAAGTACCTCGGATGGAAATTTCGACTGCGCCATGAGGCTCGGAATGTCCGAGATAGTCGGAAAAGAGTGTCCGATTGTCGAAATTGAGTTCCGGGTAATTTTGGAGTTAAATAGGTTCGTAATTGGGTAAACGAGTCGTTTTGGGGTTTTAAAGGGGTTACTTTTCTCCTTTTAAAAGGAGGGAGAGGGGGAGAAAAGAGAAGAAAAAAGAGAAAGAAGAGAGGGAAGAGAGAGAGAGGGAAGAAAATAGGAAAAAGGGGGAGATTCCGGCCAGCCTCCGCGGGATTCGGCTCGAGGACGTCGGATTTTATCCACGAGGCAAGTGTTTACTTGCTTTATTTCCCTTTTTTCATAAATATCTCATACCGTAGTTTGGTATAAACAAACCCTAAAGATTTTGGGTTGGGGTTTTGTGGATAAAATGGGATTTTGGGAGTTAAAACGAATAAACCCCTAAAAATGGTAAATTGGAGAAACTTAGGTTTTAGTTGAAATTAATTGGTGATTTCGGGTTCTAGGATGTTTAGAACCCGTATTATAGATGTATTTGTAGTTTGTTTAAGTTGTAGGACGTTTTGTGTAGAGATGGAAGCTTGGGGGAAGCTTCCATGGCTGAAACAGCTTCTCGGAGAAGAAGCTGCCCGACTTGATCGATCGATCGATCATAGGGGATCGATCGATCGAAGCCATCGATCGATCGACGACCATGGGTCGATCGATCGACCCCTGCTGAAAGTTGATAATTTCTCTAGGATGATTTGGATGGGATAGATTCCATTTCATATTGTTTTGAGGTTAATTAGGTGATAACCTAAAGGACCTTTTAGGACTTTATGGTCTGTAAATTAAGGCAATTTAGGAGGGTAAAGTAAGGATTTTAAGTATATAACCCTTAATCTATATTTTCGAGGAAAATAGAATAATTGTAGAAATTGATGGGTTAGGGTTCCTAAATTATATTGGGGACTTCTAAATGATTAATTGGACTAGGTATAGTCTTGGGGTTCAAGGAAATGAAATCCTTAATTCGTTGAATTTAAGGTTGTTCGGGTGAGATAAATCCCGAGGATATTTCTCGTAGGCATAGAGGCCTATATAATTATGATTATAGAAAGCATAATTATATCGATTATCGTTAAGTGTATCCTAGGAGATAATTAGGATAATTTGGGAGTATAGATATGTGTTGATTTCATTAGAGTGAAGGGTATCATTGGAGATATCCAATAAATCCTTAGATGGGATTGATGTATATAGTGATTATTAAATTAAGAAATATTTGGGTTTAGTATCATGCTTATATGAATGCATGATTATGATTCCTGGAGGGAATCTTTGGGATTATTGGTCATCGCTAGATGCTATAGGCCACTATGGCCATTTATATATATTCTAGGAAGAATATATAGGATATGTATATACTGTGTGATTTAGGTGTATATATATGTTATGATGGAAATGATTTTGAAAATATAAAAATGAATATTTTCAAAATGGAAAGAGAAATGTTTTTCATAATTAATAAAATATGGATTACACACCTCTCTAAATCGCTATCATAAGGGAAGTTGCGTGCGTATGGTGAAGCCCCCTGACAAATTAACGCAGGGTGGATATAGTCCTATAGGCCATGTGAGCGTTTGTTGATATATATATTTTCCGCGCTGGTTAGGAGATTCCGGGTGTGGTCTTGACTATCCCGCAGGCACATGGCCGCTTCCTGACGTCTTGCGATGTAGGATCCTAGGTTGTCTTATGATAGGCCCTGGAAGATGATAGCCATTTAGGGGGGCGCACAGTGGAGAAATCCGGATGGGCGGTCTTAGAACGCGTTTTATTAAAGCAATTCATGATAATGGATTGACTTTAATTACATTTCCTGGATATAGGAAGGGAAATGGGATAAAGGTTTAGCTTCGGTAACACTTCCCGGATGGAAGAAGGGATGTGGAAGCATATGATATGATCAAAGCATTTTTATGATAATGAAAATGGCTTTGAATACATTTCCTGAATATAAAAAGGGAAATGGGATGATTTAAAAAGGTAAAGCATTTTTATGATAATAAAACTGGCTTTAAAAAGAAATATGATTTGTTAAAGCAATTCATGATAATGAATTGGCTTTTACATTTACATTTCCTGAGTATAAAAAGGGAAATGGGAAGTTTTGAGAAAATGATAAGTATTGATAAATACTTGGTAAATGTATTCTCATTCCGGGAGATAGATCCGGATGTATATAGTAAAATGTATGTATATGTATAAATCGAGTGCCGAGGGTCTAATGGATCCCGACGATCGACCTTGCCGCATAGTAGTGTATCGGGGGGGTTCCTTGTTTGGATTTCGCTTTGCGAGACACCCCACGCACGAATATGGCACTGTGTTGAGATTGGGGAGAAGTTTAATCCTTAGTGCTCTAATATTAGTATTACTTGTGGTATACATATTTATTTATATATATATTATGTACTGAGGGACTGGAGGATCTCGACGATCGACCTTGCCGCATAGTAGTGTATCGGGGGGGTTCCTTGTTTGGATTTCGCTTTGCGAGACACCCCACGCACGAACATGGCATAGCGTTGAGACTAGGGTGAAGTTTAGCCCTTAGTACATTTCTTAGACTATCTGGGGTAGATAGTGGTTGGGTGATAGACTAGTTTAGCCGGGTAGCTTGACTAGGATGTTTAGAGGGATGCATTAGGAGTGCACTGTTAGTGGAGAGGTGAGGGGTATCTCATGGGAGTGCGATACCAAATTTAAATATGAGATAAAACTATTTTTTTTTTAAAAAAAACATTTATGCACTTGCAAAATATTTTCTAAATTCGGGCTCTGACCCATTTATCTACTATCTTTTCTTTCTATATATATATATATATATATTATATATATATATTATATATATATATATATATATATATATATATATAGGTGTCCAGACACAGGGACGCCTGGATGGAAATTCTTTCGAGTCAGACGTCAGCTGCAGCAGCTGTGGATGCGTGCAGGTTTTTGATAGTCGCTTCCATCGTTGTACTCTAGATAGGAGGTACTGTATAAACATTCGAGCCAATGGCTCACTTGCATTTAGTTATTCTTTCAGTACATCATTCGATATGGTTGTATATTTTGACCGAGTGTTCGGTTATTTTATTTCATTTCAGTTTCATTTACGCATAAACTGTGTGGATGTTTTATTTATTGTTGTTAAAAAGAGTAGTAAAGTTAAAACTTTGACTCCGGCCTAATAGGTTATTAGTAATTAAATGGATTTTCGACAGTGATGCTAAGAATGATCCATATGAGACTCCTGTTTTAATTTAATATTGGAGTGATCGCCCGGTATCTTATTAGGCGGGGTGTTACAGAACACATCCTTATCGACATACGACACAAAATTTTATATTTTTACCTAACACAAATAATCTGAATAAAAAAGACACCAGATGAAATATTTTTTTTTACCGAACACGAATATGACCCAATTAAAAAGAGACACTACATGTAACACGGAATCTTTATTTTTTCACATAACACGGATACAACCCGAATAAAAAGTGATGCGACACGAAAACGCAACAACTTTGTTACACTTCACTTGAATCTATTTACGTCCTGTAGAAGTATAATTTTTTTTTTACCAAATACAAAAATGACCCAATAAAAACTCGACACAACACTAAATCCTATATTTCTTATCTAACAAAAACACAACTGATCCCATATAAAAATGACACGATTATTAACAAATTATTTTTTACAAAACACTAACACAGTCCAATCAAAACAAGGCATGGCCCAATTTTATTTCTTTGATCCGTGTAATGGGCATTCCTCTACAACTCTGGGGTGAGGAGGTTTTCAAACTTACTTCGGAGGAATGCAGTGGTTTCATTAAGGTGGATAATGCGACGTTGGTGGGAGAGGAAGTTCAGTGGGCTAGGATTCTTATTAACGGGCTAAACTTCAAGAGAAGATAAGAATTAGTGCTGGGAGCTTGGTTTTCACTTTGTCTGTGTGGGATGAAATGCAGGCGTGTTTCTTTGAGGGGGATACTCCATCCAGGTCAACTGATGTGATGGACATGGGACCTTACTCTTTATGGGGCAATTGGATAGTTACATGGGAAATGGTTTCAATGATTTTGAGTAGAATGTAGGGAGTGAAAAGAATGTCTAGAAAGTGGGAGGCTTTGCGAAGACAAAGTGAAATTCTCACGCAGCCACAATGGGGATGCTCTGTAAGGTAACTTTACGAATTCAATGCGCCTTATTTACCTTTCATGAATTAGTCAGCCTATAGTGGTGATTTCTAACTTATTGAAGGTATACTTCCTACTAACTGTATTAGTTCATAGGAATTCTTACGAACTAATATAGTTCGTAGGAAATTCCTACGACCTAATATAGTTCGTTGGAACCCAAATAAATAATATAAATTCATTATTTAGAATTGTAACGAACTTCATTTATTCGTATTAATTCCAACGATCAAATGAAGTTCATAGGAACCATTTAGAAATTCAATACCCATTCAGTAAAATTACAAATTCACTGCTTTTTCTTTTACAAATTTTGTTTGTTTCATTACAACACTATAGACCTCTCAATTTGTAAGTTTATGAAATTAAGTGTCCGTTTGCTCCACCACTACGAATGCTCTAAGGACAAAGTGGATGGGCACAACATTAGAGTATCTCTAAGTAGTCAGATGTGATAGTAGCAGTCAAAATTAGATGTCCCACTTTGGTCCCATATCAAAAATCGTGTATCAGCTATTTTAAAAGGATGAATATTGCTACAGCTACAAGTGGTAAACGGATTGTGTTAGATAATATAGCACATAAGGGAGTGCATTCGGGTGATGTAGTGGTGAATTCAATGTATGAAGAGTGTGCTACTTTATTTCATGTGCAATTATTGGGCAGTCGAAGATATGGTAGGAAAAAGAAAATTTATTATGTAATGCCATGATGGGTTTAAAAATCAAGAATTTTATTCAACCAGAAAAAGATGGTAAAAAAACAAGAAAGCATGGTAGAACTCCATATTTTAATAAGTTGGCTTTGGCGATAGCTAGTGAAGTGACTACGAGTAGTAATGGAGGGAGGGGGGTTTCCGCTACTGAGATAGGCGGGCCAAGCAGCAGGGAAGGTAGAGAATGCAGTAGGAAGTTCAAAGAGTTAAACAATTCAAAATTATTGGTAGAATTAGATATACCTAGGCATGAGGAGCTTCAAGAAATTGAGGAAGGGGGTTGGAGAATACAATTCGATTTTTTTAGAAAAAGTGCAGGGGTAGAATTTGAGGGGAGCAAGGCTAAGATAGGGTTGTTCGAGAATATTAGATGTATGTAAAATGACATTTTAATCGGAATTGAAATTGGGTTTTAATTCAAGAAATTATAACCTTTTATATAAAATTCGTTGACATCTTCATCGGTTTCAAACATTTAACGAGTCATTTTCTCAAATTGTAATTATTTAGTGGAGTTAATCATGATTAAATAAAGAATGAAAATAAATTACAAGTTTGTAATTTGGGATTTTAGAGTATTTGTTTGGAACCCAAGTCATCCTTAATGACAGTGGCCCTTTCACGAGGTCTCGACTTTGAAATCATGTCTCGTCATGGCTGTTAAGATCTAAACCATTTGAGGGGGTGGAAGAACATGATACCCAATCTTGTTGTAAGAAATATCATAAATTGGTGGCTCAGGATCCCCCTACTGTATGGTTTTTTCATGGTGAAAATACATCCATAATCACTATTGATCCCCCACTGGTAGAACAAGTTGAGGAGAACATAGTAGAAGAAAACATCGAGGAGGGAAGTATGTAACACCTTGTACTTTTAAATTATTTAAAATTACTCGCGTGCACGTAATTTTAATTAAATAGGGAAATAAAGTAACATAAATAAATATTAATTAACGAATAAAGTATTAATATATATATATATATATATATATATATACACACACATATATACTTGTGTATTGTTTATTCTTTTAGTATTTTCAATTTTCTTGTGCAAGAACTAAACTGTTAATGAACCTTCATATTTGTTTATATGTTATACAAATAATATATCAAATTACTTGGGGATATAATCGGATTGCTTTAAGAATTAAGAACTGAAAAGAACTGGTACCAGTGTCAAAATAAATGAGAAAGAAGGGAGGGTGTGCGTTAGTGAAGCTAATCATGGATAATCTACAAGTGGCGTGTGAAGCAAGTAAGTAAAAGTGAGACTATGTACGAGTGTGAGTGTGTGAAGTGGGCAATGGGTCATATTCGGGGGATACTTTATTTAAATATCGGTAGTCGACGCTTCATTAGAACGAGCAATGTATGTCATTCAAATGAGATTGGTGGGGTTATCCGAACGATATCCATTTTAGATCAAACGAACCAATCTTGTCCTTGCTCTGGAATCTCGTTCGAAGTCTCATTTGATACCTTTTCGAATGAAAATAGGTATGTCATTCGAATGAGGTACCTGTTGTTCGAACGATCGAGCAAGACTTTTTTTTAATTAGTTCTAATCCAAATCTTTCATGTTTATTCCTTCTAAAAATGTTCTTATAAGTAGGATGCATGGGATTAGACTTCTCAAGAACTCTTTTTACCATTTTTAAACACCGTTTAGAGTTCTCTTTATGATCAAACACTTCTATAATTGGTATACCGCCCGAATTTTCGCGCCATTTCACTTTTTTTCAAAACAGGACCTTGTCCGTGAGCCTGAAAACAAGTCAAATCGTGTCTTTTACTTTTAAACCCTATTTTTTTAGGCTTGGGTCTATTTAATATGAATTTACAAGATGCAAAAACCATCCACCTCATTCCTCAGTTGCAGGCAATGATTATGAGAAACTTTAAGAGAATACACTAAGAGATTAAATATTGAGGACCTACAAGTAGATGACCTCAATGATATAATATGTGTTGTTTCCTTTATTAAATGCCTGGACTTTGCAGATCTCCTCATGTATTTTTGAAAGAGACCGCTTCCAAAGTCTATGGAAAATGAAGCTAGATGGTCTGTGTTATAGTGGAAACACGTAGAAGGAATAGTGGGGGAGTGGGGGAATGGGAAGACCATTGTAGCCTTCATCATAAATTGCCCCATTCACCGCAATAAAAAAATTGTTTGTGTCTTTTTCGGATTTGGGCAAGTAGTTGACCAAATTTCTAGCCTTATCCCTGGCCTGGAAATGGTAAAGTTCGATATCTGGGGAAGACCTCATCTCATAACAATACTTGATCTTCTCAAGGCCATGGTTGGTGCCATAAATTTGATTAATGGCCACTATTGCCATTACCAAAAATAAAAAAGGGTGCTTATCTCTTTCTTAATCTCTCACCATACCTAACCGGACATTTTTTAGCTCTAACGTCCATTTTTCATTCATCACACCAACAATAAGACATCTCAAACAAAGAACCCATCGATTCATTATTTTGAACCAATTCAAAGCCTTTTAGGCAAGCCATGTACTTTCTTTGAATCCTTGTTTGCTGAGTTTGAGAGACTACCACTTCTGGCTCTCTTGTCTTTGATTTAGGGTTGACCTTTTCTAGCTTTCCTAGTTGACTCTCTCAAAATCATGGTGTGACTTTATTATCGAAAGCATTTTGAGTATCGAAGCCAATACCACACTTATCATAGGATTTTTTTTCATTGAGGGGTAATTATTGTAATTTGGGTTTCGATTAGTTTTGTACACGAATAGCCAAAAGGGGAGATTTGTAACCGCAAATATTTTAGCTAACTTACTTATAACCAATTGGGAATCACCAAAGAATTTTATTACTGAAGCACTGCAGCTTTAAAGGATTTATAATCCCATTGTAACGACCTCATATTCTTCTTGATTGTTGGAACTTGAGTTTTCTTCCATATAACCTTCTTTTTTCTTGTAGATCCTCTTGTATATGATGGGTGTATCCCATCTAGCAAGTCTATATGCACCCAAATATGATTCAAATAAATATTTTTTGGTGTTAATTTGTTATATGCGGAAGTTTGTTAAAGACTGAGTTGTGGTTTAGAATGACATGGGGTGGTTAGCATCGGTTTTGGGGATACTTAGGTCGAATTTTGGCCAAGAACATGAACTATTGTTCATAGAATGCTCTTGGTCAAAGCCCTAGGTTTCCGCCACATGATCATGCAAACCCATTTAATTAAGGATCTTATGTGTTTGTCTGTTATATCCGACTAATGATCTCTTTGGAAAAAGGAGGATCCAACAATTTAGGGGATTTTTATTTTGTGTTTTGTCCCGAAATAGACAAAGGGGGAGATTTGTAAGGATAAATTTCCGAATCGAGTCAATTTGTATGTTTTGGCTTATTCCATGTTTGAAAAAAAAATTGAGTCATAGGTTTGGACTTGAGTGTGCTTACCTTTCAACAATTTTTTACCCCCAATAATCTATACCAAAATTAACAATAAATTAATTGAACTTCTGGTTCGAAAGTCATTTAATTAATTATTTTTTGCTTGAAATATTTTTTCATGACACCCTAAAAATACAATTTAAACAATTAATATTCCGATTTAAACAATCATTATACCTAAATATAATTAGGCACCACAAAAATCAAGCAGTTGGAATATAATTTATAAACCTAAATTTATGAACATAACCTAATACAGCACAACACATAAATTTAATACCTAAAGTCTAAACTAAGCTAAACATAAATCAGTAACTAAACCAAAAAACCATCTCATTAAAAAGCAAAAACCCATCTCAACAAAAACACATCTCATCTCAAAAACTAAACTATATCATCTAAAACACATTTTAGTAGATGCAAACCCAATACCAAAACCCATTAACCACACACACACACACACACACACACACACACACACACACACACACACACACACACATATATATATATATATATATATATATATATATATATATATATCAAAACTTAAATAAAAGTAAGCTCTTACCTAACGACACCAGCAGCAGACATGGAAGGAGGGAAGCTCAGCGGTAGTAGCAGGCATCCCTAGTAAGGGTGGGTGCATCGGCAGTAGGGGTGGGTGGGTGGCGTTCATGACCCAGGGGTGGGAAAGATAAGTAAGGAATGTATTTGGTCTTGGGGAAGAAAGGAATAGGTTTATTTAGGTTTATAAGTTTTAGGTATTTATATTTTGACCCTTTATTTTATAAAAATCTATATAAAACAACTAAAACTTCTTATTTTTACAAAAAGGACCCCTAATTTTTTTTCTCGATAAATTTTTCCGAAAAATTGAAGAGGATCCTCCACTCCCCCTCATCCCCACATAGAACCGCCCCTAGTTGGAGGGTAAATAAATGAATGTTTTTTTTTAAATTTGGTGGAGGTGGAAGATCATCTTCACCAAGTTTAATTAAAAAAATCATCCACTTAGTGGATGAGATTATGGTTAAAAGTGTCAGTGGCCGAATATGCACATATATACAATTTGCATTTCACCAACTAATATATAATTTCAATGGATAAAAATGCACATATTATATGTTTATTTAGTGATTAATGTGTATTTATACATGTGGATAGGTTGCTATGCGAGGCTTTATTTGGAATTGGATTTTTACTCTTTTTACAGTTGGATATTATATGCGTGTGTGTTTGTATATGTGAGACTCTAAAGAGGGTTTCCTTAAGAAATTTATGAACCTCCCATTGTGAGCGGGTAAATGGTTGAATTTTTAGATTGAAATGATCTCCGTGGTTAAGAGATTGTCTCCACCAAATTTCATAAAAAAATTATCGTTTGGTGGGTTAAATGAAATTTTGACATATATGTGCATTTTTCACCGTGGAAACTTTTAATCATCTCACCCACCAAATGATATAAGGCTGTGTTTGATTGTCATTATTTTCCATTGAAAATGATATTTTCCTACTTATTTTCCTTTTTTAAAAGTGTTTGATTACCAAATTTTCCAAGTAATTATTTTCCATAAAACAGGGTCCCGTGATGTATTTTCCACCAAAAAATAGGAAACGGATTTCTAAAGTGATAACTTTACTTTTTGTCTGTCGTTGTTGAAAGACAAGTTAGTCAAAACCTTATAATACCTACAAAATAATATCAACTCAAGAGTAGAGGTAAGTAAGGGTATCAATCCACTTCCAAGGGGGTAAGTTAGAGACAAATTCAATTGTAATTCACTTTTTAATTTCTTTTTGTGCTTTTTCACTTTTCTACTTTTTTTAGCTTTTTCAAATATTAAAACAATTAGGTGAGGTGATAATTTAAACTAAACTAAAATGTGAGATGAAAATAACGAACTAGAAAGTGACTAAAATGAAAACAAAGTCTAACACTAAAATAAGAGATACAGTGAGGTAAATAATTGTGAGAACAATCAAGGAGTGGGATTACACCACAAATTTTAGCTATTCTAATTAATTAATTGAATTCTCCCAAATTAATATCAAAATTACAAATCAACTCTCGTTGCAAATGTAATTTTAGTAGTAACCTTTTAGAAAATTAATTTTAACACCCCACAACTCTAGAAAATAGATCTACACTCCTTTTAATTAATCACCCGCTAGGATCGATCAATTAAAATTTATGTAAATCTTAGGAAATAAATTTAGAGTTGAAATTCAAGTAATAATACCCCACTTAAGAAACCCCTATATCTAGTTCGAATCTAAAATGGGTATTATAACTAGAATTTCGATTTTCTCTCGAAAATCATTTACCCTCTATCGAGGCGTAAATTTAAGGGTGAGGGATCAAAAATAACAATCAAAGGGAATTTTCAAGTAATCAAAATAATTAAACTAAAATAACATCAAATAAGGGTTTCCCCCCACCCCTTGAAAGGGGATTTAGCCTAACATGATATGAAATATGACAAATTAATAATCAAAGTCATAAAATAAATGAGATGAGAAAAGAACAATCAAACCCCAATATCTTGATGATTAATTGATCTTCAATCCATGAGTTGAAATTCATAATCCATCAACTTGAGTGAGCCAAACATTATTACATAAATATTTCACTCAAATTAATCCTCACAATAGCTTATTTTCTCCTCACTATCTAAAAAAGAAAAAAAACTATAATCTAAAAACCTACACTAAAATGGTATTTTATCTCTCTACAAATTCCTCTCTTCAAGCCCCTTTCAAATGGGGTATTCATCTTCATTTATAGTGGCACATGGAGCATGGGGGTATTTTTGGGAATTGGCTTGAGTGTGCATGGAAATGGTGAGGTATGAGGGCATGTGGGTTAAATGGGGTGACACAATCAGATTTAGTTTATGGGTATTTTGGGAAAAAGGGGATAAGTAGTTAGTTGGGGGTATTTTGGTAAAAAGAGGGTTAAGTGGGTTTTATTTGGCACATGGGGTAAATGAGTTGGTTGACTTGGTCATTGTTTTGGTTTGGCTTTGGGTTTATGCAGGTGAAGAAAATGATTTTGGGAGAAATGGGTTTTCCTTGGGGTGGAGTTTGGGTATGGAGCGACGGGATCGCAAGGTTCCGGCCGGGTTGAGGAGGTGGTTGCCGACGAGTTTGGACGCAGGTGGATGGTGGCTCGCCGTTAAGGCTGTCGCCGACGGAATCGGGAATGGGACAGCTCCGGACAGGGGTCGCCGCTGGTCATTACGAGGGTAATGGGAGGCTGTGCCGGGGTACTGGGAGGCTGCGCGTTCGGCCAGAGGTGGGGGTTGCGATCGGAGCGACGGGTTTCAGTTGGTGCGGGTGGTGGCCGTCTGACGCTGACAGGAGATTCGCCGGCTGGTGTGGGGTTCCGTGGGGTTGAGGGGTTAATGGGTTGGTGGTTAGGGTAAGGTGAGGTGGGTTTGGTTGTGTTGTAATGGAGGTGGGTTTGTGGTGAGGAGAGAGAAGATTGGGATGTGTTGGAGAAGATGATGGAGTGTGGTGTTTCATGGTTTGTAGTGAGGGTGTAGGTAATAGGATGAGGGTGAGGGTAGTTTTAGGGTGTGTGTGAGTTTAATTTGGACACCTAAAAAAAACTAAAACTAATAAAAATAAAACTCTAAAAAATAAAAATAAAAATCCTACTTCTAATAATAAAATAAAGACCCAAGTAAAAAATGAAACTAAAAAGAGAAATAATAAAAATAAAATCTAATAAAACAAAAACTAAAATTCTAAATAAATGTAAAAACAAATAAAACTAAAAAAATAAATGAAATCCTAAAAAAATCTAATCCTAATAAAAATAAAACTAATCAAAATCAAAGTAAAATAAAATTATACTAATAAAAAAATTGAAAAAAAACCAATAAATCCTAAATAACTAAAAATAAATTCTAAAAATAAAAATGACTCAAACTAAAAATATAAAAAAATATAAAAAGACACAAACTAAACACACACGGGGTTTAGGGTAGGTTTAGGCCAGGTTAGAGTAGGCTAGTGTTACGGGATAAGGTATTTAGCTCCATAAAATGCGCATTTGCCTCGATATTTAGTTTTTGACACCGCAAACGGACGTTTGACCTATAAGATAAACATTTAAACACATAAGACCCGTATTTCCTAGAATTAGCTACTAAAGTACGTCTATTTGGGGTATAAAATATACAGTTTTGGGTGCTTATCACACCATCCCCAAACAAAGCGTTGCTAGTCCTCGAGCAATAAGATATAGAGAAAGAGAAAGAGAAAGATAAGAAACCAAAAGTGTACCACTTTCGCGAGCATTTGCGATTGCACTTAGCATGTGCAACAAGCCTTTAAACCTATAGGTTGCCCTACAGGACGAGTTGTGTCTCGTGAGGGTTTGCAGGGAATATACCCACAAAATTCTTTATTTGAAATGATTTATTGAAAGGCAGTCAATCTCTTATTAGACGTAGAATGATCGCACAATCCATCATGAGATAAATGATTTCAGAAATACAAGCTAGAATGTGTAAAAAATTTAGCTGAGCAAATACACAAGGCACATTCTCCCTAAAACTCAACGTATGTGGTGTGAATCAATCAAAATGGGTCGAGTATCACAAGAGTAATTCCTAGATTGCCTTTTCGAAATCAACGCTTCAACTTCAAATCTCACTGGATATAGCTCTCTCAAACAAACTCTCGAGATATGGGTAAGTGTATCGCTCTTGTGTGTGAGGAGGTGAGTAAATGTAAGCAAGTTCAAACGTCTCACACACATATATGAAAGAACGAACAACAAGAAAGAAAAGTTATCTCATAGAAGAAATGCTAGTCACTATAGTGAGAACATCGAGTTATTCACCACGTTGACTTTCATTTGCCCGAACACCTAGGGGAAAACATGGATTTTTATGGGTGAGGGGAAATGAAATGGGATGAGAAGGATATGATAGGTAGGATGGATGGGAGATATGATGGATGAATAATGAGTGATGGATGTGTGATGGATAAAAGATGGATGCGATGTGTGAGAAGTGTGTTCTATACTTGAAGAAAAAAATGTCTTTATTACACAAGAACTAAATATAACTCTCTTTCTTTTCTTTTCTCTCTTTTTTTTCGATTTTTCTTTTCTTTTTCTCTATATTTTTCTTTTAATTTTCTCTCTCTCTATATCTTTTTTCAAACTAACAATGAATACATTTAACAATTGGAATAAACACTCTTTTTCTCAAAAATTATGATGGGTGATATATGAATGGAGTGGGGAATGTGTATGGATGATGAGGGGAAAATTGGGAATATGGAAAAAAATGGTTGAAATGAATGGGAATATGATATGAGGGAAAAGTGGTAGGTGTATGGATGAAAATCCTAGTGATCGGGACAAATTTCAAAACACGCGTTTCTTACAACTCGAAAGTGATGTCGTTCTCAGTGATCAAGCCAAAATTTTATGAAAGATAATGAGATCATACAACAATTAAAGTGCGGACCCAAAAGAAGTTGAATCAACTTGTGACTCGGAGATTGTGTAAAACACTCTGAAAGGGTGAAAGGCACGAATTTCACAAGCTAAAGTCTCTACTTGTGATCCTTAAGGTTCTCTTTAGAATTGTAGTACTCCTTAACTCTAAACTGTAGTGACATGATAAGTGCGCAAATTTTGTTGAGTCTAGAAATTTATGGTCCAAAATGGCTTGGGATGTATTACATAAGCCATTTAGAAAAAATATTTTCTAGCTTGATTCCTAGACTTAAAAAGATGGATGATTGAAAATTCACATCAATGATTGAGACGAAAGAAACTACACGAAATTTTAAAAATCAGGTTTAAAAATCAAAATTTTCCAAAAGAGGTACGATTTTGATAAAATTCCCCACCCCTAAACAAAAAGGAACATTGTCCTCGATGTTAAGTAAAATGATTTTTAAATTTGAGAACATAAGGTTGGAAAGAGTTTACCAGAATCAACCGCTCATGAAGTGGAAAGATGTAACCAAAATGAAACCTGAATAAATGATAAGAGAAAAAAAATGTACAAGTCTATAAGCATGGTAAAACATAGGGTGATGTGACACACCACCCCCAAACAGGACGAGACTAGTACAAGAAACACGGGCTGCCTCCCGGTAGCGCTAAGTTTAATGTCTTCAGCCAGACCGATGGAATCGCACCCTAAAGATAAGATCTATGATGACGCGGGGCGACAAAAAAATCGAGTGATGAGAATCACCCCCAAACAAGACTGAAGCGTCAGTCTTGTTGGATAGAGGCTAAAACGGGTCAATGCACTTGTATGGAAAAGTGCATCACACGATGCAAAGCATCGGTGGACAATGGGCCGGTGGGATAAAAGGCAAAGGTGAGAAAGGCATGGGTGATGAAGCATTGATCGCGGGCCTTATTGAGCCGAAATGTGAGGGCAACAAGGGCCCTATAAGCATGGTGCTCTAATTGATGAGGGATGTAATATGGTGGGGAAAGTGGAATGAGGTGGGGCTCATGGAAAGCACACGACCGTTCTATAAATGGGCGATGGTAAAGGTCGTGCCATGACACGTTAGGGAGATGTTGAGAAAAATCAACACCACAAGAGAGTGGCGAGTATAGAGTAACAAGCTCGGTGTCAGGGTGGAGAGTAGAACCATAACTCTCGTAGAAGGTGGAGGATGGTGTTAAGTGAGGATCTAAAAATTTAGGTGGAAACTTGAAATGTGTAAAATCAAGATCCAAACCAGGTGGTGGGGTGGAAAGGACAATGGGTGGGTCGGGTGGGATAAATGGTGTATCAGGTAGGATAAACGGTGGAGGAAGATGATCCAACTCAAGAGTGGGGGACACACACTCAGTGGGAGGAGTAAAGGAATACTCACCAGGGAGTGTGGTTTCTAAAGATGGAGTTGTCAACTTCTTCACATGAGTGAATGTGGTGTGCGGGTAAGACGAGGCATTAAGATCCGAGATAGATGAAGCAACATCAATGTTCGGCTCAAGGGGAGCTAAATATGATGGGGTAGGATCCATATCAAGAGTGGTGGGAACCATCTCTGACGCTATCTCGGTACAATGGTGAGCACTCGTAGCCGGAGCGAACCTCAAAGATATGGTCATGTCAGAGACATAGGCAATTGGGGCATAAGGTAAAATCTCTGGCAATTTTTTGGATATCTCCGGAGTGGGAATGGGAACCGCAAGGTGGGGTTCATATGGACATGGTGGGATTTGATCAGGCTCACTATAGAAAGGTAAGTCAACACAATTGTCGACTTGGGACTCGAACTATGGAATGGTCTCAACTTCGAGATTCTCGGGGTGGTAGGATTGGTCACACTCAAAGTTTATGTCAAAAGAGGACACATCATCATCACACTCGGTTGCAACGTTGGGTGGGGCCATGGGAATGTCCGACTCTCTCGCACACTCCAATTCATTTAACCTTTGTTCAAGTCTTTGAAGAGCTTGATTTTGGATTTGAGCAGCTTGCTCTTGCTCAAGTATGAACTTTTGCAAGAGGCTTTCGAGAGCGGATGTGGGTGGTGGTGGTGGAGTGATGGATGGTGGCGGTGGTTGAAGTGGACACAACTCGCTAAATTCATGACTATATGGAGAATACTCAAATGAAGTGTGTGGAGTGAGGCCAAGTTCATCATACACAAAAGGATCGCTTTCGTGATGGACAATTGGTTGATGCGCATGGGGTGCGTAGTGAAGGAACTGATCGTGAACGGGTGCACAAGGTTGCCATGATAACTGTTGGAACGTGTGAGGATCCACAACATCGGGTTGGGATTCGTATTGCGTGGAAGGGTGATCAGACCTCCACGAATAGCTCGGGTACTCACACAACTTGGGATGAGAAACATTGGGATAGTAGGTCGAGGTGGGCTCCGGAACAGTGTCATACGGATACACATGTTCCATGGTGGGTTCGTGGGGATATGACAAGTACGGACACTCATGGGACACGTGATCGGCATAATAGCAGTGGGTGCACAACAAAGGATGAGATACGTCGACACTTTACACCGTGGGTGATGGAGTAGGAGGTGCATGCACAGATGGGTCAAGAGTATCAAGGGCACTTGTGAGAGAGGTGAAACCACTAAAAATATCATAAAGAGATGGCTCGGGATCACTCTCACACGTGTCACGTGTCAATGAAAAATTGCCAAAGTAGTCCCGTAAAGGATGTTCTTCGGCCATGAGGAGAAAAATATTTTTTTGAGTTTTTTTTAAATTTTTTCAAAAGGAAAGAAAATATTTTTGGAATTTCTAAAAATAATGGAAGAAAATATTTTTGGAGTTTTGTGAAAAATAAAGGAAAAATATTTTTGGATTTTTCTACAATGAAAGAAAGATAATATTTTTGAATTTTTTATAAAGATAAAAAAAATATATATTTTTGGGGTTTTCTAAAAATAAAGGCAGAAAATATTTTTGGATTTTTTGGAAGAAAAGGTGGGGAAAAATATGGACACTTGAATTTGCACGAACTCACTAAAACCCGACTACCGAAAAATGAATTGGACACACGTAAGCCAAGGAGAAATCCTAACTAGCACATAGCCAATTTTTATCTTTAAATTAGGTGAAAGGGTAGTCAAATTTTAATTAAGTCCGCGGACGATAAAAAATCATGGAATTATATGAGTGATCGCCTTTTCAAAAATGTTCTCCTGGTGGGCTACCTTGTTAATGGATTTTAAATTTAGTGATGTCTAGGGTAGCACACAATTGGTAAGCGAGTGAGTCGGGTGATGAAATCCCTTCTCGTGAGTGATCGGGTGTATGTATTAATTAATTAATTCATCACACCATTCGATAATAAATGCGAGAATAAAATCAAATAAGAGCACACAAGCACACACAATAATTGACCCGCTAATAGGAGAGGCACGAGTGTTCAAGAAATGTACCTCCCATGGTTTTTAGGCCGTGGGGTGCCGTAAAATTTTGAGTCGACCGGGGGGAGATTACACCTATCTCAGTCGTCCCCGGGAGTCCTACCGACCCAAGATAGAGTGGCTTTTAAATCCTCACCTTTGGAAGCCCTCTCTCTACCATGTCCGGTTTCCTTATCACGCTTGTCTTCTATTTATTACAAATTTTAAAATGAAAAATAAAATGGTGTCCCTATGCACCGCAATGCAAGCAAAGAACATAATAATCCTAATACAAGCCTTCTAAAAATATTAAAAAGGTACAAAAATAATAAAGTGGAAAAAATAAATTAAATACAAGTTGAAATCCTCTCCAAGTGCTTCACGCTCCCAAGAATGGCAACGGCGCCATTTGATAGAAAGAACTTTTGTACATCCCCGGCAACGGCGCCATTTGATAACTTTACTTTTTGTCTGTCGTTGTTGAAAGCCAAGTTAGTCAAAACCTTATAATACCTACAAAATAATATCAACTCAAGTGTAGGGGTAAGTAAGGGTATCAATCCACTTCCAAGGGGGTAAGTTAGAGACAAATTCAATTGTAATTCACTTTTGAATTTCTTTTTGTGCTTTTTCACTTTTCTACTTTTTTTTTAGCTTTTTCAAATATTAAAACAATTAGGTGAGGTGATGATTTAAACTAAACTAAACTAAAATGTGAGATGAAAATAACTAACTAGAAAGTGACTAAAATGAAAACAAAGTCTAACACTAAAATAAGAGATAAAGTGAGGTAAATAATTGTGAGAACAATCAAGGAGTGGGATTACATCACAAATTTTAGCTATTCTAATTAATTAATTTAATTAATTGAATTCTCCCAAATTAATATCAAAATTACAAATCAACTCTCATTGCAAATATAATTTTAGTAGTAACCTTTTAGAAAATTAAGTTTAACACCCCACAACTCTAGAAAATAGACCTACACTCCTTTTAATTAATCACCCGCTAGGATCGATCAATTAAAATTTATGTAAATCTTTGGAAATAAATTTAGAGTTGAAATTCAAGTAATAATACCCCACTTAAGAAACCCCTATCTCTAGTTCGAATCTAAAATGGGTATTATAACTAGAATTTTGTTTTTCTCTCGAAAATCATTTACCCTCTCTCGAGGCGTAAATTTAAGGGTGAGGGATCAAAAATAACAATTAAATGGAATTTTCAAGTAATCAAACTAATTAAACTAAAATAACATTAAATAAGGTTTTCCCCCCACCCCTTGAAAGGGGATTTAGCCTAACATGATATGAAATATGACAAATTAGTAATCAAAGTCATAAAATAAATGAGATGAGAAAAGTACAATCAAACCCCAATCTCTTGATGCTTAATTGATCTTCAATCCGTGAGTTGAAATTCATAATTCATCAACTTGAGTGATCCAAACAATATTACATAAAAATTTCACTCAAATTAATCCACACAACAATTTATTTTCTCCTTACTATATAAAAAAAAAAAATTCTAATCTAAAAACCTACATTAAAATGGTATTTTCTCTCTCCAAAAATTCCTCTCTTCAAGCCCCTTTCAAATGGGGTCTTCATCTTCATTTATAGTAGGCACATGGAGCATGGGGGTATTTTTGGGAATTGGCTTGAGTGTACATGGAAATGGTGAGGTATGAGGGCATGTGGGTTAAATGGGGTGACACAATCTGATTTAGTTTATGGGTATTTTGGGAAAAAGTCGATAAGTAGTTAGTTGGGGGTATTTAGGTAAAAAAAAGGGTTAAGTTGGTTTTATTTGGCACATGGGGTAAATGAGTTGGTTGACTTGGTCATTGTTTTGGTTTGGCTTTGGGTTTATGCAGGTGAGGAAAATGAATTTGGGAGAAATGGGTTTGCCTTGGGGTGAAGTTTGGGTATGGGACGATGGGATCGCAGGGTTTCGGCCTTTGAAAGGAAGGATCGCGCCAGTGCATGGTCCGGCGCAGTATAAATTTTTGAATCAGGATGAGATTGGTGAATCCCACCTTTGATATGGGATTTCAGAACCAGCGGAGATAAGATTTCATTTCGAGTAGGATGTATCACCCTTATCCAGGGAATAAGCGCATGGTGATTAAACATTAGTGGAGCCACGTGAAGGAGATTTTAGAATCTTGGTACGATGATTTCAAGAATGCTCTGTAGAAGCACTCGTACATGTTTGTCGCGTAGGAGGTACTTATTAAGGTTTTGTTATGGAAGAACCTCGACTATTCTCCTTCCGTATGTTTAGAGGAGAGTAGATAATCAGAATTTTTGGATCGGTCGAGAAAATATCCGATAACTATGGTGGAATTCCACGACTATTTTAGGCAGTCAAGAATGGTCAAATGTTCGCATGATCTTCTCAGAATGGGAATTTTGTGTATGAATAAATCCGAGTAGTTGTCATGTAGTGAGTTGCGGCCTCCTAATGATAGTGAGATAATGGAATTTATAACGTAAAGACGTAACCTTTTCAAATGTTGTCAGTTGGGAGTACAATGTGAAGTGTCTCCAATGAGAATGTAAAACAATGTTGCTGTGAAGAAAGGGCTATAGTGATTGAGCGCCGTAATGTGTAGTTAGTTTGTGTACGGAAAAGGATATCCAGAATTGTGCTACCTGATAGGCCTTATTTTTCGAATTTCGGGACGAAATTCCGTTATTAGGGGGGAAGTATGTAATACCCCGTATTTTCATGGCTTTTAAATTATGGGATTTATTAAATTTAATTGAGATAAATTAATTTAATTTTATTCCGAAATGTTGTTTTAAATATTTACTAGCGTGACAAGAGTTAGTAATTATTGGGAATATATTATTTGTTGCATATTACTGACTGAGTATAGTAATATATGAGATTTATTTTATAATATTGTCACGTGTGAATAAAATGACAATTGTAGAAATTTAAGTCGAGACGCGCCTGTGTCGTGTCGGGACTAAATGTGGATTAATAAAAGTGAATATTTTATATTCGTATGGTCGTTTTGAGTGCTCCAACGCGTCTGAAAGGGTTGAGATAGTCAAAAAAGTATACCCGGGAGTTTGATTTGGGTCTCGGGGCGTTTTTAGGCCTAATTAGTACTCCGGGAGGGCATTTTAGTCATTTTGTATTTTTGGGTAATTAAACCATCGAAAATTAAAGGGGTTATATCAGATGTTTAGGTTATCTCCTAGGGTTAGATAACTCAAAACACTAGACCGGCCATTGGAGATGAGAGGAGAGAGCTCTCAAGGCATTCCAAGGCTCAAAACTCAACCGTTTGCACCGCCGCCACCGCCACCGCCAACGCGTAGATCGCGAGACGGGGAACGCAACCACACCGAATTCAACACCAAACCAGATTTTTGAAAATCCTAGGCAAGTGTTTATCTTGATTATTTCGTTGATGCATCTTTCATATTGGTTTAGGAATGATTAGGATTAAGAGTTTGATTAAGAAAAGAGTTCTAATCAGATACAAACACTAAAAAAATTTATTTCGGACCGTTGGAATTGGATGAAATTTTACAGAGAATTAGCTGAAGACTAGAGGAAGCTAAAAAAAATTCAATTAGATCGGACCGTTCAATATTTTTTAATATTTTTTTTTCTAGATAGTTTTATGTTTTGAGGACTCTTAGAGAGAAAAAAAAATTCAATTAAGTATATATTAAAGGGGAGACACGTAAGAGAGAGTTACGTTGGAACATAATTGGATATCTACTGAATTGTACATTTGGAAGAATGGAGTCCACGAGGGTTACATAGTAAGTTGGAAAAACCCTTCGAATTAAAGTTAGAAACGAACCATTATACTTGATAAATAATAATGGGAAAATAAGGATAAATGTTGTGAAAGTGGGTTATTGGATAAACCTAAATCGATATGATAAAAGTGGTATATTTATATGATTGTGTATGCATATATTATATACATGTGAAAAACATACCCACGCTACTTGCTATCCCTGAGGTTGCCGCGCTGGGACGATCTTATCCTGTGTTGCCTTATGGGGGATATTGACTCGTACCCCAGGAGATAGATATCCTTGGTACAGGCTATTGATTTGATAGTTCAGACGGTCCTAAGAGACGCGGGTATGTGCCATCCTCTTGGAGACTTGAAATCTATGCTTCGCCTCAATATTGTTGTGTATGTGCTAATACAATTCGAGAGTGAGTCCGAATTTGTATTCCCCTTAATATGAGTGATATGGGGTTGGATAGTAGAGTATGCCCACACCATAGTTTTTATGTGGGGTGCTGTTATGATATATATATTTTACGAGTAGTTTATATATATATGAAATTCTGAAATCTGGAATTACCTACTGTGAATTTGTAAGTAGGATATGGTTGATGACTCAAATTATAAATACGTGTTTTGAGAAAGTATAACGTGACACTGGAAAACTTTGTTGATTAATAAAGTTAAAATGATAACTTTGGTTATAAGTTGAAATCTTCGTTTTAAATACTTGTGTTGTTCAGTTTTAAAATCCTGCGAATAACCTAAGATAAGTTAAATCATTGGGGAAAATAGTGTCGTATATGACGAGATAGACCATTGGGAGGGTTAGTGCGATAGGTGTGCACATTAGAAGAGAGGTGAGAATTTCTAAAGAGAGTGTCGCACTAATATGTTGTTGCATTGGCCTGTATCAATTTAAATACTTGCTAAACGAATTTTAAATCAAACACACTATCGGGCTCTGACCCTTTTCTTTTTCTCTTTTTCTCTCTTGTATATATATGTATGTATTATAGGTGCCCAGCCACAGGGGCGTCTTACTTAGGATCCTTTGGAAGGAACGTGCTGCAGCTTAGGTGGGAGTTGCAAGACTGTTGTTCAGACGACTTCATCTATTTGATTCTACTCCTAGTTCAGTTTTATCCAGCAGGGGCATGTGTCGCCCTCTTTCTATTATTTAGTTGGTATTGTCAGAGATTGAAATTTTTACTTTCAGTACCTTTATTTCGGGATTTATTACTGTTAGGATGTTTTCCTTTAGGGTTGTAAATGTTGGGATTTATTATTGATGATTAAATTTGTGTATGTTCAATTCTATTTTTCATTTTTAATGTGTGACTCTTTAGATGTTAATGGTTTAAGGTTTTATAACCGGATTTAATAAAATGAGAATAAGGTTTTAAATGGTTTTGACACTTAGCTTAATTATTTAGGGTGTTTAAATTGGAAAAGTATTTTTACGACAGTGATGCTAAGAATGAACCAACTGTTCACCTTGATTTTAATTTAATAAAGGAGTGATCGCCCGGTATTTAATTAGGCGGGGTGTCACAGGTGGTATCTGAGCATCAAGTTCTAGTGTCCTTAGGATCTGTGGCAAACTGAAAGTGAAAATTTAGAGAAAATTTTCTTGGCTTTCGGGATGAAATTATAATGGTTGGAGTCAACCCCCAATTTTAGAAGTGGAATGCTATGCCTATAGGAGAACCTTAGGTACAGTGTTGACCGTATGTTCCTTCCTCAACTGTTCAGGATGAGAAGCAAACGTGGTTCTGAACTCATCGCAGGAGGGTATGACAGAAGTCCAATTGTGGATATGAATCCTAATCGTTAGCAAATTTTGTATCGATAGAGGTAGATACTAGTGGAGGAAACGACTCCAAGTGGGAGACCAACTTGTAATAATAGTTGATAATACTCGAGGAGGAAATTCTGATGGACGACCGATTCAGAGGTTGACAATGTCATATTTTATCAATATAGATGATAACGCTTCTTTGTGGGGAAAGTTAAAGGAATCGAAGAATTTAGTCGAGAATAAGACTGAATACGACGGTGGTGGTATAGCACCACAAAAGGATGTGGATACACATCAGGAAAACTATTTAAATGCTTCAGATAGTTAAATTCTTACCAAGTGATGGAAAATTCTGTAAGTACTATTATAGATAGTAACATGATCTTTATGGCCTAAAAAGCTAAGGGAACAACCAGGATGGCTAACAGGAATCGAGTCTACTAAAGTCCGAGAGAAGGACAATCCTAACCTGGTTAGTAGGACAGGTGGTAAGTGGATTATGTGTTGAGGTATTTTGTGCGAAGAGAGATCGCTCACGATAATATGTTCCAAAATCAGAAAAAGGACAAGAATACGGTGCCTAGTAAAAGGCAACGATTAAAATAATTTTGGTTTGGTTTGGGCAGACGTGTTACGTACGAAAACCATTTGTGCAGTCAAGACGATTGCTAGGATGGAAGTATAAGTTGTATCCTTAGAGGATGCGGCGTGTTTATGTGACACGAGCGAGTCACCATATTTTGTTCATTGCTAGATTAGCATGTGAGACGAGTTTAATGCATATCATTATAAATGTTACCATTATGTGAATATTTTTCCTTAGTATAGCGGGATTTTTTCTTTGGTGCTATTCGCGGGGGATGAATGAGTATATTAACAGTGTTTTATACTTTATTGAGGCTACTCGTTGTAGTGATGCGATACACGAGTATGATATCATCTTTGTTAAAATGTTATAGAAATGGGTAGTATGATAGTGGGCATTTATTGCAAGGCTATCGGAGTAGTTACATTAGTGCAACACGTTTTGTTTTGGCAAGGCTTTACCAGTAAGGAGGGTGGAGTCGCACTTATATTATCTATCCTAGAGACTTCGGAGGAGATAGTGGGCTCGAGATATTTGATACCAATGTATGTATAGACTTTATCAGTATGATTCAGTATGTACCGGGATTTATCGTTGAGCGAAAAGACTTGACTCGATATTATGTTTAGCACTCCGGACTTAGTGATAGGAAGAGTGCAGTGTTATATTTATCCTTAAGAGATGAGGGAGTTAAGAGTTATACCCCTAATGTTAGAAAAAGGAAATTTAGAGAATTTCGATCGTATGTATCCGAGGTTTATAGAATGTAATTACCATCAACCAATACGGGACGATAGTGAAATTGGTGAACCGTTCTTTGTTAAGCATAATTACGGGAGAAATTGTAACTTTTATGTCAAGGGACGGAATAAAGGGGTATATACTATGGACGGAGGACCTAACGGATTTCGATAATCGACAATGCTATAGTGCATCGGGGGGGTTCCTTGTTTGGATTTCGCTTTACGAGACATCCCACGCATGAAACTTAGCCTAAGGTTGGAAATAGGGAGATGTTTGGTCACTATTCCATGAGTTCGGTACCCTGGTCGAAATGGGATCAAGTAATTATATATGTAAGTAGGAAGTTGAATTTTGTTTTAAGGTCATTGGAGCCGGATTTTTGTGGTAGGAAATCATTGAAAGTTATCCCCACGAGTTGAGGGGTGGAACGATGATAAGGAGAATTTAAGAATTTTGATTTCTAGGGTGATTGAGAGTACCCAAATGTCATAACCGCGTACAGATAACAAGGTGAATAAAGAGTTGGAATGATTTTTAGCATGGATTATCTGGAAAGAACTTTATATTATACAAAAGAGATGACCTATAATTATTTTGATAAATAGAGCGTTAGTGATTTATTTTGGTTGTTGTACCTATTTGGGAAAATTGTTGTACTTATCTGAGGAAGGTTGCGAATTATTATCCCTCTTTTGTTGTCATGGAATTTCAATGCCCTATTCCTTCTATTCCTTTGAATTCAGTTAGTCCTACAGATGAGTAGCATGCCGTTCGCTCTCCCAGGGCGGTTGGAGTGTTGCAAAAATGTGGGCATCTTGGTTAACTACAGTTAAAATAGTCCGAGTCGAAGGGACGTGGTAATAGACGTGTGAAATATATGTTTGTGGGACTAGTATAAGAAAATGGAAGTGATAGAGTGGATTAAACGTCATATGAGGGGCGATAATCCATACATAATGCAATTAGAATAGCACGCCCTAACTTGATTGGAAGGCTGTGGGAAGCCATTCAAGAATTGGTATTCCTTGAATAGAGTAGAATTTAATTGTTATGAAGCACACCCGGAGCGGAGTTGTTATTAGTCAAGTGTGAGAGCGACTTGCGCATACAAAGAGTAATGATGTTAGTATAGTATAAGAGATCCAAAAGTGCGCTTCGTGGAAAGAAGAGCACGGGTCGGAACTTTCGGCATACTCCAAGGAAGGAAAGGGAGTATTACGTGTCACTTAATGTGAGACATTTCAAGGGAAGAATCGATGTTTAGCGAGACGTAGCGAGTAGTCTCTACATGCACTTCCCATAGGTAAGGTTTGGTTGAAAGAGGAGAATCAACCAAAGAATTTTGTGTTTATCGAAAATTCCTGAAATTGGAAGAGGTTGGTAAAGTCGGTAAAGTTCTTGGATGGGTTGCCATCCTCAAAACAAGATCAAGGGTTTATCCCGAACATGTGAATTAAGTCGCCGAGAAGGAAGTGATTGATATTCCTTTGGGCTGGCTTCCAATATTAACTAGTATGCCCCAGACTTCCTTTGAAAGGAAGGATCGCGCCAGTGCATGGTCCGGCGCAGTATAAATTTCTGAATCAGGATGAGATTGGTGAATCCCACCTTTGATATGGGATTTCAGGAACCAGCGGAGATAAGATTTCATTTCGAGTCGGATGTATCACCTTTAGCCAGGGAATAAGCGCATGGTGATTAAAGATTAGTGGAGCCACGTGAAGGAGATTTTGGAATCTTGGTACGAAGATTTCAAGAATGCTCTGTAGAAGCACTCGTACCTGTTTGTCGCGTACGAGGTACTTATTAAGGTTTTGTTATGGGAGAACCTCGACTATTCTCCTTCCGTATGTTTAGAGGAGAGTAGATAATCAGAATTTTTGGATCGGTCGAGAAAATATCCGATAACTATGGTGGAATTCCACGACTATTTTAGGCAGTCAAGAGTGGTCAAATGTTCGTATGATCTTCTCAGAATGGGAATTTTGTGTATGAATAAATTCGAGTAGTTGTCATGTAGTGAGGTGCGGCCTCCTAATGATAGTGAGATAATGGAATTTATAACGTAAAGACGTAACCTTTTCAAATGTTGTCAGTTGGGAGTACAATGTGAAGTGTCTCCAATGAGAATGTAAAACAATGTTGCTGTGAAGAAAGGGCTATAGTGATTGAGCGCCGTAATGTGTAGTTAGTTTGTGTACGGAAAATGATATCCAGAATTGTGCTACCTGATAGGCCTTATTTTCCGAATTTCGGGACGAAATTCCGTTATTAGGGGGGAAGTATGTAATACCCCGTATTTTCATGGCTTTTAAATTATGGGATTTATTAAATTTAATTGAGATAAATTAATTTAATTTTAATCCGAAATGTTGTTTTAAATATTTACTAGCGTGACAAGAGTTAGTAATTATTGGGAATATATTATTTGTTGCATATTACTGGCTGAGTATCGTAATATATGAGATTTATTTTTATAATATTGTCACGTGTGAATAAAATGACAATTGTAGAAATTTAAGTCGGGACGCGCCTGTGTCGTGTCGGAACTAAATATGGATTAATAAAAGTGAATATTTTATAAGTTATTCGTATGGTCGTTTTGAGTGCGCCAACGCGTACGGAAGGGTCGAGATAGTCAAAAAAGTATACCCGGGAGTTTGATTTGGGTCTCGGGGCGTTTTTAGGCCTAATTAGTACCTCGGGAGGGCATTTTAGTCATTTTGTATTTTTGGGTAATTAAGCCCACGAAAATTAAAGGGGTTATATCAGATGTTTAGGTTATCTCCTAGGGTTAGATAACTCAAAACACTAGAACGGCCATTGGAGAGGAGAGGAGAGAGCTCTCAAGGCATTCCAAGGCTCAAAACTCAACCGTTTGCACCGCCGCCGCCGCCACCGCCAACGCGTAGATCGCGAGACGGGGAACGCAACCACACCAAATTCAACACCAAACCAGATTTCTGAAAATCCCAGGCAAGTGTTTACCTTGCTTATTTCGTTGATGCATCTTTCATATTTGTTTATGAATGATTAGGATTAAGAGTTTGATTAAGAAAAGAGTTCTAATCAGATACAAACACTAAAAAAAAAAATTTCGGACGATCGGACCGTTGGAATTGGATGAAATTTTACCGAGAATTAGCTGAAGGCGAGAGGAAGCTACAGAAAGAAATTCAGGTCGATCGGACCATTCAATATTTTTTAATATTTTTTTTTGCTAGACAGTTTTATGTTTTGAGGACTCTTAGAGAGAGAAAAAAATTCAATTAAGTATATATTAAAGGGGAGACACGTAAGAGAGAGTTACGTTGGAACATAAATGGATATCTACTGAATTGTACATTTGGAAGAATGGAGTCCATGAGGGTTACATAGTATGTTGGAAAAACCCTTCGAATTAAAGTTAGAAACGAACCATTATACTTGATAAATAATAATGGGAAAATAAGGATAAATGTTGTGAATGTGGGTTATTGGATAAACCTAAATTGATATAATAAAAGTGGTATATTTATATGATTGTGTATGCATATATTATATACATGTGAAAAACATACCCACGCTACTTGCTATCCCTGAGGTTGCCGCGCTGGGACGATCTTATCCTGTGTTGCCTTATGGGGGATATTGACTCGTACCCTAGGAGATAGATATCCTTGGTACAGGCTATTGATTTGATAGTTCAGACGGTCCTAAGAGACGCGGGTATGTGCCATCCTCTTAGAGACTTGGAATCTATGCTTCGCCTCAATATTGTTGTGTATGTGCTAATACAATTCGAGAGTGAGTCCGAATTTGTATTCCCCTTAATATGAGTGATATGGGGTTGGATAGTAGAGTATGCTCGCACCATAGTTTTTATGTGGGCTGCTGTTATGATATATATATTTTACGAGTAGTTTATATATATGAAATTCTAAAATCTGGAATTACCTACTGTGAATTTGTAAGTAGGATATGGTTGATGACTCAAATTATAAATACGTGTTTTGAGAAAGTATAATGTGACACTGGAAAACTTTGTTGATTAATAAAGTTAAAATGAGAACTTTGGTTATAAGTTGAAATCTTCGTTTTAAATACTTGTGTTGTTCAGTTTCAAAATCCTGCGAATAACCTAAGATAAGTTAAATCATTGGGGAAAGATAGTGTGGTATATGACGAGATAGACCATTGGGAGGGTTAGTGCGATAGGTGTGCACATTAGAAGAGCGGTGAGAATTTCTCAAGAGAGTGTCGCATTAATATGTTGTTGCATTGGCATGTATCAATTTAAAAACTTGCTAAACGAATTTTAAATCAAACACACTATCGGGCTCTGACCCGTTTCTTTGTCTCTTTTTCTCTCTTGTATATATATGTATGTATTACAGGTGACCAGCCACAGGGGCGTATTACTTAGGATCCTTTGGAAGGAACGTGCTGCAGCTTAGGTGGGAGTTGCAGGACTGTTGTTGAGACGACTTCATCCATTTGATTCTACTCCTAGTTCAGTTTTATCCACCAGGGTCATGTGTCGCCCTCTTTCTATTATTTAGTTGGTATTGTCAGAGATTGAAATTTTTTCTTTCAGTACCTTTATTTCGGGATTTATTACTGTTAGGATGTTTTACTTTAGGGTTGTAAATGTTGGGATTTATTATTGATGATTAAATTCGTGTATGTTCAATTCTATTTTTTATTTTTAATGTGCGACTCTTTAGATGTTAATGGTTTAAGGTTTTATAACCGGATTTAATAAAATGAGAATAAGGTTTTAAATGGTTTTGACACTTATCTTAATTATTTAGGGTGTTTAAATTGGAAAAGTATTTTTACGACAGTGATGCTAAGAATGAACCAACTATTCACCTTGATTTTAATTTAGTTAAGGTGTGATCGCCCGGTATTTAATTAGGCGGGGTGTCACAGGTGGTATTAGAGCATCAAGTTCTAGTGTCCTTAGGATCTGTGGCAAACTGAAAGTGAAAATTTAGAGAAAATTTTCTTGGCTTTCGGGACGAAATTATAATGGTTGGAGTCAACCACCAATTTTAGAAGTGGAATGCTATGCCTATAGGAGAACCTTAGGTATAGTGTTGACCGTATGTTCCTTCCTCAACTGTTCAGGATGAGAAGCAAACGTGGTTCTGAACTCATCGCAGGAGGGCATGACAGAAGTCCAATTGTGGATATGAATCCTAATCGTTAGCAAAATTTTGTATCGATAGAGGTAGATACTAGTGGAGGAAACGACTCCAAGTGGGAGACCAACTTGTAATAATAGTTGATAATACTCGAGGAGGAAATTCTGATGGACGACCGATTCAGAGGTTGACAATGTGAAATTTTGTCAATATAGATGATAACGCTTCTTTGTGGGGGAAGTAAAAGGAATAGAAGAATTTAGTCGAGAATAAGACCGAATACGACGGTGGTGGTATAGCACCACTAAAGGATGTGGATACACATCAGGAAAACCATTTAAATGCTTCATATAGTTAAATTCTTACCAAGTGATGGAAAATTCAGTAAGTACTATTATAGATAGTAACATGATCTTTATGGCCTAAAAAGCTAAGGGAACAACCGGGATGGCTAACAGGAATCGAGTCTACTAAAGTCCGAGAGATGGAAAATCCTAACCTGGTTAGTAGGACAGGTGGTAAGTGGATTATGTGTTGAGGTATTTTGTACGAAGAGAGATCGCTCACGATAATATGTTCCAAAATCAGAAAAAGGACAAGAATACGGTGCCTAGTAAAAGGCAACGATTAAAATAATTTTGGTTTGGGCAGACGTGTTAGGTCCAAAAACCATTTGTGCAGTCAAGACGATTGCCAGGATGGAAGTATAAGTTGTATCCTTAAAGGATGCGGCGTGTTTATGTGACACGAGCGAGTCACCATATTTTGTTCATTGCTAGATTAGCATGTGAGACGAGTTTAATGCATATCATTATAAATGTTACCATTATGTGAATATTTTTCCTTAGTATAGCGGGATTTTTTCTTTGGTGCTATCCGCGGGGGATGAATGAGTATATTAACAGTGTTTTATACTTTATTGAGGCTACTCGTTGTAGTGATGCGATACACGAGTATGATATCATCTTTGTTAAAATGTTATAGAATTGGGTAGTATAATAGTGGGCATTTATTGCAAGGCTATCGGAGTAGTTACATTAGTGCAACACGTTTTGTTTTGGCGAGGCTTTACCTGTAAGAAGGGTGGACTCGCACTTATATTATCTATCCTAGAGACTTCGGAGGAGATAGTGGGCTCGAGATATTCGATACCAATGTATGTATAGACTTTATCAGTATGATTCAGTATGTACCGGGATTTACCGTTGAGCGAAAAGACTTGACTCGGTATTATGTTTAGCACTCCGGACTTAGTGATAGGAAGAGTGCAGTGTTATATTTATCCTTAAGAGATGTGGGAGTTAAGAGTTATACCCCTAATGTTAGAAAAAGGAAATTTAGAGAATTTCGATCGTATGTATCCGAGGTTTATAGAATGTAATTACCATCAACCAATACGGGACGATTGTGAAATTGGTGAAACGTTCTTTGTTAAGCATAATTACGGGAGAAATTGTAACTTTTTTGTCAAAGGACGGAATAAAGGGGTATATACTATGGACCGAGGACCTAACGGATTTCGATAACCGACAATGCTAGGTAGTAGTGTATCGGGGGGGTTCCTTATTTGGATTTCTCTTTGCGAGACATCCCACGCATGAAACTTAGCCTAAGGTTGGAAATAGGGAGACGTTTGGTCACTATTCCATGAGTTCGGTACCCTTACAACATCATTCAGTGGTGACGAGGTCTGAGGTCAGACACCATAATGGGATGACCTCAGACCCTTAACATCATTCAGTGGTGAAGAGGTCTGAGGTCAGACACCATAATGAGATGACCTCAGACCCTTAACATCATTAATTTGGTGAGATAATTATGAGGATAACATCTTAGGTGATGACATCAGACCTTCATAACATCACTCAGTGGTGACGAGGTCTAAGCTAAGACACCATAGTAGATGACCTCAGACCCTTAACATCATTAATTTGGTGAGAATAATTATGAGGATAACATCTTAGGTGATGACCTCAAACCCTCATAACACCATTCAGTGGTGACGAGGTCTGAGCTCAGACACCATAATGAGATGACCTCAGACCCTTAACATCATTAATTTGGTGAGACTAATTATGAGGATAACATCTTAAGTGATGACATCAGACCTTCATAACATCACTCAGTGGTGATGAGGTCTAAGCTCAGACACCATAGTAGATGACCTCAGACCCTTAACATAATTAATTTGGTGAAGACTAATTATGGGGATAACATCTTAGGTGATGACCTCAGACCTTCATAACACCATTCAGTGGTGACGAGGTCTGAGCTCAGGACCATTAGTTGAGATTAAATAAGACATCATTGCAAAAAGACAAGCTTAGAAAGAGGACTTCAGAGGTTGAAGCTCAGATTACAAATTTATTTTTAGCAGACACCATTGCAACGAAACTAAGAATGAAAAGCATCACATGACATTCAATGAAAAGAAAGTGAAGATGGTCCTCCTCAGAGGTTGATATATATTCATAAATAATAAGATGTTCAACGATTAGAGACAAGCTCCATAATGCAATGAGTTACAAACAATGATAAAAAATTCCTCTAAGGGTTTGAAGGGGGAACGTTGACATCCTCGGCTTGATTGGTCACCTCGTCCGCATCATCACGATGGTCTGCCCCTCCAACCTCGGTGCCCTCCAACGTAGCAGTCTCGGCAGGAGCGGTAGCCTCTTCCTCAACCTCCTGAAGAGCCTGGGCAAACTGAGGATCAGCAAAGCCGAGACAAACGAAATCAGAGGCCTTTAAAGTGTCGGATTCTCTCTCCCTGACGTCAGCCCATTTAATAGTGGCTTTGATACATCTTTCAAGGTATTCAAAGTCGAAGCCCATGAACTCATCAGAGGACTTATAGTCAGCAATTATCTTCTCAGAGGCGTCATCAAGGGCGGCCCTGACAGCTGAGTTGACTTTCTGTTGCAGAGTGTTGTCTTTAGCCTTCAGAGCTGCAACGTGATCCTTGTCGAGCTGGGAGATGTCCTTCTCCAACCCCTTCACCTTCTTCTCAGAATCCTTCAACTCAAATTTGAGACGGTCAATCTCTGCGTTCAGAGTTCTCTGGACTTTCTCGGCCTCTTGACCCTTTTGGATGAGGGGCAATTTCCTCAGAGTCCAGTTGGATAAGTGGTGCATAGCTGTCAGGCCCTGCATATTTTGTGATAATGAATGAGCTGGAGAACAATCAGATGTTACACTTGGGTGAAGAACAATCAGAAAGATTAAGTCATACCTGAATGGATCTGTGAATGCCGAACTCAACCAGCAGTTGGGTGTCCAGTGACCTGAAGAAGCATTTGTCAGCCTCGGTCATCGTAGAGCCGAAGGCATCTAAGGCCTGAAGACTGTGGCCGACTATGCTGTCAGTTATTTTCAACTGATCTAGACGGGCCGACAGGGCGTCATCTGAAGAGATGGGGATAGAGGCGTCAGTAGTGTTCTTCTTCGGCCTCTGATCCTCAGGGGCATGACCTTCTGGAGCCCTCTTCTTTGTGGCTTGGGGCTTAGAGGCAGAGGGAACTGGGGGAGGAGCGTTAAGGCCTGCTTTCTTGGCAAGTCTCGTCAAGCTGGGTGCAGCCATCTCCCAAAGCTCGTCCGAAATGTCCTGTGGTCGCTCTGCAAAAAATTAGTAGACCTGAGTTAGATAATCAGACATGAATAAACTCAGAGGTTAAACTTAAAAAAATAAAAATGCTTACCAAGCTCGGCAAGGGGACTTCCACCTAGACCTGTCCCAGAGAGGAAGTGGGGAGTCATCAAGTTCTCGAACCTGACGAGCAGAACATGTACCCCCTGATCTTGAAGGGCTTTCACCTTCTGAAGGTTCGATGGGCTCAGGCCAGGGTCAGCCCTCGCAAACATTGTGACTTTACCCCACCTCAGGGGCATCCTCGGCTCTAGAATTGACGAGGGAACACATGGGACAAATTCCCATGGCCCAGAAGCAAAGAAATACTGAGGCTTCCAATTATGGTTGGAAGTCTGAGTTACTTGAAAAATTTTCTTCTCAGGCTTCCGAGCTACAAAATGGTAGTATCTCGGACGATTTTTGGCCAAGGAAGGGACATAGCAACCTGCGAAGACCTGAACTGGAAGGTCTGAGTGGTGGACAGCCTTCCATAGGACTATGGCCCCTATTATGACCCTCCATGCATTAGGGGAATTAGGGGATAGTTAAGAGGGGGCCAAATTGATATAAGAAAGAATGGATCTGATAATGGGGTGAATGGTCAGACGAAAACCCAACTTGAACATCTGCTCGTATAGGCAGATCTCGCCGTCTCGACCATGATAAGCCCTCTCCTCCCTCAGAGGTCTCCTAAGCTTTATTGAGGGACTGATAGAATACATATATCTGAAGCAGAGAAGGTCGACCTCAGTAATAGTAATCTCGATCTCGGCCGCCTCAGAGACATCGACATCGCTCTCAGCCTCATCATCATCATCCAACTCAATGTCGGCCGGAGCAGATGTTGATGGGTTACTCGGGAACCTCTGAGCGAACTCGACACCAGTGAAGGCCGACAGAGGAATGGCTTCAAGTGGTGGTCGTATAGCCACACTCGGCTCAACAATTTCAACCTCTGAGGAAGAGGCTGAGGTGATTGAGCTATTATGGGACAAGGCTCGGCTGGAGACCTCGTCCTGATCAGGGGCCTGATCAGGCCGAGGTGTGAAGTCCATGGCCTCCTGAAAGGAATCCACAGACATGGGGTCTGAGGTAGAAGATTCAGACTCAGACATCGGTATGGGATCAGCAGGAAATTCTGTCTGATAGAAAAACTATGGGGGTTAGGATATATCACCTTCAGAGGTGGTGGAAATATGGGTCTAATGGGAAACTCTTGTGACCTACGGGCCTCCTCCTGTGCTCTTTCTATTTGTCTAATCTTTTCTAAAGTCTTCTTTCTAAGGGAGGGGAACTCCTCAAGAAGCTGATATAAGGGTCTGAGCATCAGAGGATGACACTACACTTAGGAGACTTCCTAAAACTACAAACAAGATTGGCTAGTGACGTAAAGCAGTAAAAGATCAAACTACCTAAATGTGGCAAGAATTGTTCGCCTGAAATAATGGTGATCTCGCCGGGAAACTCAGACTCGCCGAAAAATGCAAAAATGAGGAGACTTGCAGGAAAAATTAAGGAAAAAGTATGGCGAAGGTTACCTGAGGATGAAATAGTAAGGAGGAGACGAGAAGACGGGAGAAAATCACCTTCCAAAAGCTTCAGCAAGGATCTTTTTAGAGAGACAAAGCTGCAGGAACGAGTTGGTTGGAAATGAGAGAAGTGATGAAGAAAGAAGAGAAATAGGGTTCAAAACCCTTAAAATATACAGGAGCAATTCCCAAGGCCCATCATTGCCTTGGGAACCCCAAAGGGCGGCTAACAGCACACGCCCACCTAGCAAGCATACTTCAACATTGGATAAGTGTCAAACAAATATTGGCACATATTGTAATAGACAGGCCTCGGAGGTGTGATAAACCCCTAGTCACCTGCTCCCACATATGACTAAGGGCTGGGGGGTAATTGATATGCCCAAGTGTGACCTCGGCCCAAAGGCACCAACCTCGGCCGAGATTATGGCCGAAGTTGGACGTCTTGGACACGCGGTACCAGCCCTCGGCCATAATGGGGTCGGCCCAGGCCGACACTACCGTGAGCCTCTCCAAGGGACATCGCAAGGATCAGCAGCATTCTCGTATACCTTGGAATGGCAACCTCAGCCAGACATAGGCTGAGCTTACATAAAGCCACCAGAAACCTCATCAAGACATTAGTCGATACTCCAAACACCCCATCTCAACCTCGTCTCAGGCCGACCTCGTCCATTGTCTCGGCTGGGATTAGGCCGAGACCTCCATGCAATACTCAAACTGAACGAGTACCTAGACTTACCAACCTCGGCCTCTCCCAGGCTGAGGTCATACACCAGGCGCGATAGCCGAGCATCTGCTGACATTTTGATAAGGGCACGTGGACACAAATCAGTTATAACAAGATTATTCCCCACACGTGGGGAGAATATTGCATCATCATTCTCTACATGTGACAGTGACAGATGGCTTTCCCATATTGGTGAGGCAAACACACACATGTTCATTGCATGCATGGGGGGTACATTATACCCCCTAGGTACTATATATAGAGGTCATCCTCTACCTTGCAAAGGATCCCAGATATTCAACCCTAGCTGAAACTCTGTCTAGACACACAGTAGAGAGAGAAAGCTTAGGAGATTGTATCCATGGCCATTAGTGCCTTATTGCAGTGAGGTTATTCACACACATACAGTGGACGTATGCCAATTTAGGTTGAACCACTTATATCCTGGTGCTCTCTCCTCTTCTCCTCATCTCATTCTCTTACCTTTTACATAACTATACTGCCATTGTTGTTCTTAGATTGAGCTTGAAAACACCTTATCCGGTGGTGCTAATTCCAGCATCATCAATTGTTGTTGTTCTTATATTATTTCTGCAAATCGGATTATTTCTTTTATTCTTATATTATTTCTGTAAATTCAAGTAAGTGTTTCATTTTTGTAATTTCGTTTCAATTCTGTAATTATATTATAATTTATAATTCTGTACAATTGTTTTTAATAAATAGTAGACATAACAATCTTAAGACAAATTTAATTTGTTCTACTTTTTTGTAGTATACAGAAAATTCTTTATTTACAGAATTTTATTTGCTGAAATTAAAATCTGTTTTGACAGAAAAAAATGAATTAAATTATTGCTTTATTGCAGAAATTAATAAAAAAGTTTTGATACATAAATTAATTTCTATACTATTTTTATATTCTGTTTTAGAAAATAAAATTTTATTTGTAAATTTTTATTAAAATCTATTTATGTAATTTGTTTTTTAATCTTTAAATTCTGTTTTGTACGAAGTTCTTTTTATTATTAAAAATTAGTGTGACACATATTTTATTGCGTATAAACTTCTGTTTATATTATAGTTTAATTATGAATTTCATTTGATTTTTTTTTGGAATTCATTTATTGTGAATTATAATTGGAGAAAAAATTGGTGCACAGAATTTTGTATTCAGTTTTGATTAATTCATTATATATGAATTTTATCACTGATAAAAATCTATTTTTGTAATAGAAATGGAATCGCAAAGTACAAACACTACTCCTACTAAATCGATTATCACCAACACACATGTGACTGCACCCGTATTTATGCCACACGGGGAGAAATCGGAAAAGTTCATCGGGGCTGACTTCAGACGTTGGCAAGAACAAATGTATTTCTATCTCACTACCTGCCAACTGGGTAGGTTTGTATATGAAGATTGCCCCTCTATTCAATAGGGAAATGATGCTGAAAAGGTTGCTGCTGTTGATGTTTGGAAGCACTCGGACTACCTATGCCGGAATTATATTTTGGCCTATTTGGACAAGGCATTGTATCATGTCTACTGCACTATCAAGACATCCAAAGAATTGTGGAATTCATTGGAAAAGAAGAACAAAACTGAAGATGCTGGGATGAAGAAATTTATCGTCGGACGTTTTCTGGACTTCAAAATGGTTGATTCTAAATCAGTGATCTCGCAAGTGCAAGAATTCCAAGTGATCCTCCACGACATTCATGCTGAAGGAATGCCAATTAGTGAAACTTTTCAAGTGCTGCAATTGTTGAAAAATTGCCACCATCTTGGACTTTGTTCAAAAACTATCTCAAGCACAAGAAAAAGGAGATGAATGTGGAGGAGTTGGTGGTCAGGCTGAGAATCGAAGAAGACAACCGTGAGTCTCAAAAGAAAAGTGGGAAAAATCCAATGGAAACGAAGGTCCATGTTGTTGAAGGTCCTAAGAAGAACAAATGAAAGTATGATGGGGAAGGCACTTCAAAACAGAACAAGAAGAAGTTCAAAGGCAAATGCTACAATTGTGGTAAACCTGGACACCGCTTAAGCGAGTGTCGTAAGCCAAAGAAGCAAAATAAAAATAACCCTTAAGCAAATGTAACTGAGGGTGAGAATATCGCCAATGATTTGGCGGATATGAATCTTTCTGTCGTGGTCTCTGAATGTAACTTGGTTGGAAATACCAAGGAATGGTGGGTGGACACTGGAGCCACACGACACATTTGTGCAAACAAATGGATGTTCTCCACCTATAAGCCTTTGGAAAATGAGGAGAACCTTTTTATGGGAAATTCTTCCACTTCTCAGGTGGTAGAACAAGAAAAAGATTGCTTTAAAAATGACTTCTGGAAAAGAACTTTTTCTCAACAATGTTCTTTGCGTGCCTGATATTCGAAAGAATCTGATTTCTGGATCTCTCCTGACTAAAAATGGTTTCAAGCTTGTGTTTGTGTCTGATCGCTTTGTATTGTTTGAAAATGACATGTATGTAGGAAAGGGCTACCTAAATGAGGGGCTCTTCAAACTCAATGTTCTTACTGTAACCCCAAAAACATTTGTTTCATTGAATGGAAATGCTAGTTTGTAAGGCCCTAAAATATGATTAGGAAGGATAATTACATGATTAATTATAACTTAGGAGTTATAAGTTATAGATTGGTCATGTGTGTTAAACATGTTAATTATCATGTTTAGGGGATGCATGCTCATGTGATATATGTGTTGTTTACATTAGGTGTTAATTGAGCTTATGATCGGGGATACCATGTTTAGAACATATGATTAGTTATGTGGTTAAATGCATCATAAATTATGTTTTTAATTCATTATTATGTTTATAAAAGTAAATAAGGGTGTTGATACGAAATTGGCAATGTTTGGTCGCCAAATGTGAAAGTTTTGAGATTTTCGGTAAATTGCTACTTTCCTGTTCGATGCCCAAATTAGGCGTATTAGTTTATGATTTTTGGAAAACATAAATTATAAAAGTTGTAGATATATGAATTAATATTATAACACAAAAAACGGTGGGTTAAACGGAGGCTCATACAAGAAGTTATACCGAAAGTACGAAACAAGGGCAAATATGTCCATCCCTTAAGTAACAATTGTCTTATTAGCACACGATGTGCTATTTTTTGATTGGTTAAAGGGTGGGTGATGGTTTGGCCGACTTAAACTGTATAAACCAACTTCTTTGTTCAACAAATTCAGCCATGAACAAGAGTTTTGCCTAAAGAGAGAGAAAGAGAAGAAAGTTAAGGAATAAATCTTTGGAAATTTTCCATAAATCAAGGAATCCTCGTAAGGTAATTACATCTTTATTAAAGTTGGTCACATGGATGAGTTATATACTTATCAGGTTATTATTTTTAATTTGGATATATATTTTAATGATACCCATATTTCTGAATTGTGTTGGAACAAGGATGGGTTAAGAACATAAGTTAAAACTGAAGCTAGGATCGTAAATGCATACTTTGATGTCCTAAATTTACATCATCTTTTCGTAAATCATTTTGATTTAGAAAAATCATGATTATGATGTATATTTCTGTTAAAAAAATTTTGTTATATGTTTTCATGAATTATACTCAAGGTCAAGGTTATGTATGCTTAAAAATGTTAAGCTATGCCTTAATGTTGTATTTTGACCTAGTTATACTAAAAATGGCATAAATCATGGAATACTTATTGGAATTGAGTGATTCAAGTTGGAGAGTAAAATAAACTCATGCATGTATAACATATCCGAAAATTGTGTAAAAATACCAAGTAATGAACCCTTGGTGATAGTTTGAAGTCTTGGTTTAAAATCTTCCCTAAAGGAGCAAGAATGCATACCAGGAGTTTGACGTTTTGCTCGACATAGAAAATGAGCCCTAAAAATTATGGAACATTAAATTTTTATTATTCAATGTGTTTACTGATATTGGGTGGAATATCATGGAAAGTTATGTTGTACAAAAATTATGAGAATTTCATGAAGTTGAAGTTGTGTTGTTGTTTTCTTGAGAAATGATTTGGAAAAGGCTGTAATAAAATTGGCATAACTTTGTCTAGCAAATTCGTAATTAAATTCTGTAAATTGTGTTAGAACCCAAATTAATTGGGTGTTATAGAAATGTGAAGTGTCATATTTAATTCCTCCTTAGTTATTTCTGATTGACCAAATGATGTGATGTATTACTGGGTTTGATGTTAATCAGTGTATTCAAATACTAACGACATTGACTTGTTAGGTGGGGAAGCAGCTAATACTACCATACCAAGGAAGTAGTTGGTATTAATCTTAGCACTAAATCCAAGGTAAGTGACCTTCCTTATGAAATATAAATGCTTATAATTTCATATGGAAATGTGTAGTTAAACACATGTGTGAAAATGTTTATGGGAGTGATGTTGTATTTATGAAACATATGCATATGATTAAAAATGTTAAGCGATGTTATATAATGATATGGACTAGTGAGTCCTTTATCTAATGTTAAGGACTGTGGTGGGTCCTACGGGATGTGGTGGTCCTGTTAATCCAACTTAAAGGTTTGTGTACTCGGGCCTAATAATGGGATGTGGTGGTCCCTAATAACTGTGGTGGGTTAATTGGACTGTGGTGGGTCCAGGCTTGCGAGAGTTTCACAATTCCTGTTGGGTTATAGCATTAGAACAAAATAAAAATGGTTATTCAAATTGGTTATATGTGTGGTATGTGGTCATTCACTAAGCCTTTATAGCTTACACTCCTGTAATGTTTTGTTTCAGGTATGCTTATAATTTGGAGTTCACTGCCAAGTTAGGACCTTAAAACGAGGGAGTGACGGATAATTAGTATGGTTTGAATATCCAGATTCCTTTTGTGTAATTATTAAACTAAGGATCTTGGTTATGTAAAGTTATGTAGTACTTATAAGTTATAAGTAAAGGCAGTTATGTTTTCATCTACACATACCTTTGGAAAAAAAAATCTTATGCTATTTTCCTCATAGATTTAAATTAAAGCATTGTTTAAGGCAAATTATCTCTAATTAAAAGGATGAGTTTAACTTAATTAATTTAGGGCGCGACAACTTGGTATCAGATCATGATTATTTGGTTCTGGATAGGGTGTGAGGGTCTAGATTGGCAGTGGACACTAGAAAGTGAGTTTGTTATGCACCTGGATTTTGACTAACAATGTTAATATTAAACTGCTGCTATTATATTTTGTTTAAGTTAATTATATTGCAGTGAGTGATGGATCCACACAAGCCGCATGATAGAGCAGAGGGTGAGGCATCCTATGTACCTAATAGTCAGCAAGGACATAGACCTATTGAAGTGGATGAACAAGAGGTGCAACAACAACCTATTGATGATGTGGGAAGAATATTACGTGCTGTGGCACAACTTATGGAACAAGCAAGAGGTGGAGAACATGGTGGGGATAAGGACAAATTACATGAGAGGTTCATGAAGTTAAATCCGCCCGCATTTACTGGGACTACGGATCTGTTAGTGGCAGAGGGGTGGGTTAGAAATATGGAAACAATATTCAAGGTGATGGAAGTGCGAGATGAACAAAAGGTTTTATTAGCAACCTTTAGGTTAGAGGCTGATGCAAAGTTATGGTGGGATGCAACAGAAAGGTTACTTACTACAATGGGGGGAGTGGTGCCAATAAATCCTCCACGAATTACATGGGAGAGGTTTGTGAAAGTGTTCTTTGAAAAAATTTCCCAGGGCTTTATAGGAAGGAGAAAGAGGAAGAATTTATCACGTTGAAACAGGGGAATCGAACAGTGGCTGAGTATGAAGCTTTATTTATATCCTTATCTAGATTTGCACCTAACTTGGTGAGGACAGAAGAAAATAAATGTGATCGGTTTCAAACCGGGCTGAGTGTAGATATAAAAAGCATGGTTGCTAATATGAAGATAACGGATTATGTGGACTTGGTGGATAGGGCCATGGTGTCAGAAAAGTCAATAAAAGAAATGCAAGTTGAACACTCGAAGAAAGCTAGACATGATGGCATAAGGTCATATGGATGGGAGGTGGGAACCTCAACTCAGAGTGTAGCACGAGGAGTACCTAAGGGCCAAGAATTTAAAAATAATAGAAGTGCACGTGGAAGATTTCAGGCTCGAGGTGGAAGGACTGGGATGAATCGGTCAGAAAATGCATGTTGTTGGTGCCGAGGGCTATATTTTGTTATAGATGTGGTGGTCAAGGGCACATGTCTCGAGAGTGTACAATAGCTGAGACGACACATTTATGTCTCCATTGTCATCAACTGGGGCACTTAAGCAAGAATTGCCCAGCGATGGGAGCTACAACGTCAGTTGGGAGTGTGGCAGTAGGAGGTAGGAGTTCTACACAGAATGTACCCAGGGGAGGTAGAGGAGGTATATCACAAAGTCAAGGCCAAGGCAGAGTGTTTGCACTGACGCAACAAGATGCACAAGCTATGCCTAACGTAGTGACAGGTACACTTCCTATTGGTGATAAAGATGCTTATGTGTTGATAGATCCTAGTTCTACACATTCTTTTGTGTCTTTGCTTTATCTGTTGCATCTTAATAAACCATTATCATCATTAGATTCTAGTTTAGCTATTGTTACTCCAGTGGGGTGGTTGGTTTTTATTGAGAGGGTATATAGTGAGTGTGTGGTGCGAGTGGGTGAAAAAGAATTACTAGTTGACTTATTACCTCTCGATATGCGCGACTTTGATGTAATACTGGGTATGGATTGGTTATCTTCATATCATGTATGTTTGGATTGCTTTAAAAAGGAGGTAGTGTTTCAGTTACCGGGTGAACCTGAATTTAAATTTATTGGGGAACGAACTGTCACTCCAACTTGTTTGATTTCGCTACAAAATGTTATGAACTGCTAAAGAAAGGATGTGAGGGTTATCTTGCCCATGTGGTGGACATACGACAAGAGGCTGGAAAATTATCAGATATACCAGTAGTTAATGAGTTTGCAGATATCTTCCCAGAAGAACTCCCAGGGTTAGCACCAGATCGTGAGGTAGAATTTGCGATTGAGTTGGTACCAGGCACTGCACCGATATCTATTGCACCATATCGCATGTCATCTGCAGAATTAAAGGAGCTAAAAATACAGTTGCAAGATTTGTTAGATCGTGGTTTTATAAGGCCTAGTGTATCACCGTGGGGAGCCCCAGTATTGTTTGTGAAGAAGAAAGATGGAACCATGAGGTTGTGCATCGATTATTGTCAATTGAATAAGGTGACTATCCGTAACAAATAACCACTACCCCGCATTGATGACTTGTTCGATCAGTTGCAAGGAGCTAAAGTGTTTTCCAAGATCGATCTCAGATCCGGATATCATCAATTGAAAGTAAGAGATTGTGACATTTCTAAAACTACTTTTCGTTCCAGGTATGGACATTATGAATTTCTTGTCATGCCATTTGGGTTAACAAATGCACCGGCCGTATTCATGGATTTGATGAACCGTATATTTCACCCATATGTGGATTCTTTTGTTATTGTCTTCATTGATGATATTTTGATATATTCTCGTAGTAGGGATGAGCATGAATGCCACCTGCGTATTATTTTACAGACCTTGCGAGAGAAGCAGTTGTATGCTAAATTTTCTAAATGTGAATTTTGGCTAGACAAGGTAGTATTTTTGTGTAGATCCCAAGAAGGTAGTAGCAGTAATGAATTGGGAAAGACCAACTAGTGTGACAGAGGTACGTAGCTTTTTGGGATTGGCGGGCTATTACAGGAGGTTTATACCGGGGTTTTCTTCTATTGCATTACCATTGACTAAGCTTACCGGAAAGGAGAACAAGTTTGTGTGGAGTGCTGATTGTGATAAAAGCTTTGAAAATTTAAAGGGTAAGTTGACATCAGCTCCAGTATTGACTATCCCAACAGGTACAGAAGGTTTAGTTATTTATAGTGATGCTTCGTATCAAGGACTTGGATGTGTATTAATGCAGCATGGAAAGGTAATTGCTTTTGCTTCTCAACGGTTAAAGATACATGAGCGCAACTACGCTACTCATGATCTCGAGTTAGCTGCAGTAGTTTTTGCAGTAAAGATCTGGAGACACTACTTATATGGTGTTAGTTGTGAAATTTTTACTAACCATCAAAGCTTAAAATACTTGTTTACACAAAAAGACTTGAACTTGAGGCAAAGAAGGTGGATGGAACTTATAAAAGATTATGATTGCATGATACATCACCATCCGAGTAAAGCTAATGTTGTTGCTGATGCTTTGAGTAGAAAATCTCTAGGCATAGTATCTTGTATTTATTGTATTCGAGTTGACCTGCTGAGAGAGTCAGATTTAATGGGGGTGGAATTAACTTTGAATGAGTCTTACGGAATAGTGGCACATTTAAATGTTAGACCCACGTTAATAGACTGGATAAAACAAGCACTGGCAGGAGATACAGAATTGGAGAAAGTTAGAGATAATATGAAAAAGGGTAAAGCAAATGAATTTTCTATTCAGGACGATGATATTGTTATGTTCGGAAACCATTTGTGTGTACCTAACGTGCCTGATTTAAGAAGAACGATTTTAGTGGAAGCCCACTATTCTTTATATGCTATGCATCCAGGGAGCACGAAACTGTATAGAGACTTGAAACAATGTTATTGGTGGCCGGGAATGAAACACAACATTGCAGATTTTGTTGCTAGATGTCTAGTTTGCCAACAGGTGAAGGTGGAGCATCAGAAGCCAAGTGGTTTACTACAGCCCTTACCTATTCCTGAGTGGAAATGGGATCATGTTACTACAGATTTTGTTATAGGTTTACCAAAATCATCACGAGGTTTTAATTTCATTTGGGTTGTCGTTGATAGGTTAACTAAGTCTGCACATTTTCTTCCTGTTAAATCTACTTACTCCATGGATAGATATGCAAAAATATATGTGGATGAGGTTATTAGATTGCATGGTGCACCAGTTTCTATTATTTCTGATCGAGATCCTAAGTTCACTTCTCACTTTTGGCCTAGTTTACAACAAGCTTTGGGGACTAAATTGAAATTTAGTACAACTTTTCATCCTCAAACTGATGGGCAGTCAGAAAGAACGATCCAAACACTTGAAGATATGTTACGAATCTGTGTGTTGGAGTTCAAGGGGAGTTGGGATGAACACTTGCCACTAATAGAGTTTGCTTATAATAATAGCTATCATTCGAGTATTGAGATGGCTCCTTATGAAGCTTTGTATGGGAGAAAATGTAGAACTCCAGTGTGTTGGACTGAAGTAGGAGAACGAAAACTTCTTGGGCCAGAAATTGTACAACAAACTACTGAAAAGATCAATGTTATCCATAATCACTTAAAGGTGGCGCAAAGTAGGCAGAAAAGTTATGCAGACAACCGAAGGAAAGAATTAAAATTTGAGGAAGGTGATTGAGTATTCCTACGTGTTTCTCCTTGGAGAGGGGTTATGAGATTTGGGAAGAAGGGAAAGTTAAGTCCTAGGTACATTGGCCCTTATGAGATAGTGAAACGGGTTGGAGCTGTAGCTTATAAATTGGCGTTACCACCAGAATTGTCCCGGATACACGATGTTTTTCATATATCCATGTTACGTAAGTATGTGCCCGATCCTTCACAAGTGTTTATCTCACAACCGATAGAGCTTTAAGATGACTTAACCTATGTGGAGGAACCAATTGCTATTCTAGATCGAAAGGAGCAAGTGTTACGTAGTAAAACCATTTCACTAGTTAAAGTGATGTGGAGAAATCGGAATGTGGAGTATGGCACTTGGGAAGGGGACGATATCATGAAGAAGCAATATCCTCATCTATTTGGTAAGTTTCTTATGCGTTAAATTTCGAGGATGAAATTTTTATAAGAGGGGTAGAATTGTAAGGCCCTAAAATATGATTAGGAAGGATAATTACATGATTAATTATAACTTAGGAGTTATAAGTTATAGATTGGTTATGTGTGTTAAACATGTTAATTATCATGTTTAGGGGATGCATGCTCATGTGATATATGTGTTGTTTACATTAGGTGTTAATTGAGCTTATGATCGGGGATACCATGTTTAGAACATATGATTAGTTATGTGGTTAAATGCATCATAAATTATGTTTTTAATGCATAATTATGTTTATAAAAGTAAATAAGGGTGTTGATATGAAATTGGCAATGTTTGGTCGCCAAATGTGAAAGTTTTGAGATTTTCGGTAAATTGCTACTTTCCTGTTCGATGCCCAAATTAGGCGTATTAGTTTATGATTTTGGGAAAACATAAATTATGAAAGTTGTAGATATATGAATTAATATTATAACACAACAAACGGTGGGTTAAACGGAGGCTCGTACAAGAAGTTATACCGAAAGTACGAAACAAGGGCAAATATGTCCATCCCTTAAGTAACAATTGTCTTATTAGCACACCATGTGCTATTTTTTGATTGGTTAAAGGGTGGGTGATGGTTTGGCCGACTTAAACTGTATAAAACAACTCCTTTGTTCAGCAAATGCAGCCATGAACAAGAGTTTTTCCTAAAGAGAGAGAAAGAGAAGAAAGTTAAGGAATAAATCTTTGGAAATTTTCCATAAATCAAGGAATCCTCATAAGGTAATTACATCTTTATTAAAGTTGGTCACATGGATGAGTTATATACTTATCATATTTTTATTTTTGATTTGGATATATATTTTAATGATACCTATATTGTTGAATTGTGTTGGAACAAGGATGGGTTAAGAACATAAGTTAAAACTGAAGCTAGGATCGTAAATGCATACTTTAAAGTCCTAAATTTACATCATCTTTTCGTAAATCATTTTGATTTAGAAAATTCATGATTATGATGTATATTTCTGCTAAAACATTTTTGTTATATGTTTTCATGAATTATACTCAAGGTCAAGGTTATGTATGCTTAAAAATGTTAAGCTATGCCTTAATGTTGTATTTGGACCTAGTTATACTAAAAATGGCATAAATCATGGAATACTTATTGGAATTGAGTGATTCAAGTTGGAGAGTAAAATAAACTCATGCATATATAACATATCCGAAAATTGTGTAAAAATACCAAGGAATGAACCCTTGGTGATAGTTTGAAGTCTTGGTTTAAAATCTGCCCTAAAGGAGCAAGAATGCATACCAGGAGTTTGACGTTTTGCTCGACATAGAAAATGAGCCCTAAAAATTATGAAACATTAAATTTGTATTATTCAATGTGTTTAATGATATTGGGTGGAATATCATGGAAAGTTATGTTGTACAAAAATTATGAGAATTTCATGAAGTTGAAGTTGTGTTGTTATTTTTCTTGAGGAATGATTTGGAAAAGGCTGTAATAAAATGGGCATAACTTTGTCTAGCAAATTCGTAATTAAATTCTGTAAATTGTGTTAGAACCCAAATTAATTGGGTGTTATAAAAATGTGAAGTGTCATATTTAATTCCTCCTTAGTTATTTATGATTGACCAAATGATGTGATGTATTACTGGGTTTGATGTTAATCGGTGTATTCAAATACTAACGACATTGACTTGTTAGGTGGGGAAGCAGCTAATACTACCATACCAAGGAAGTAGTTGGTATTAATCTTAGCACTAAATCCAAGGTGAGTGACCTTCCTTATGAAATATAAATGCTTATAATTTCATATGGAAATGTGTAGTTAAACACATGTGTGAAAATGTTTATGGGAGTGATGTTGTATTTATGAAACATATGCATATGATTAAAAATGTTAAGCGATGTTATATAATGATATGGACTAGTGAGTCCTTTATCTAATGTTAAGGACTGTGTTGGGTCCTACGGGATGTGGTGGTCTTGTTAATCCAACTTAAAGGTTTGTGTACTCGGGCCTAATAAAGGGATGTGGTGGTCCCTAATAACTGTGGTGGGTTAATTGGACCGTGGTGGGTCCAGGCTTGCGAGAGTTTTACAATTCCTATTGGGTTATAGCATTAGAACAAAATAAAAATGGTTATTCAAATGGGTTATATGTGTGGTATGTGGTCATTCACTAAGCCTCTATTGCTTACACTCCTGTAATGTTTTGTTTCAGGTATGCTTATAATTTGGAGTTCACTGCCAAGTTAGGACCTTAAAACGGGGGAGTGACGGATAATTAGTATGGTTTGAATATCCAGATTCCTTTTGTGTAATTATTAAACTAGGGATCTTGGTTATGTAAAGTTATGTAGTACTTATAAGTTATAAGTAAAGGCAGTTATGTTTTCATTTACACATACCTTTGGAAAAAAAAATCTTATGCTATTTTCCTCAGAGATTTAAATTAAAACATTGTTTAAGGCAATTTATCTCTAATTAAAAGGATGAGTTTAACTTAATTAATTCGGGGCGCGACATAGTTCCTCTTACGTGATTGATTCATCTAATATTTGGCATGCTAGATTAGGACATGTTAATTTTGATACATTGCGTAGATTAATTAACTTGGAATTTTTGCCAAAATTTAATATTGATAAAAATAATAAATGTGAAATTTGTGTGGAATCTAAATTAGCTAGATTACCTTTCCATTCTATTGAAAGGATAACTGAACCTTTAGATTTAATTCACACTGATATTTGTTACTTAAAATTTGTTCAAACTAGAGGTGGGAAAAAGTATTTTATTACTTTTATTGACGATTGCACAAAATATTGCTATGTATATTTGTTACATAGTAAAGATGAGGCTATTAATGCATTTAAACAATATAAGAATGAAGTTGAGAATCAATTAAGCAAAACGATAAAGGCTATTAGGAGTGATAGAGGAGGTGAATATGAATATCCATTTGAGGAATTCTGTTATGAAAATGGGATTATTCATCAAACAACCGCTCCTTATTCTCCTCAATCGAATGGTGTTGCTGAACGCAAAAACCTTACTTTGAAAAAGATGATGAACTCAATGTTATTAAGTTCAGGAGCTCCACAAAATTTGTTGGGGGAAGCCTTACTTTCTGCTAATTACATTGTTAATAAAGTACCTCACAAAAAGACTCACAAGACACCTTATGAATTATGGAAAGGTCGAAGACCTTCCTATAAATATTTACGAGTGTGGGGGTGCTTAGCCAAAGTGATGGTTCCTAAACCTAAAAAGGTAAGAATAGGGCCAAAAACCGTGGATTATGTATTCATCGATTATGCCACTAATAGCAGTGCATATCGATTTCTATTTTGTAAATCCGAGATTTCGGATATTCATGTAAATATGGTTATTGAATCGAGGGACGCTTCATTTTTTGAAAATGAATTCCCGTATAACATGACCCGAGAATCTGGTCCTTCTAAAAGGACAAATCAAGCTACTACAAGTGGTACTCATCAACCTATTGAATCAATAGAGGATGAACCAAGACGTAGTAAAAGAGCAAAAACCTCGACTTCTTTCGGTCCGGATTTTCTAATATATTTGTTAGAAAATGAACCTAAATCGTATAAAGAAGCTATATCCTTACCCGATGCTTCCAATTGGAAAGAAGCAATTAATAGTGAAATTGAATCCATATTACAAAATCATACATGGGAACTAGTGGATCTTCCACCAGGTTCAAAACCGTTAAGTTATAAATGGATCTTCAAAAAGAAATTGAAGGCCGATGGATTAATTCATAAATATAAAGCTAGACTTGTAGCTAAAGGCTATAGGCAAAAGGAAGGGTTGGATTACTTCGACACATATTCACCGGTAATAAGAATAATGTCCATTCGGATGTTAATAGCAAAAGCTGCTATTAATGGACTTGAAATACATCAAATGGATGTAAAAACCTCATTCTTAAATGGTGAACTAGAAGAGGAAATTTATATGGAGCAACCTGAAGGGTTCAAGGCTCCCGAATAAGAAGGAAAAGTATGTAAGCTTGTTAAATCACTATATGGATTCAAACAAGCACCTAATGAATGGTATGAAAAATTTGATAATGCAATGTTATCAAATGGTTTCAAAATTAATGAATGCGATAAATGTGTATACTTTAATTACATTCATAATGGATATGTCATTGTATGCCTCTATGTTGATGATATGCTTATCATGGGTAGTAACTTGGAAATTGTCAAAACTACAAAACAAATGTTGAGTAGTAGATTTGACATGAAAGATTTGGGAATTGCCGATGTTATATTAGGAATTAAAATTTCTAGAACATCAGATGGACTTATATTATCTCAATCTCATTACATAGAGAAAGTACTTGAAAAATTCAAGAAGTATGATATTAGTCCTACCAAGACACCTGTAGATGTAAATTTACATCTAGCAAGAAATAATGGTGAAAGCATATATCAACTATAATATTCTCGTATTATCGGCAGTTTAATGTACATCATGAAATGTACGCGACCGGACATAGCATACTCAATAAGTAAGCTAAGTCGATTTACGAGTAATCCAGGAAGAGATCACTGGAAAGCAATATTGAGAGTTTTGGGTTATTTAAAATATACTCAAAACTATGGACTGCACTACTCAAAATATCCAGCTGTTCTCGAAGGACATTGCGATGCAAATTAGATATCCGATATAAAACACTCTAAGTCTACGAGTGGGTATGTGTTTACCCTCGAAGGTGCAGCCGTATCTTGGAAATCCTCAAAAAAACGTGTATTGCTAGATCGACAATGGAATCTGAATTCATTGCACTAGACAAAGCTAGAGAAGAAGCTGAATGGCTTTGAGATTTCTTAGAGGATATTCCAAATTGGTCTAAACCTGTGCCCGCAATATGTATACATTGCGATAGCCAATCAACGATTCGAAGGGCACAAAATCACATGTATAACGGAAAGTCACGACATATTCGTCGTCGACACAATACCGTTAGACAACTTCTCTCAAATGGAATTATCTCAATTGACTATGTAAAGTCAAAAGATAATATTTCGGATCGACTAACGAAAGGTTTAAACCGAGAGCAAGTTGAAAGATCATCGAGAGGAATGGGTCTAAAGCCTATAAATAAATAAGAATCAATATAGTGGCAACCCAACCTAGCTGACTGGAGATCCAAAGATCTAGGTTCAATGGGCAAACCGAACTACATTGTATTCAGTAAGCACTGGAGGAAATTTAATCCTATTGATTCCAAAGATGAGACCGTGCATATCTGCCGCGAAGTTAGGATAAGTTATGCTTTTAATGACATTTATATCTTAGTATGTCTAAGTAGGGTATTGCAGGATACTCTTTAAGGAAGTCACCTACGTGAGTAAGAAGGGGGCCACTTCTATGAGAATAATGAAAGGCATATTCTCTAAAATACTCACGGAACCAAGTGGTGTTCATGGCCAAAACGAACACAAACGTGAGAAGCAACTATGTTGAAGAATTGTTGTGTGAATACTGTTATCTAGGTTTACAAAAATGGTTGACGGTTCAAAGACGTGAAGTCTACTGATTAACCAAGTAAATCCGATAGTATATCACTAAGGAAAGTTCAAAGCCACTAGGCTACTTCTCCCGATGCAATAAGTCTTCAGTTTTACTCAACCTGTGTTTCCATCTGCATTAGCATCTGTTATGTTTTATTTATAGCGATATATCATTCATGTGGGGGATTGCTGGAAAATTGGACTTAAATTGGGTTTTAGAAAGCTGTCCAGAATTTTCAGGACAGAATTTTGAGCAACTTTGAGCTCAAATTTAGGTGGGACCCACACTACGATAATTGTGGGACCATATACGAACGCGTTATCCTCCGCAAGGAGTTTAACGTAGTATATTCATATGTCCAATTTCAATAAGTTATGAATGATAAATATGTCCCCAAAGTGACTCACAAAGCAATGAAAGTTAATGAATTGGGTATGTTTAACTCTTGTCCCACATTGGAAGAGTAGTGGGAAAAAGATGAGTTAATAAAACCCAAATGACGGACTAAGGCTTGGATGCCTTAAGGGTATCCCAACTCTTTGAAGGGGAGATGGCCAAAGCTATGCACGAGTTAGCTTTCGGTCAAAGGTCCACACGCACGCGCGCACACGCCCGTCCGACCGGTCGGTTTGGTTCGGGCTCGGGCTCGGGGTTATAAAAATCTCCTACATTTTTAATTAACTTTCTGGGCTTTAATTGTTAATTAATTACGAAATTAATTAATAATTAATTAACTGTTTGACAGTTAATGCCAAGGGTCAACAGTTAATTCGTTTAACTATTTTTGACAGTTAATTTCGGTTGACTGTTCCAACAGTCAACACAAACGCTATAAATTAAACCTTTCCCCTACAGTTTTGACTACTGAAAAATTTGTCGTCCCATAATTCCGAATTTATGCTGCATCTTTTCCCAGAAAATAATTCCTTTTCTACTGCTACTGCATACATTCCTGCATATTATTTCTTTGGTCTGCTTGAGTATAAACACAGAATTGTGTTTGAAGAAATTAATCATTGTTGTGATACTTGATTAATTTGGAAATCCGTTCTATCTTGGGAGACAATTATTTATTACATTTGGCACTTTGTGGAGGGAATAAATTTGTCTTAAGGAGACTATTCTTAACAGGGCTCAGATTATTTCTTTTATTCTTATATTATTTCTGCAGATTCAAGTAAGTGTTTCATTTTTGTAATTTCGTTTCATTTCTGTAATTATATTATAATTTATAAGTCTGTACAATTGTTTTTAATAAATAGTACACATAACAAACTCTGCATCCAATGCATGGGTGACACATCTGTGATTCATTAAAAATACATAATTTTTTTTACATTAGTGTGCCAATATTGGATATTCATTTAATTTACATCTCACGTTTATGTGGTAATAAAGTCATACCCCTATATTGTTTCACTCCAAATCATTTTTATGTTTGTTTAGACCCTATTAGTGTTTGTAAGGTTCAAGTCTCAACTTCCCTTGTTATGTCCACCATGAAATACAACTTTTTAAATATAATTTTGGTATTGTAACGGTATATTGATTTTTTATGACCTCTTTTAAGTATATGACTAATGCTCGAGAATACAATTATATGCTTCCATTTGAACATGCCCATACGTGATATGGGAGATGCTCCAATATATATCACTTTCGAGTGTTAGAATACTTATTTGGATTATATTTGGGGATATCTTTTAACTTTTATGATATATCAAATACTCGTGACATATGCATGGTGAGGAACTTTATGTTATAACTCAATATTTTAGTGGGTTGAGATACTGGTACAACCTAATTACAATGAAGAGCAGAATGCAAATTAAAAGAGGCCTAGCACTTTACTTATAGATGAACACCAGCATTGGGGTCTATAAAGGGAAAAGTGGTTGAAGAAAAATGCAGGGTCAAGCATGATTGTAGCCACTCTTATTTCAGCAGTTGCGTTCGCAACAGCTTTCACTGTTCCAGGTGGTTATCAAGAAGACATTGAAAAGCCTAACCCTGGCCTTCCCCTCATGTTAAAAACTGATAAATATAGACAAATGGATTTTCTGAAGTATTTGCCCACGAAATTGATATTTGGTCTTTCTTGCCTATTTCTCTCAATAGTTACCATGATGATATCATTTGGTTATGCAATATACTTGACCATGCATAAAACAATATCTTGGGTTCCTATTCCAATCATTGTAATATCATCTTTCCCGCTAGTTCTCTTCTCTAGAATGCACTTCCCCATTCTCGTTGAGATGTTCTTCTGCATTTTCAGATCAAGCATCTTTAGGAAGCCAGAGATACTTCATCCATAAAATATAATTGGCACATTGAACGAACATCATGGTAATCACATTGCTCGTAAATAATTATGTTGTATTACAATTTGGTTAAGTGACTAGTGTATTATTTTAAGGCGCTTTGATTTAGGACATGTTGTAATATGTATTTTGGAAATAGGATAACAAATATTTTATTTATGATTTTAGCTCCTATTTTTTAATAAAGCCGCTGGCGCGAATCCAAATTCATAAAACGTCAATCAATCACAGCATGCCACGTGTCCCTTTAATTTGAAAATATAGATTAAAAATGAAAACAAAATGTTTGTTATCTTATATTCATAATCAATATTATTTTAAGTCCTAAAATTACATAATCTATTATTCTAAACTAGTTTATGTTTGTTACTTCATGTTTACATGTACTTATTTACGTGACATTTTGAAACAGTTGTAATTTATTTGTATTGGACATTCAAAGAGTTTTAACTTAGGGTCCGTTTGATTCAAAAGTGGTAAAATGCGGGGATGACAAAATTTTCCATTCGCAAAATTTGCCATGACAATTTTTATCTAGTTTTTTCACATTAGACTATCAAACAATCATTGGACGAAATTAAAGTCAATCCAATTGGTTTGTTTCAATATTTTCTAAACATTTTTACACGATTTTTAAAATAGTTTTATAAAACACTTTTTAAGACATTTCTAAAACAGTTTTTTATAAAAAACAGTTTTAAAGCATTTTTTATAAAATATTATTAAAATAATTTTTAAAACAAGTTTTGAAACAGTTTTTTTACAACATGTTTATAAAACATTTTCTTAAACTTTTTTTACAATATTCTAAACAGTTTTTAAACCTTTTAAAATACTGTTTTTGTAAAAGTTTTAAAACAGTTTTTTTAATAAAACAGTTTTATAAAACATTTTTTAAAAATAATTTTTAAAGTGTTTTTAAAACAGTTTTTTAGCAAATTTAAAACACATTTACAACAGTTTTAGAACAATTTTTTTACAGTTTTTACAATAATTTAAAAACATTTTAATACCTTTTTAAAACATTTCTTATAACCCAGTGTTTTTCATTTGAAACAGTTTATAAAATAGTTTTTATAATAATTTTTAAAACGTTTCTAAAACAGTCTTTATAAAACATTATTAAAATATTTTTATTAAAACATAATTAAAACAGTTTTATTAAAACAGTTTTTAAAATATTTTAGTATAAAAAAAATAAAAATAAAACACTTGAAAGAAGTGACAAATTTGGTTGGCAAATATTTTTCAACCAAATAGCAAAGCAAAATTTGCAACATATTATGCATATGAGATTTTGTACATTGACAAATAGCTTGTAGGCAAATTTTACTATCACACACACCTTCTATAGGCAAATACCATATTTGCTAACGTAATTACCATTTGTCATGGCAAATAAGACAATCAAACGGACCCTTAGATGTAATAGATATTTCTAATTCAAAACCAAGTGTGTTTGAATCAAATTCCCCAATTTTGAAGACTTATTTTTATTTTTTTATTTTAGTGTCCCTGTCTTATTTAAGCATAAGATCAACATCATCATTATGATCTTGCGTTAAGCTTTTATACCCTACTAACTGTGGAATTTTACGTTGAATATATCGTTATTGACAACAAAACTTATATTGTTATTGGCAAAAAAACTCAATTGCTCTTTACAAAAGGGAAATGAGTTGTAAAAAAGTGAAAACATGAGTTGTAAAGTATGACCGAGGATAGAATTTAACTTCTTAACTCTTCCTTCTAATTGATTATAGCTGATGCAAAAGATATCATATCTGAAGGGAGTTAAAAATTTTGGACTCGCTTGAAAAATGTGTGAGAGAGTCACGCAACTCACTTTTCCAATGGATAAAAAAAAAATAACTTTATCCCAAAGCCATATTTTTTTTTGAATCCTTCTATTCCCACTCCACCAAACAATTCCCCCACTCCACTCTCATGTTAAAAGACCAAAATATCCTTATTCATTAATTTTGTTTCATTCATTCAAAATTCACATTTATATCCAAAATTTATATTCACTTTCTTATCCCAACTAAAACAAACATTTTATTTATTTTTTATCAAAGTTTTAATTGTATTAAAATTTTTTTTTTTTATAAAAACTGCTTATAATGAAAAAAAAATGTTTTTGTTTTAAATTATATATAAAAATATTTTAACTTTTTATAACTGTTTTAAAAAATAAAAAAATCATTTCCACTATCTTAAAAACATTAATTGCTTCCTTTAAAAATAAAAACAAAATCATTTCCACTATCTTAAAAACATTTTTTTACAAAAATAAAATATTTTAGCTCTTAAAAATCTTTCTTTTATATATGATGATGAAACTTTGGTTCGCTACAAAAATATATTATTTATTCACCGTATAAATACTACGGATCCATCTATTCCCACTCCACCCCAAACTTCCACCACTCCACTTTTATGAAAATGGATGGATAATTCTATTTTTTTTTTTCATTAATCCAAAATGCACATTTATATCCAAAACTTATATCCACTTTTTTATCCCAACTAAAGCATACATTTTATTTATTTATTAACCGAGTTTTATTTATATCAAACATTGTTTATTGTAGAAAACCTTTTTTTTTAAATTGCATAACAAATGGTTTCTACTTTTTATAATTGTTTTAAAAAATAAAAAACCAATTCAACTGTCTTATAAAAATTAACTATTGTTTTTGAAAATTGTTGATAAAAACTAAAACAATGTTCTATATAATATAAAAGATAATTTTTTTACAAAAATAGATTGTTCTAGCTATTAAAAATCGGTCTTTTATATATAAAAAAGTATACATTTTATTTAACAACGTAAAAAAAATAGATTTTTGTTTACGTTGTTAAATAAAATGTATACTTTTATATATATAAAAGATCGATTTTTAATAACTAAGACAATTTATTTTATTAAAAAAATATTTTTATATTATATAGAACATTGTTTTAGTTTTTATAAACAATTTTCAAAAATAATAGTTAATTTATTTAAGACAGTGGAAATGGCTTTTTATTTTTAAAAACAGTTATAAAAAGTAGAGACCATTTGTTATGCAATTTAAAGAAAAAACAGTTTTCTATAATAAACAATGTTTAATATAAATAAAACTATGTTAATAAATAAACAAAATGTTTGTTTTAGTTGGGATAAAAAAGTGGATATAAGTTTTGAATATAAATGTGAATTTTGAATTAATGAAAAAAAATTAATGGAATTATCCATCTATTTTAGTCTTTGAACATAAAAGTGGAGTGGTGGAAGTTTGGGGTGTAGTGATAATAGATGGATCTGTAGTATTTATACGGTGCATAAATAATATATATGTGTGGCGAACCAAAGTTTCATCATCATATATAAAAGAAATATTTTTAACAGCCAAAATATTTTATTTTTGTAAAAAAATATTTTTAAGATAATGGAAATGATTTTTATTTTTATTTTTAAAGGCATCAATTAATGTTTTTAAGATAGTGGAAATGATTTTTTTATTTTTTAAAACAGTTATAAAAAGTTAAAATATTTTTTTATAAAACAAAAACATTTTTTTTTTCATTATAAGCAGTTTTTATATAAAAAAAAATTTAATACAAATAAAACTTTGATAAAAAATAAATAAAATGTTTGTTTTAGTTGGGATAAGAAAGTGAATATAAATTTTGGATATAAATGTGAATTTTGAATGAATGAAAAAAGTTAATGTATAAGGGTATTTTGGTCTTTGAAGATGAGAGTGGAGTGGGGGAATTATTTAATGGAGTGGGAATAGAGGGATCCTTTTTTTTTTTTGGAAACTAAATATTTTATTGATAAGAAGGTGAAAAAGCCCCACCTGTAGCAAAGAAAGTGTTAACGAAAATGTTATTTATTCCTAATTAATTAAATTAGTTTAATTAAGGGTCAATTATTTAATAGTCCCTACTATAAATATATATTTTTTAAAAAGGACACATATTTTTAGTTTAATCCATTTAGTCCCTCAAGCACTCAATATTCTCTTATTTTTAGAGGGTCGCGCCAGCGGTACTCCCTTTTCAAAATATGTGGCAAAGAACTTTTTGAGGCAAAATAAAAAGGCTTGGACTAAATGAGTATTAAAAAATGTTTGAGGGACTATTTGATATATATCCCTTTAATTAATGTACATTCTAGTTTAATTTAATATATTAATTTTGATGATTCTAAACATATTTTTTTATGAATATTTTTTTCTTATATAATACATATTTTATAACAGTTTTTTTTTAAGAACCTTTCTTGTTCAGTTTCTGCTCATGTCCCTTTCACATATATCATGCATATCTATTTTATATCTTTTGCTACTCTTTATCAGCTTAACATTACTATTACGTGTATTCTTGGAAAGTTGCTTTTATTGTGCATTTATCATATATAGCCTTTGAACGAATATTATATTATATATGTAACTTATCAATCAGCTTTTGAGTATTCATTTCCTACATATCCTTTCGGCTTGTACCCTTGATTCATAACTCTTACACGCCACCGGATGGTATAAGTTTTTTTTTTTTTTTTCCTGTTTAACATTTGATGTACCTGTCCAAGGTGCGCGCAAGCTGGCTCGGGATTTACCCTTCTTTACCAAAAAAAAAAAAAAAACATTTGATGTACCCGTTGATTTCGTCCTTTTGTTAAGAGAATTGACTTGACCTTATAAGTCCAATTGTGTAGATTTCGTTCAAAAAAAAAAATCTTGCTTTAGTCACTTCTCTATAGCTGCACCGAAACTGTTTTGGTTTTTATTCCCTTTAAAAAAAAGGAGGGGCTTTACGTAGACACAAATTTATACATCATATATATGAGATCAGTTCGCCCACTGGTATAAGGTTGTCACTAGGACATTATTTGGGGGTGGATTGAATTTGGTCCCTAGTTCGATCCCAGTTGATCCGGTTGTATATACATATTCATATTTTTCTCTTGTCTGCTTTGACAGATATGAAGCCTCGTATATCAGTTTGTTCCTGTGTCTTGCAGACTTATTTATTTTATACAATATATATACATCAGTTTTTTTTTACTGGACCTACTATTACTTTTAAGCTATTTCGGCTATAGCTTTATTATGCCATTTATTATGCCGATTTGACCCTATGTACTTGTTAGCCAATAGTTTATAGTTTACCTGCTTTGGGCCACGAAATCTTTCATATTTACACTATATGTTAAACAGATTTGACCACACTATCAGGCAATAGTTAGCGTGTACCAGTATACATGTAGGTAGAAAGATTGAGCCCATGCGTGTTCTTTTGTTCCACCAGTCTAATCAGTCTAGAAAGCTTACAAAGCTTGTACTTAAATATGCATACCATTAACCAAGGGTCGGACGCTCTTCCTCCCTTAACCAAGGGTCGGAGGTTCGATCCCCGCCTCGGGCATAGAGCAGCCTTAAATCTCTGGATCAGCTGTTCCACCCATCGAGGTGCCTATAAATCAGCGAAGGGATTAGTCACTAAGTCACTAGTGGATACCCTGGTGTAAACCCAAAAAAAAAAAATATGCATACCATTATATAAAATCTTTATACAATATTATCTCGAAACTAACATTTTTTTTGGTAATCATATGTTATTTTTGGACGTTTTTATTGCTTATATATATAGAACTCTACAGACCTTGGGCTACATTTTTTATTATTCGTGAAAATTAAGATACTCGTATTAGTTCTCAGTGTTATGATTATTACATCTCATTTAATGGGTGTCACTTATTTTCTTGGTGTGACTCCATGTCAGACTATAAATATTTAAGGTTTATATTTTTCCTTAGATTTTGTTTGACCGTGACAAACTATGAATGCATTCTTAAGATCTATTATTTATAGAGCAATTCTAGCTGCCCGCATGGCAACCACCTGCGGACCGCATTTCACCTTTTTTTTTTTTTTTTTTTCTTTTCTTATTCTTTTGTTATAAACAAATGTTATAAAAAAGCAGTTTTTGATATTAAAAAAATAATTATTTAACACTTTTTAATTTTTAAATAATTTTTTATATTAAACAATTTTTTTTTAAACAATAAAAAAAAAATTGTTGAATGTGGGTCGGCGTCAGCGGTATCGCGATTAATTAGTGACGTTGGAACAGACACACATTTAACAAATGATATGGGTCCGGGAATGTGGATCCGCGTCAGCGACACTAATTAATCGTCATATTTTTTTCAATAAAATATTGCAATTAATTAGTGCCGCTGGTGCTGACCCACACTCAACAAATGATGTTGGTCCGGGAAGGCACTAATTAATCGCGATATTTTTAGAATAAAATAACGAGGTTAATTAGTGCCGCTGGCGCGGACCCACATTCAACAAATGATATGGTCGGGAATGTGGGTCTGCGTCATCGTCACTAATTAACCTCGTTATTTTATTCTATAAATATCGCGATTAATTTGTGCCCCTGGCGCGGACCCACATTCATCAAATAATTTTGGTCCGGGAATGTGAGTCCGCGCCAACGACACTAATTAATCGTGATATTTTAAAAAATATCGCGATTAATTTGTGCCGCTGGCGCGGACCCACATTCAACAAATGATTTGGGACCGGGAATGTGGGTCCGCGTTAGCGGCACTAATTAATAGTGATATTTTTTATTGAAAAAATATCGAGATTAATTAGTGCTGCTGGCGCGGACCCACATTAACAAATGCTTTCGGTCCGAAAATTTTAGTGCCGCTGGCGCGGACCCAAATTAATCGGGATATTTTTTTATTGAAAAAATATCGCAATAAATTAGTGCCGCTGGAGCGAATCCACATTCAACAAATGATGTGGGAATTGAAATCCGGATTATCGCTAGCGGGAGTAATCAATCGTGATATCACCATGTTAATAAACATAGTTTATTTTTATTTATGAAAAAAAAAATAATAAAAAACTGTTAAGTTCTAATTAAAAAAAATGTTTTTTATTTAATAGAAAATCTAATTCTTTTTAATTAAAAAAAACTTTTGTTTTTATAATAATAGAAAAACTATTTTTTTTTAAGATAAAAACTGTTTTTGTATAAAAACAAAAGTATAAGAAACTTAAAAAAAAAAAAAAAATAGCATGCGGTCCCAATGCGGTGGAAATAGGCGGTTCACTTAGAATTAGTGTTATTTATATATTTCGTGCATTCTCAATGACAGCACTGACTCGTCAAATCCATATCAGTTGGTTTTCTTTTTTTTTACACGCGAATACAAGCATTAGATTTACAGTCCTTCTTTTCTACGAGACCTCGAGCCATGCGTCCTCCTTGGATCATTACGTCCAGTAACTTTGCTTTGGGCACGCATTTTTGTGTCCCAATTTTATATCAACTTGTTGTGACTGATTGCCTATTCGAACCTTGCACAATTATATTATAAAAATTACTGATTTCTGCTACTCACTTATTCTCTTTGGTATATTTCTTTTGCACATTGGATATCTCTTTTCCTTGTTATAGACTAACATTCTGCAGATTCAAATAAACACAAAGGAGGATACTGAGAAATATATCTTTCAGTCTCATATTTTCAGATGTCCATTCTTATGCTACTAATAGCTATATTTTTATGGAGAAAATAAAAATGAAGATTTGCATATCAGATTTGGAGATTATTTTCAAGCTACCTCATCTCAGCAAAATCAGGAGCATTTAATTCTCAAAATGCATGTGTCTAACAGCTAGTTTTTGGAAGACACATTTAAAGCTTTCAAGAGCTGCATTGAAGATTAATCATCACTTGAATGAGAATATGATCAAGACTTGAAATATTATTGAGAGCATTTATTTTACTACTCAGCTACACATTCAAGAGAGCATTTTAATTCATATTCTGCTCACTCATTGAAGAAGAAGACTTGTGCCTACTTCAACATCATTTATTGAAGTCTCATTAAAAAAGGAGAAACTCAGATTACAAATTGTATTTTAAGGAGTTTCATTATTGTACTGTGTACTACAAAAATTCAGATTTGTTGTGAAGCTTTATTGAAGCTTCGGTTTGCACCGGTAATTGGTTCCTACCCGCAAGTGGGCCACGGGATTTGAAGCTCAGAGTTAGCTTGCAAATAGTTGTACGCGGTGGTTTGATCCTACTCGCAAGTGGATCAGGTTTAGTGAAGCGCAAATGAGACATAGGCTCTAGGCGCGTGGACGTAGGCCGGGATTTGGCCGAACCACGTTAAATCTCGGTGTCATTTATTTTCTGCACTTTAATTTATTTGCACATGCTTACTTGAGTTAATATTTTCAGCACACTATCTTGCAAATAAATTAATTCAGAAATTTAACTAAATTAATTTTTAGGTTAAAATAATTATTTTTGAATTAAATAATTAATTTCAGAATATCACTTAATATTAAATACGAAAATTAATTTAATATTCCTAGTGTGTTAAAATCTGCATTTCTAGTTGTTTAAATTAGTTGGTTACATTTATTTGATATTGTTGGATTTATTCTTTGTAGTTTTATTAATCTGAAAATTGTCAAAGTATTATAAATTAAATATTCTTCTGAAATTTTAATTTGACTTAAAGTTCGTAAAAACTCAATTCACCCCCCCTCTTGAATATAATCTGGGCAACAGAAAGCAAGAATCATAACTTGACTCAAGAGGAGAAAAGGACCTAACTAAATAGGACTCTTACAAAAAACTTGATTGAAACTACTAGACATAAAAAACATTTAGGTCCTACGTTTTCTGGAACGCGTATGCTTGCGGACGACATTCCTATTGTCATTTTTCGCACTAGAATTTACATCATTCAAGATGAGCTCGGAGTCCACCGTAGATGCTGAATCAACTTTGGGAAGATCCACGATTAAATTAATGCCGCGATCATCGTGAATTTGAACAATAATAGGATTAACTTGGGATAACTTTTCACTTGTTTTAATATGCTCCAAATGAGTCATATCTTCAACACTTTTGGAGTCTTCATCAGAAGATGAAGTCTCAAGTATATCATTACGCAAAAACAGTTTATCTCCAATTAATATGACGGAATCATGTTGGATTAAGTGTTGAATATAGCTCTGTTTATTCTTATTTAGGTTTCCAACCGAAGACCCATGATGTTGATTATCGATGTCAGTTTCAGACCGTTGATCTAAGACGTCATCATATAATTTCTTGTCCATCTTCTTAGCTTGGTCCTTCTTTTGTTTTAACTGGTCAGAATTTAATGAATCCACCTTTGAACTGTAATCGGGTAAGTCAATCAACACCTTTGATTCCAGATTTTTATTCAACAAAGAATTAGTAGCTTTTTCCTTAAGGTTGATCACATTCACGTGTTGATTTAAAAAATCTGTTATAGCCAAGCTTCCCACATGAAAAGTAGTATTTGCCACGAAATCAGGAGTTAAAATACATGTTTCTAAAGAACTGTTCTCGGTCAAAAAATTCTGTTGGGGTTCCTTATTTTCAGCGGCTACATTATCTTTTCCAACTAATTCAAATTGTTAAACAGTTAAAGAAAAGTCGGGCTCCATTTCCTGAAAATCTGGGATTTTCCCATCATCAACTCCGGCTACATCTTTGGAATTTCCGGCCATCTCTTTGGAATTTCCGGCACAGACTTTCAACCCGTTTTTAATCAAAAATCGCAGATGATTATTAGGGAATTGATGATTATCCTTGGACTGGACATTATCACCAGCAGTTAAGGAGTCTTCATGGGTATCCTGGTCTGCATATTTGCCCTTGCTACTTATTATATCCTCGTTACATGGGTCTTGAACCACATCTTCCTCTTCACAGATGTCTTCTACATACTGTTGTACTTTAGAAGAAACATAATCACCTTTCACCTCCTCACTTAAGGGGTGCACTTGAATATTTTTATCATTTTTGGTGTTCAGCAGCGATATACTAGAATGTTTTTTATTATCTATAAACTGAGTTTGGTTGATATCTACCCGATGCTCTTTCTCCCTATATTCCTTTGTAACCTGCTTGTGACCTCCATTCATCCCTATTTTGAATATACAATTGTTGTCATTGTGACCTTTCTTGAAACAGTACGTACAGTACAAAGGTAGCTCTTCATAAACGACATCTTGCTAGAAACCTTTATTCCCACATCAAATCCAGACCCTATTCGGAAAATCTTTTATGAGATCCACCTCTACACAAACTCTAGCAAGACTCGGGCGAGTGACTTCCGCAGTGGAGTTATCCAATCTCAATGGAGAACCCACCAGTTGAGCAATGAAATAAAGGGAAGACTTTGAAAAAAAATGAATAGGCAGTTGAGGGAAAGATATCTAGATTGGAGATATACTACTCTCCATATCTGGTCGAAAATCCGGAGTCCACTTGAAGGTACGCATTGGGTACTTGCCAATATACCAAGAATATCTCATCCATATTCTTGCATAATCCTCTTCATGATTCAACCTAATCACTATGTGTTTATGGTCTATCAAACCAACAATGAATGTTGTCTTGAGAGAAAAGGTTTGAAATGTCTTCCTTATCACCTCCATTAATGGCCTGCCATGAGAAAACTTTCCGACAAGAGCATGTTTGAAAGCTTTGGCCAAGGTATCAATATCTTTTTGGGAGAATATGACTGCTAGTTCACCCTTATACATTGTAGGGTTCTTCAAAACTATTTCCTGAACACATGCTGATGATGACGCTACCACAGAGGCAAAAGATTTGTTCCATACATTATCAGGTGGTTTTGGATCCGCTTGTGGTTTATGATTTGCATCTGCCATCTTCAACTCAATTCATGGAAATAAAAAATGATTTCAACAATTCGATAAACAACAATTCACCGATACGAAATAGGCATGAAATTGATAAAGGTGAGCTTTGGTAAAAAGTGTTCCTCGTGTTCCCCCCAAAGCCATATAAATATGGGTAAATTATACCAAATCAACTTAAACTATAGCCGTTTTAAACATAGCTCTCTAATCTAAAAAAAATCAATCAAAAGCCCCTTAAATTATTAAATTTTGATACCTATAAAATAAGTATAAAAATTAATAGTTTTTAGCCATAAAATCACATTTTTTAAATTGGTTTTTAATTTAAATGTGCTACGTGAAAAAAATTTAATAGTTTATGGAGCTCTTTTTCGAATTCTTTAGATTCAGGAATATCTGAAAAACCCATATAGTTCGGAGTGCTTGATGTAATTTTAACCATAAACATCGTACATAAAATACTAGGAAACTTATATATTATTTAAAATTTACTTACGTATATCTAAAAGAAATAATGTACTTCGCCAATTGGTGTTGATAACACTCACCTAGATATCGAAAAGTCCACTAGAATTGTGAATTACATTTATCAACAGCCCCTCAATTCCTAATTAACGATATTTTTTTACGCAAACCATTCAATTTTTCTCTTATTGATTTGTAATAATTTAGCCCAATATTGGGTTATTTAATGGTTTGACCCACACAAGCCCTCAATGCATCTTTACCTTAAGGTTTTAACACTATTTCAAATGAGGTTCATACTTATCACTTGCATAAAATTAATCATCATGGAATGGTTCATCTTATGAAAACCATTTATTATATAAAAAATATATTATTTGATAAATGTTGAAATATTAAGTTGTTGCAAATTCACCATATTGATACTACTCTAAAATGTTTTACAACCATTTAAGAGCCCTGATCAATAAGACTATCCGGGTAAGATTGCAAATTAATCCCCCTATATATAACCTATTTTACTACCCATTTCGTTTATTTTCCAGAGCAGAATCCATGTACCAGTGCTCTTTTGTCTTCTAAACCGATAATCACCCATCTCACCCATTCTTCCTCTTCCACGTCTCTCTCTCTTCCATGCCCTAGTGTGTTTCCTCACAAATTGGGTTTATGAAAGTTGGTAGAGCATATCCAAATGTCGCTGCTGTGGATGAGAATCTCTATATTGTTGGAGGGGCTGTCGGTGTTGGAAATGTTGTATTAGTTTTTTTATTACAAATTTCTTAGTGCATACCTTGTCAATAGCATTAGCTTGCTACACATGGTTTAGTGCTTATCTAGTCAATTGCACTAGTTTGCAGCACTTGGTTTAGTGGAGATGGTTGGTGGTGTATTTGCCTATATAAAGGCTTGTTGTTAATGATATTAAGTGTGTCTTCTGCTTCTATTCATCTTCTGTCTTCCTACTCCTCTAATCTTCTTCTTTTACTTTCTTATCTAACAGTGGTATCAGAGCCACCGAAAAAAACAAGTGAGTTTGAGAGTGCATCAACAACTTCATTTATTGCAGTAGCAAGTGAGTTTGAGAGTGCAACGGCCACAACTCAACATATTGCAGTAGCAGTTTATTCATGGCCTCTGAACACTTTGTGCAACCATCTATTCCACGCTTTGATGGTCACTATGACCATTGGAGCATGCTAATGGAGAATTTCATACGATACAAAGAGTATTCACACGTGGTTATTTCTGGAGTAGCAGAACCCGCAGCCGGCATGGTGTTGACGGAGACAGAGATGACAGAGTTGGAGGCACTGAAGTTGAAGGATTTGAAGGTAAAGAATTACCTTTTTTAGGCAATTGACCGATCTATCTCGGAGACAATTCTTCGTAAAGAAACCTCCAAGCAGATTTGGGACTCAATGAAGAAGAAATACCAAGGAACATCGAAGGCCAAGGGAGCACAACTCCAAGCACTTTGTGCGGACTTTGAGACTTTATACATGAAGACGGGAGAACCAGTTTCAGATTATTTCTTGAGGACGATGGCAATAGCAAACAAGATGCGGATTCATGGAGAAACTTTGGAAGACGTCACTATCATTGAGAAGATTCTCCATTCAATGACAGCGAAATTCAACTACGTTGTTTGTTCGATTGAAGAATATAACAATATAACTGAAATTTCCATTGATGAACTGTAGAGTTCTTTGTTAGTTCATGAGCAGAAACTGAACTGACATGACAAGGAGGAGCAAGTTGTACAAGTCTCATATAATAATCATTTCTCAGCATCAAAAAGAGGTGGTCGAGGAAGAGGAAGGGGCAGAGGCAACAATGATGGTAGATATTCACATCAAAAAGTTGATGATAATCAGTTTTCTAATTCTCAAGGAAAAGGAAGAGGTGCTGACAATAATCATTCAACTTATTTCAAGCCAAAGCCAGCAGGAAAATCAAAATTTGAATGCTACATGTGTCACAGGTATGGTCATTACAAGTCAGAATGTCAAACTAATTTAAATAGAGAGGTGGTGGAAAATATAATTTTAAATAAAAGGAAGAAGAAGTTTTTTTATTGATGGCTTGTCATGTGAAGGAAGAAACCAACAAGAATTTGTGGTAATTAGACACGGGTTGCAGCAACCATATGTGTGGAGACAAGTCTGACTTCTCTGATTTGGAAGAATATTTTCAAGATCTTGTGAAGTATGGTGACAACTCTAAAGTCTCTGTTATGGGAAAAGGAATGGTAACAATTCAAACCAAGGGAAATTCTTTAGAGACTATCTCGGATGTTATCTTTGTTCCAGACTTGAGAACAAATTTACTTAGTGTTGGTCAGCTTCAAGAAATGGGGTATGCAATCTTCATCAAAGACGGAGTCTGTAGAATTGAAGATGCTAAACTGGATTTAATTTCTTAAGTCAATATGACAGCCAAACGAATGTTTCCAATGTATCTCCACAATACCACACACTCATGCTTCTTTGTAAGATTGAAGGAGGAATCTTGGTTATGGCGCTTTCGCTATGGACATCTTAATTTTGGCGGATTAAAGATTTTACAAAAAAAGAATAGCGCGAGTGGACTTCCTAAAATTACAACCCCTTCTCAAATTTGTGAAGAATGTGTTGTTAGCAAACAACACCGTAATCAATTTCCACAAGGAAGATCATTGAGAGCAAAGAAGGCGTTGGAGCTTGTTCATTCCGACCTTTGCGGGCCAATAAATCCATCCTCTAATGGAGGTAAAAGATATTTAATTACCTTCATTGATGATTTTAGTGTAATACCCCATAATTTTATTGATTTTTATTTAAGGGACTAATTAAATTAAATGAGAATTAATTGGGAATTAATCCGGATATAAATACTAGCGAGATATGAGTTGGTATTTGATTATGATGTTAAAATTGAATATTTCTGAGTATGTATGGTAATACATGAGTATTGAAAATATTTAAATTGTCGCGAGACTGAAATACGACAATTTGGAAAATTTAGTTTGGACGCGCGTGTTAGTCGCGTCAGAAACAAAAGTATTTGAACTAAAAAGTAAATTTTATTTTTATCAATCGAATGGTCATTTTGAGTGCACCAACGTGTCCAGAAGGGTCGAAATAGTCGGAAAACACTACCCGGGGGTTTAGTTTGGGTCCCGGGGCATTTTTAGGCCATACCGACAACCCAAAAGGGTAGTTTGGTAATTTTAAAAATACGAGAATTAAAACCCACGAATTTTAGAGGTTATTTTTATATTAGGAAAGAACCCACTAAGCCCATTTTCAGCATTTGGTAAGTTAGAGGGCTACGGGAGTTATAGGGAGAGTTTGAAGAGGTTCCAAAAGAAACCCCTAGCCACTATCACCATCTTTGGAAGAAATTTGTAGAGAGGAAGAGGAGAATCAACCTTCAATCCTTAAACATCAAGTCAGAACATCTAAGTCAAGTGGTTTAATTACTTAATTTGAAGAGAATGTTTATTCCATGCTTAGAATCGAATAATTGTCTTATATTGGAAGTTTGACGAAAACCCATGATATTGGAGGTAGAATTCATAATATGATATATAGATTGCATGTAGAATGTTATTGGATGAATGTCATAGACAAAATATATCTTTTGATGATGTAAAAACGAATTGTTAAGGAGAAATTGTAGACATTAAATTATGGGTTCATCTTTATAGGGTTTGGGACAAGATTTAGGAAATTATGATGATTTTATGTTGATTTAGGGGGTATTAACACCAAATATATATAAAATAGTGACTTAGGATAACTTAGAGTAGTTTATTCGCGTTAAAACTCAATAGGGATGATCTTAGTATGGATTTAAGGGAGAGAAATTGAAGAAAAACGAATTGGGGAAATTTCTGGGCGAAAACTGAAATCTCGTTAGAAGACCTGCCCAGGTCGTTCGAACGACCTTGTTCGAACGAGCTTCTAACGAGATGACAGTGTCCCTTCTAACGAGATGGTAGTTCGTTCGAAGCCTTCGTTCGAACGAGACTTCTAACGAGTTGATATAATGGCCTTTTTGGCCTGATTCCATTTCAAACGTTCCGTAGACTTATTTAATTGGAGTATTAACCTTCCCTTATTGATTAGTGGGTATAATTTTGAGAATTGGGGTACGTTGAGGAGTAGAACTTAGAACCTTATAATAAAATCGGATGTCAATGGTGGAGTAGGAAACGAGTACCTAATTACGACGTGAGAAGGGTTGATAACGTTAATACACAAATCGGGGGCTTGTAATCGTATAACATTGACGGTATAAGAACGATATGTATATTTATATTAATAATACGAGATATATAAGATGTGAGAATGCTTAGTGTATGTGGTTTTATGTGTATAACATACCTACCATACTTGCTATCATGGGAGGTTTACGTTCGATTAGGGCCATCTAATCTTTGTGTGCCTACGGGGGGATTTAGATTGGTACCTCGAGGACATAGGTCAGAGAAGGACTTATATAGAAGTTAATAAGTCTGCTGATCATGGGAGCGTAGGTATGTGCATGACCCATGTGATGTGAACTATGTTCGCCTCCATTTTTTGTGATTGTTGTTATCTGAAAACGATTCCTGAGAGATTCGAAATGTGTGGTCCTTATGTACGTGATGTACCGGGATTGGATAGCAGAGTATTTGTTCACTGCAGCTTAGTCTCGGGGTGTTAGTAATGTATATTTATGATGAGAATAATATACTATTAATTGAAATGAACTGTCATGTTTAAATTGTGAGTATTATACTAACAACGTTCTGTAAGAGTAAAATGGATGATCTATAGTAATTAGTATTACTAATAATGGGAAACCGAGTATTAATGTAGAGATCTCTATTCAGATGAAGATGTTGGAATTAAAGCATGAATCGTATTGTAAGGTTAAAATTTAGTTTGGGCTAGTTAGATATGGAAATAACTAGAATGAGTATGGGTACGTTAGGACTGCACAAATAGTCAAGAGGTGAGTATTTCATGTGAGAGCACGTCCTAACATGTATTTTGCATTCATTGTTTTATTGTCATTAAAACACTTGCTATATTTTAAATTGTTTTTCCACAATCGGGCTCTGACCCATTTGCTTTCATATATATTTTCTTGTAAAAACCTTTTAGGTGCCCAGCCACAAGGACACCAAGCATAGGAGTTCCATTCAGGTGACGTACTATAGCTGCTGTGGAAGCTACAGGATCTTGTCAGTAGACGCCTCCACTTTCGATCTTGGATCTATTAGTAGATTTCATCATCAGTTGGGCATGTCGCCTCATTTCTTTTAGAAACATTTTTATCTATTCAGTTTATTTCAGATTTCGGGTTGTAATCAATTATGATTCAAACTTAGTATTTGTTATTCCTGTATTAGGTTTGTTGTGAGGAGTATTCTTATAGACTCATTATTATTGTATGGTTATACTATTGTCATTTCTTTGTGGTAGTTATGTTAGCAATTCTTATCTACTTGCATGTTAATCGGATTTAATTAATAGTTGACAACTCACTATTTAAATATTAGGTGGCTAGTAATTCTTAAAACGTTTTCGACAGTGATGCTATGAACTGAACCAACTTGGCATTTTGTATTAATTTAATAAAGGAGTGGCTACTCGATATTTAATTAGTCGGGGTGTCACAGGTGGTATCAGAGCATCAGGTTCTAGTGTCCTTAGGGTCTGTACGGCTTGTTATGTTTCCGCTGAGCTTTCTTTGATGTAGAGCCCTATATTTTAGGATTGTTGTATTCTTTTGTGTATGTTTCACTCTTCAGCTATTTTGAGATAATAATTGCGAACTTATAAGACTTTACTCTCATTTCAGATGCCTCCACGACGTGCGCAGCGAGTTCTTAGGGATGCTCAACCCGAGCCACAGCCTGCACCAGTCCCGGGCACCATGAATGCTGTCGAGGTTGTAACCATTGTATCACAAGCGGTGAATGCCGCCCTCGCAGTTGTGCAGCAGGAACCACCTCAGGCGCCGACAGTAGCGCCAGTTCAGGATCATTCATTTCAGTCTGCTTGGGAACGCGTCCGTGATGCTTTTCAGAAAGCACACCCTCCGGAGTTTGCAGGTAGCTCCGATGTTGTCATGTCCAGTCAGTGGAGGAAGGACATTCAGAGGTACTTAAGGATGTACGAGTGCACGGATGTTCAGAAGCAGATACTAGCTACTTTTAAGCTAGTAGGATCAGCATTGTAGTGGTGGGAGTCCATTACCACTACGGAGGAGAGGGACGCCCTTACTATTTAGGAATTCTGGGTGCGGTTTGACTGCAAATATTTTCCGTCAGCTGTTCACACTGAGATGAGGAGAAAGTTGATGAACCTCAAGAAGGACGGAAAGACCGTATCCGAGTATGAGGCTGAGTTCACTAATCTCTTGAACATTGTTCCGGATGAGATTCCAACCGAGGAGAAAAATATTCAAAAGTTCATGGATGGATTGACTCGAAGGATCCATCAGCATTTGTTGGGAAACCTCTCGTTAGCCACATATTCTGATGTGGTTAACCCAGCACTGATGGGCAAATTGAGCGGACAAATCAGATGTTGGAGGACATGTTGCATATGTGCATCCTAGACTTTGGAGGTGGATGGGAGCAGTACCTTCCACTGGTGGAGTTTGCTTATAATAACTCCTACCAGTTCACCATTGACATGGCTCCATTTGAGGCGTTGTACGGTAGACCTTGTCGTTCCCCAGCATGTTGGTTAGATGTAGGGGATAACAAACTCCTTGGATCGAAAGTGATTCAGGACACTTCGGCAAGGATTGAGTTGATACGGAGTCGCATTTGGGTAGCTCAGGACCGGCAGAAGAGCTATGCTGATGCCAAGAGGTTCTTCAGAGAATTTAAAGTGGGGGATCAGCTGTTACTAAGAGTATCTCCTATGAAGGGGATTATGCATAGGGAAACTAGCACCGAGATATGTGGGGCCGTTTCATATCATCGAGCGAATTGGGCCAGTTGCGTATAGACTTGGGCTACAGGAGCACTTGCATAAGATTCATGATGTGCTCTATATTTCCTTGCTAAGGAAATACCTTAGGGATGATTTGGCCCATACCCACATTACTATAGAGGACATCGATCTTCAGCCAAATAGTTCCTACGAGGAGGGGCCGATTGCTATTTTGGACCAAAGCGAGCAGAAACTGAGGTCAAATATAGTACCATTAGTACGTGTGTAGTGGCGGCATCATAATGCCGAGGAGTCCACATGGGAGCATGAGGATGAGATGCGCTAGCGTTATCCAGAGTTATTTTTACCAGGTATTCTTTAGTTCCGAATTTCGGGATGAAATTCTATTATTTGGGGGGAAGTATGTAATACCCCGTAATTTTACTGATTTTTATTTAAGGGATTAATTAAATTAAATGAGATTTAATTGGGAATTAATCCGGATATAAATACTAGCGAGATGTGAGTTGGTATTTGATTATGATGTTAAAATTGAATATTTCTGAGTATGTATGGTAATGCATGAGTATTGAAAATATTTAAATTGTCGCGAGACTGAAATACGACAATTTGGAAAATTCAGTTTGGACACGCGTGTCAGTCGCGTCAGAAACGAAAGTATTTGAACTAAAAAGTAAATTTTATTTTTATTAATCAAATGGTCATTTTGAGTGCGCCAACGTGTCCGGAAGGGTCGAAATAGTCGGAAAACACTACCCGGGGGTTTAGTTTGGGTTCCGGGGCATTTTTAGGCCATACCGGCAACCCAAAAGGGTAGTTTGGTAGTTTTAAAAATTGGGGAATTAAAACCCACGAATTTTTTAGGTTATTTTTATATTAGGAAAGAACCCACTAAGCCCATTTTCAGCATTTGGTAAGTTAGAGGGCTACAGGAGTTATAGGGGGAGTTTGAAGAGGTTCCAAAAAAAAAAACTAGCCACCATCACCATCTTTGGAAGAAATCTGTAGAGAGGAAGAGGATAATCAACCTTCAATCCTTAAACATCAAGTCAGAACATCTAAGGCAAGTGGTTTAATTACTTAATTTCAAGCGAATGTTTCTTCCATGCTTAGAATCGAATAATTGTCTTATATTGGAAGTTTGATGAAAACCCATGAAATTGGAGGTAGAATTCATAATATGATATAGGGATTGCATGTAGAATGTTATTGGATGAATGTCATATACAAAATATATCTTTTGATGATGTAAAAATGGATTGTTAAGGAGAAATTGTATACATTAAATTTTGGGTTCATGTTTATAGGGTTTGGGACAAGATTTGGGAAATTATGATGATTTCATGTTGATTTAGGAGGTATTAACACCAAATATATGTTAAATAGTGACTTAGGTTAACTTAGAGTAGTTCATTCCCATTAAAACTCAATAGGGATGATCTTAGTATGGATTTAAGGGAGAGAAATTGAAGAAAAACGAATTGGGGAAATTTCTGGGCGAAAACTGAAATCTCGTTCGAAGACCTGCCCATGTCGTTCGAACGACCTTGTTCGAACGAGCTTCTAACGAGATGACAGTGTCCCTTCTAACGAGATGGTAGTTCGTTCGAAGCTTTTCGTTCGAAGCTTTTCGTTCGAACGAGACTTATAACGAGTTGACAGAATGACCTTTTTGGCCTGATTCCATTTCAAACGTTCCGTAGACTTATTTAATTGGAGTATTAACCTTCCCTTATTGATTAGTGGGTATAATTGTGAGAATTGGGGTACGTTGAGGAGTAGAACTTAGAACCTTATAATAAAATCGGATGTCAATGGTGGAGTAGGAAACGAGTACCTAATTACGACGTGAGAAGGGTTGATAACGTTAATACACAAATCGGGGGCTTGTAATCGTATAACATTGATGGTATAAGAACGATATGTATATTTATATTAATAATACGAGATATATAAGATGTGAGAATGCTTAGTGTATGTGGTTTTATGTGTATAACATACCTACCATACTTGCTATCATGGGAGGTTTACGTTCGATTAGGGCCATCTAATCTTTGTGTGCCTACGGGGGGATTTAGATTGGTACCTCGAGGACATAGGTCAGAGAAGGACTTATTGAGAAGTTAATAAGTCTGCTGATCATGGGAGCGTAGGTATGTGCATGACCCATGTGATGTGAACTATGTTCGCCTCCATTTTGTGTGATTGTTGTTATCTGAAAACGATTCCTGAGAGATTCGGAATGTGTGGTCCTTATGTATGTGATGTACCGGGATTGGATAGCAGAGTATTTGTTCACTGTAGCTTAGTCTCGGGGTGCTAGTAATGTATATTTATGATGAGAATAATATACTATTAATTGAAATGAACTGTCATGTTTAAATTGTGAGTATTATACTAACAACGTTTTGTAAGAATAAAATGGATGATCTATAGTAATTAGTATTACTAATAATGGGAAACCGAGTATTAATGTAGAGCTCTCTATTCAGATGAAGATGTTGGAATTAAAGCGTGAATCGTATTGTAAGGTTAAAATTTAGTTTGGGCTAGTTAGATATGGAAATAACTAGAATGAGTATGGGTACGTTAGGAGTGCACAAATAGTCGAGAGGTGAGTATTTCATGTGAGAGCACGTCCTAACATGTATTCTGCATTCATTGTTTTATTGTCATTAAAACACTTGCTATATTTTAAACTATTTTTCCACAATCGGGCTCTGACCCGTTTTCTTTCAAATATATTTTCTTGTAAAAACCTTTTAGGTGCACAGCCACAAGGACACCAAGCATAGGAGTTCCATTCAGGTGACGTACTGTAGCTGCTGTGGAAGTTACAGGATCTTGTCAGTAGACGCCTCCACTTTCGATCTTGACTCTATTAGTAGATTTCCTCATCAGTTGGGCATGTCGCCTCATATCTTTTAGAAACATTTTTATCTATTCTGTTTATTTCAGATTCGGGTTGTAATCAATTAGATTCAAACTTCGTATTTGTTATTCATGTATTTGGTTTGTTGTGAGGAGTATTCTTACAGACTCATTATTATTGTATGGTTATACTATTGTCATTTCTTTGTGGTAGTTATGTTAGCAATTCTTATCTACTTGCATGTTAATCGGATTTAATTAATAGTTGACAACTCACTATTTAAATATTAGGTGGCTAGTAATTCTTAAAACGTTTTCGACAGTGATGCTATGAACTGAACCAACTTGGCATTTTGTATTAATTTAATAAAGGAGTAGCTACCCGGTATTTAATTAGTCGGGGTGTCACATATAGTAGAAAATTTTGGGCTTATTTTTTGCAGGAAAAATCAGAAGCTTTTGTGGCTTTTAAAAATTTTAAAGCCCCTTTTGAAAAAGAAGTTGGAAGCCCAATAAAAGTTCTTTGCACTGACCGTGGGGGAGAATATAACTCACATGAATTTGAAAATTTTTGTGAGTTCCATTGAATCAAAAGGCAACTTACAGATGCGTACACGCCTCAACAAAATGGAGTTTGTTAGAGGAAAAATCACATTATTTTGAATATGGTGCGAAGTCTTTTGACGAGGAGTGACATTCCTAAAAATTTATGGCCTAAAGCAATTAGCTGGAGCATTCATATATTGAACAAAAGCTCCACTCTTGCTGTTCAAAATATGACACCGGAGGAAGCATGGAGTGGACGAAGACCGGTGGTAGATTATTTCAAAATTTTTGGGTGCATTGCTTATGCCTACATTCCAGATGAGAAGAGGAAAAAGCTAGACGACAAGGGAGAAAATGCATTTTCCTTGGTGTTATTGACCAATCACAGTCTTATAAGATTTATAATCCTATCACCAAGAAAATTTTCATTAGTCGTGACGTAATTTTTGATGAAGAAAGGTTCTAAAAATGAGATGAAAACATTGTTAAACAATAAATACAAGATGATTTTGATAGTGAAAATGAAGAAGAAAAGCAGTATCCCATATAATAACATATTCTAGCCTTCCCTGTACCCGAAAATCCAGTAAATGAAGCTTCAACAGCTTCTGACATTTCACCAGCAGCAGCAGAATCTAGTGACCATATTGATGCGGTAGCGGGTTCGAGTTCAGAAACGTGTTAGAAAGAGGCCAGCGTTGATGAAAGATTATGAGGTAACCGAGGTTGATCAATGTGATGATTCACTTACTCATTATGCTCTATTTTCAGATTGTGATCCTACAGTTTTTTAAGATGCCGTCAAAGAATCAAAAGGGCGAAAGGCGATGGATGAGGAAATTGCATCCATTGAAAGGAACAACACTTGGGAATTGATGGATCTTCCAAAAGGACAAAGGGCAATTGGTGTGAAGTGGGTTTACAAGACAAAGTTGAATGAGATCGGTGAAGTTGACAAGTACAAGGCACATTTGGTGGCCAAGTTGACAAGTTAAGCAAGAATTCGGTGTTGATTACAAAGAAGTCTTTGCTTCGGTTGCAAGACAAGACACAATCACATTTTTGATAGCATTGGCAACCCAAAACACATGGTTAATCTATCAGTTGGATGTAAAGTCAGCATTTTTGTACAGGGAATTGGAAGAAGAGGTGTACATTGATCAACCTCCCGGATATGTGAAGTAAGGTCATGAAAACCAGGTATACAAGCTAAAAAGGGCACTATATGGACCAAAATAAGCACCTAGAGCTTGGTATAGTCGTATAGATGCTTACTTTGTTAAATAAAGTTTTCTTAAATGTCCTTATGAGCACACACTCTATACTAAATTCGGAGTAGATGGGAAGCTGATTAATGTGTGCTTATATGTTGATGACATTATTTATGTTAGTACTAATGGAGTCATGCTTGTTGATTTTAAGAAATCTATGATGAGTGAATTTGATGACAGATTTGGGGTTGATAAACTATTTTATTGGCATTGAAGTAGTGCGATCTCCTACTGGTATCTTTATTTCACAAAATAAATATGTTTTGGAAATTTTAGACAAATTTAAAATGATATTGTAATCCAGTTTTGACTCCAACTGATCCGGGTCTAAAACTCACAAGAAATGGAGTAGACAAAGGGGTGAATGCTACTTTTTAAAAGCAAATTGTTGGGAGCCTTATGCATATGACATCCACAAGACCAGATATCATGTATGCTGTGAGCCTTATCAGCGGATACATGGAAAATCTAAGAGAACAACATTTCCTAGTTGCCAAGAGGATCTTCCGATATTTAAAGGGCACTGCTAATTTTGGGTTGTTGTATAAGAAGGATGAAAAGTCAGATTTGATTGGGTTCACTGATAGTGATTATGCTGGAGATATAAATGATCGAAAGAGCACATCAGGGTATGATTTCATGTTGGCTTCGGCAGCGATTTCATGGTCATCAAAGAAGCAGCCCATTATCACTTTGTCAGCTACTTAAGCTGAATTCATTACTGCAACTTCATGTGTTTGTCAAGCTGTTTGGATGAGGAAAATTCTTGAAGATTTACATTTCAAACAAGAGGGAGGCACTACAATTTACTGTGATAATAGCTCTGCAATCAAACTCTCCAAAAGTCATGTTCTTTATGGTAGAAGTAAGCATATAGATGTGAAGTATCACTTTTTAAAGGACCTCACGAAGGAAGGAGTTATTGATCTCATTTACTACAGAAGTGAAGACCAAGTAGATGATATACTAACCAAGCCCCTCAAATTGGTTACATTTTTGAATCTAAGAAAGTTACTTGGAGTTTGCACTCAAGAAAATTCACCTTGAAGAAGGGTGCCACACGTTTTTTTTAAACTAAATGTTTGAAAAACTTTCAGTTTAAGGGAGGGATTATTGGAAATGTTGTATTAGTTTTTTTATTGCAAATTGCTTAGTGCATACCTTGTCAATAGCACTAGCTTGTTGCACATGGTTTAGGGCTTATCTTGTCTATTGCACTAGTTTGCAACACTTGGTTTAATGGAGATAGTTGGTGATGTATTTGCCTATATAAAGGCTTGTTGTTAATGATATTAAATGTCTCCTTCTTTGATTCATCTTCTGTCTTCCTACTCCTATAATCTTCTTCTTTTACTTTCTTAAACAACAGTCGGACGTGAAGGTAGAATTATTAATTGCCTAGGAGAGATTTTTTACCGTAAATCTAGACAATCTGAATTAATGCTCGATGCTCCACCTGAATGTGTGGATTTTTTGAGCTTGATTACAGTCCTCGCCGAGCCAAAGAGATATTTTTCGCTGAAACAAAAAACCGTACTCTTGTTGTACTACAACGTGAATAGTAGTAATTGGAGGATTAGCCTAAATGATGGCAAGGACAATGGTGGTAATTTGATGCCAATGGATAGGAAATTCAACCCTTTTGTGAATGTGTAGGCAGGAAAGATTATCTATTAGTTCAGGTGCCTCCTCCTGTAAGTTGACTACCTATGATTTTTTCACTCAAAAGTTTAAGAAATTGAACCGCTCATTGGAGATGGATTTTGTAAAACATGGGAATTCAGACTGTGAATGTGGTGGTAGGAAAGATTATCTATTGGTCCGATTCATTTTTATGTTTTTTAAAACAAAATCCAAATGTGTGTGTGTCTCTCTCTCTCTCTCTCTCTCTCTCTCCCTCTCTATCTATCTATCTATCTATCTATCTATCTATCTATCTATCTATCTATATATATATATATATATATATATATATATATATATATATATAGAGAGAGAGAGAGAGAGAGAGAGAGAGAGAGAGAGAGGCCCTCTCCTATAAGGACTCCTTATGTTGCAGACCCCAGTACATACCATTTTTTTAAAATAGTAAAAAAAATGAATTTTTCGATGAAACTTCATGGATATGATCTTCACGGTGAGAAGATCATCTCCAATTTTTTTCATCGAAAAATTTAATAAAAAAACCGTTGAGATGAGGTGATATGTAAAAAAATGGTATAAATATGCATTTCGACCGTTGAAATATTGGCGATCATCTCACCCACTTATTGATTGAATTTTTTTATGAAACTTCATGGATATGATCTTGATAGTGAGAAGATCATATCCATGAAGTTTCATAAAAAAAATCAATAAATAAACATTTCAACGGTTGAAAATGCATATTTATGTAATTTTTTTACATATCACCTCATCTTAACGGGTTTTTTTATTGAATTTTTTGACGAAAAAAATTGGAGATGATCTTCTCACCGTGGACATCATATCCATAAAGTTTCATAAAAAAAATCATCTTTTTACTATTTTAAAAAAATGGTATGTATCGGGGTCTGCAGCATAAGGAGTCCTTACATGAGTTGTATATATATATATAGATACATTAATGTTCTAGTGGGGACCAGTCCGCATTTTAAGAGTGCGAACCGGACATATGTCACGTGGGGATGAGCGAAAAAATTATCGACTAAATTATAGTTACATTTTTTCTCTTTTTTGGGCTCATCAACAGGTGACACATGTCCAATCTGCACTCTTAAAATGCGGACTGATCCGCATAAGATCAGTATATATATAAATATATATATATATATATATATATATATATATATATATATATATATATTTGTGTGTGTGTGTGTGCGTGCACACACACAAAGTCTTTGAAGAAATGTTAAAGGTGAATTTTTTTCAGTTACACTCACAAGTAGAAGTCTATTTTTTATATTTTGTTTTTGCATATTATTATGTAGTCAGCTATATTATTCTTTCCCTCTCTCGCACTCTCTCCCTCTATTTGTTCATTTTCTAACTTTCTTGGCATTCTGAAATCAATCTTATTTCTTTTTACGTTTTTACTTTATATTTATTTAGTTGGTTTCATATAACATCTACAAAAAGAAATTGGAATATAATTCTATAATTGTCATAGGGCATGTGACATAGATGTGTGATTTAACCAACTAAATATGGGGAGCATCTTATTCATACTAAAATATAAATCACTAATTACTGATTTTTTAATGCTATTTAATCCTTTAATTGATTAATTCGCAAATGATGTTATTATCTCTACAAACAAAGGTGTAGGTGGTTTGGAATATTCCTCTCATTCGGCTTAAAATGTTGAATTAGTGAGGGGAACATTGTCATTTCATTTATCAAAAAGTTGAAGTTAAAATATGTATTGAATATGTTTTTGATGGGTACAAATATTTAAGAAATGGAGATTAGGTTTTGATCTACCTATTAGAAATTAATAATTAAAGTTCGAAATTATTTTTTTACTTTTGATTATATTAAATTTCGAATTTATGAATTTCTCAAATATGTGGTCTTGATAAATATCAGATAATTAATTAGGCACGTGATAAGTACAAATAATAAAGGATTGGGTTAATCTTATCCGTTAGTCACATGATGATTAGTGTCATTAGTGGGAGACTTGAAACAGAGTCCCATCTTGATTAGGATTTCGGCTTGTGACACCCTGCCTAATTAAACCCCGGGTGATCAGTCCTAAATTAAATTAGAACAGGTTTCCCAGTTGGTTCATTCTTAGCATCACTGTCGAATTTTTTTAATTACTAACCACCTAAGTGAAATTAGATTGGTGCCAAGTTTTTATCTTTCATTAATTCAATGAAATATTCATGCGGAAATAAATAATTAACAATCACAAGCTAACTGAATCCAACCATCACATATAAATAAGAAACTGGCCAAATAAAGCATCGGCTAAAATCCAACACATATGTAAAGATAGATAATAATGGATCTCAAGTATTTGAAATAAATACTAAATAAAATCGTGAGCAACATGATTGAATATCTCATAGAAAATCCCTACACTAGGAATAGAAGGAATAGAGGAGCCTATCCAAATCCTGCAACATCCACATATGCTGCAGCAGCGAATCCCTGGAATGAATCAAGCCTGGCGTCCCTGTAGATGGACACCTAAAAGGTTTTGAAAATATTTTACAGCAAGGGTTAGAACCTAAAACATTTTGAAAACATTTAGCAAATGATTAATTTGCAGTAATAAAATATACATGAATGCGCTTCATATTTTAGTTAGTGCCGCACTCCCTTGAGGACAGACTCACCCCTCATCTAATGTGCACACCAAACGCCTTCTTAATATCCTAGTTCACTTCTCCGAAACTAGATACTTGATATAACTCTTGTCAACTGCCCTACTCAATCCCGAGTATTTTTAATGTATGACTTATAAGGTATTTATCGCCTTAACGTAGTTAATCATCTTTTCTTGAAAGCCATATAACACTCACTAGTTAGATAAATATTATACTTTTACCCATGTATTTACTTCCCGTATATAATTATTCAGCCCATTATGTACGTACAATTATCTTACAACACTCACACGTGTTGAATGTGAATATAACCCATATATAATTAATACAATTCACTACATGTATTTAATGACCCGTATATAACTATTTCTCCCATTATATACGTAGAACCATATTAAAACATTCACACATATGTTGAATATAAATATAACCCATCCTCCCGAGTAATAACTCACCGGATGTCTTCTCTAAAGTGCTATCACACTAGGTGTACTCGCATAACCTAGTTACCCCAAGTAAGAATCGCTCACTAACTTGGCCAAAAACATGAACATAATGGAGGCGATCATATTCCTTCCCCGAAAGTGAGACAAGACCCTCACCCATATAACGGACGCTATGACCTGGGGATATACTCACCCTACTCCTCAAGCTAGGGGATTCACCCACATCGGGCAACCTCCTCCGATAGCACTAGAGTATATATATTAATAATATCTAATCACTGATATTTATATGCACACATGATATATATACTATCGCACACCGTATATATATATATATTTCCCGGATCTATCGTGTACTGAGTCCGTAACACTAGCCTATACTTAGAATCTCGTGTTTATGCTCCAACTCTGATTATTAATTAATTTGCACATTAATTAATTAATTAAATTATTATTGGTGTCACCCAACCAATATACTAGGACTCACTCTCACGACCCGAGATTAAAATAATACCCGAGTCTAAATCCCCGACTCCGAATTAATTAGCTTTTAATACTAATTAATTTAATACCTTGGCATCGCCCAACCAATATACCCGGACTCGCCCACTCGATCCGTATTTAATTATTTTGGAATATTTTTTCCCAAAAATTAACCATAGTGTGTCACACATAAATTCCTCCCAATCCCAATTACATTCCCTTATAATTATTAGGAAATTAAGTTCCATATTTATTTCTCACTAAATAATGTATGGGAATCGAATTTTAAATTAATTTCTCTTATATAACAAAACTGATCGACCTGTTAAAAATCCTGGAACATCGATCGATCGATACGAGCCATCGATCGATCGATCGAAGTGGTCTTCCTCTTCTCCAGCATTGTTTCATCCATTAACGAATTTCTCCCAACTCCAACCTCTTGTATGGTTCAACCCAAACGTATACAAATTTTTTAACACATGGGAACATGATTAGGACCTCCCCCAAAACCTCAAACATAACTTAATTCCCACAAATCGCTACTTATTCAAAAATTGGGAAATTTTCGGGCCTTCGTTGTTCAGTCCGAATTTCATCCATTTATCCCAATTTAGTTCATCAATCAAAGTTAAATATCTACTCAGAATCATGTAACATGATAAATTCCTACACCAATTCTCCTTTTGGTTTTCCAATTACAAAAACCCCATTTTTGTACCCGTTTATACCCAAAACGAATTTTTGATTTTCACATTACACAAATATGAATTGAATACATAAATAAATGCTACAACAAGTTAACCACTTGCCTTATGGGTTTGTAGGGTCTGATCCGAGTGTGAGATTCGCAAGGTTGGTGATGAATCCCCCAAATTCATCCCTAGTCTTGTCTCCAAAAGGGTCCCCAATGCACTCTAACTGCTCCCTATAGTTTTCTCTCAAAACATAGTATTTAGATTTGTGGTTTATGTCGTTTCCCTCTTTTCCAATTAGGTATTAAAGATAAATCCCATTTTTATCCTAATGGACAAAGCCCAAGTGACCCAAATAGCCCCGTGTGGGCCTGGTTATGCCGCGTGACCCGTTTACTCCCCCGGGTACACTTTTCAGACTATCTCGTCCCATCCGGACTCAACCGTATACTCAAAATCGACATCCGAATTAATTTATAAACATCCTTATCTCACACCCAAATTAGTATATACCGACTCTCGGCTGAGATAAATAAATGCCACGTCACTAATACATGTTATGACGTAAATAAATTATTACTATTCACTTAGTAATTAAATTTCCCTAAATATTAACCATTCACTCTCGGATTAATATTTAAATAAATATTACTATAATTAATTCAATTAAATTACAACACACAAGTAATTTAAAATTTTTCGAATTAATTAAATATTACATGCACAGAAATACGGGATGTTATATACTCCCCCCTTACAAAGGAATTTCGTCCCCGAACTTTGGTCATTACTGCAAAGAATAAATCTGGATACTGTTCTCACATATCCTCTTCCCGGTCCCACGTATACTCATTAATACTGTGATGGCCCACTCCACTACACTCTAACTGGTGGTACTATCTTAGACTACAACTTGCGCTCATATAGCTACCAGTCTCCCCTCATATGAGGTGTCTTATTGCAAGTCATTATCCTCGAGTGGAACATGCCCAAAAATCTCAATCGCTCCTCCTGTATCCCTCCAGCTATGCCATGTGGAACACATCCTGTATCCGCTGAAGATGTTTTGGCAAAACCCAGTCGATAAGCTACCAGTCCCACCTTCTCAAAGATAGGGAAAGGACCCACATACCTCGACGCTAGCTCCCCTTTCTTGTCGAACTTCATCACTCCTTTCATCGAAGACACCCGAACCAATACTTGGTCATAAATTTTTAACTCGATAGCCCCTGACAACATAGTTCTCCAGAAGATGAGCCTATATTCCGTCGGCTCCACTACCTCTCAGTTAGGAAATTCCCCTCCTATATGGGGGTCAATTTCCTTGTTGCCAAAACACGTGACTATCTTTCGGGTAATTACCCGCATCATCCATGATTAATCATGTCAGACTTGAACCTTTAACCCATGGTGACGTACCCCTCCTTACATCGCCGAACTATACAAAAGGATATAACTTACTCAATTCCCGTTGCTGGACCATAACCCATTTCGGGTCCTAGCAGCTTGCTATTTACCCACCTCTTATCAACCAAAGGTGGATAATGAAATTCCCATAAAATCTCCCAAGGTTTCACGCAGACAAAACCGTTACGAGGCATCACCGGTAATTACTACTCCCAAATTACCCAAAAATATAGAATGCACAATCCTTGTTTCCCGTCTACCATCATCTTATGAGTGATACATTCAATCCAATATGTAACTTTATCTCTGCCACCTCCTAACACTTTTTACCAGAGGTGGGATGGAAGGTCTCACCCAAATTTACAACAATATTGGATGACACCTTGTTCTGTTCCACTCCTTCCCGTTAACAGTAAAGTTGAGCATACTACTCGATAGTATAACCCATTCCAAGATAACAATTGATGTTTATGACAATCCATATAGCAACGCGATGTAAACCTTGACCCCTCCAAGATTTTTCCAACTTGATCATTAATTCCTTCACTGGAACCATAAAATTTCAAAAAAATTCTGGGTTGATACCCTCAAATCAACCTTTTTCCATTCTTAAATGGCCTACCCGATGACAAATTCACTATGTCCCATTCAACATCAATTCTAATGCTCATGAACTCTATTCCTTGTGCAGTTTTCATCAGGAGAGAATTTATACCTGTCTATGTGTAAAACCACTCTAGGTATATGACTAAGTGATACTCTTTTCTATCTTCCCAAAAATGTGGGTTTCTCACTTTCCTAGGGATATCTTATTACATAGGTCTCCCCCACCTTCCCATTACCTACGGTGGAGGTAGTTCTGTAATACCCCATATTTTTATGATTTACATAATTATGGGATTAATTATTATTGTGGGATTAATTGAATTAAAATGTGAGATTTTAATTGTTAATTAATTCGGATTTAAAATAAATATTAACTAACGTGCCAATGGCTAATAATTATTGATTGAATATTACTGTGTGATTTGTAATACGGAACTATACACTTCGATAAATTTTCAAGAATAAGAAATACGACAGTTTAGTAAATTAAGTCAGACGCGCGTGTGAGTCGTGTCGGGACTAATTTAATGGAATAAAAAGATTAATTATTTTTGGTAATTTGTATGATCATTTCGAGTGCGCCATTGAGTCCGAAAGGGTCGAGATAGTCAGAATAGTATACCCGGGTGTTTAGTTTGGGACCTTGGTCAATTTTAGGCCTAACCGGCGCCTCGAGAGGGCATTATGGTAAATTGTATTTTTGGGTTTAATTAATGGACGAAAATTGGGAGTTATTTTATCAGCTATGAGAGATCCATTAGGGTTGAGAGATACAAAAAGTGAAGAACGGCCATAGAGGGTGTGAGGGAGAACAAATTCCAAGAGGGAAGGCCTTATTAGCACTACCTTGCACAACCACCACGACCATCGTGTAGATCGGAATAAGAGGAACACGCCCATACCAACAACATCAAGGAATCAGATGACTAATTTGAGGCAAGTGTTTATTACTAGCTTTTCTTTAGCATTAGCCATTTTCATATTAGTATAGGGATAATATAAACATATATTGTTCATAAAAGCGAGAAAAAATTGGAGATTTAGGATGTATGATTTGAATCTGAGATTAATTAGATTGAACCCTTCATGTACGTAAGATAGAAATCACGTTTTGATGAACTTATGTGAAGAACGAATATGCAAATCATGTGTTCTTGAATAAGAATTTGAAGAATTAGGGTTTTAGTAATTAATTTGAGGATTTCATATTTCTTTGATGATTTGTAATGATTTAATGATTCTAGGATGTTAGAATCCATGTGTAATTGTTCAGATTCGATTTAGGACTGATTGATTGGAGTTTGGGATGATAATTTAGAGGTTTTAGGGTTAAAAATGGTGGGAAAACAGTGAAATTATGGGTAGAAGACGAAACACTGAGTCTCGTGCAAAGGTCGTTCGAGCGAGATAGTCATCTCGCGCAAAGTCGCTCGAGTGACACGTGGCAGTCGTTTAAACGACATTTCCATCTGGTTCGAGCGACAAGGTGAATTTTTGGGAAAACTTCTTAGGGGCAGTTGTGGAATTTTCTAGTCTATCCGAGTGAGAGAAATTGCTAGTTAACAGATTTGAAACAAGACAGGTCTAGGAGGAAGTATGTGAGTTTTATACTTTAATTAATATATAAAGAAGAGTTACTTAGGAAATTACTAAAGAGTTATGGTGATTTAGTAATAATATAAAATATGTAATAATGAGAATGAAATATGTATGGTAAATATACAAAAAGGCTGGGAGAATACCTATAAATAGTAATAGGACGTATAGATACCTATTACATGTTTAATATTATGTGTCTGACATACCTAGCTGCTTGCTGTCGCGGGAGGTTGCGTAGAGACAGTCCTATCCTGAGTGACCTTTGGGGGTATTATTGACTTGTATCTCAGAACATAGGAATGTGAAGACTTATTTGTGAGTTGATAAGTCAGCTAACTATGTGAGTGTAGGTATGTGCGTAACCCATAGGTATGTGAACTATGTTCGCCTCCACTATATGTGTTTTGTGTATATGGTTCGTGGGAGACTTCCAAGCCGATAGTCCTTATTGGAGTAAGAGATGTACCGGGACATGATAACAGAGTATGCAATGCACTACATGTTTAGCCTTGGGGTGTTGTATTGGTATATGTATATTATAGTGATGGTTATATGTATGTATACCTGTGTTATTCCTACTGTGAGATTGTCGTAGGTTAACAAGACAGTAAATTGTCAAATCAAGTTAACTGGGAATACTTAACTTAGTGTGATAACACTTAACCGAATTAATAATTGATGCAATTAATATTGTAGAAAGCTGAGAATCGCGGGTTTCTTCTAAGAGTTATCATTAGGATCATACGTCTTTACCTAGTGATCGTGGTGTAAACCGAGCGTCCGTGTAAATACGCTAATCGTTGTTATTGGCTTACGATCACAATACAAAAACCTAAACGTTAACTACACTCTTGCGGAGTATAGTGGTGAGTATGGGTATCGAATCCACATGGAACTGGGACGAGTGAACGTGACGACAAAGGTAATACTGTTAATCATAACTTGACTCTACAAAGAAATAAAAAGATGATTTAATTGGTGGAATAGCTATACTATATGCAATATTGAAATTGATTAACTAATGAACTAAAATATGAATGGAATGCAACTATTCTAAATTCCCTAAAATAATGATGATGATTGAATTAAAACTTAAACTATATGATGAGAGAATAGGACGGGAATACAATCCCTCAACCCTAGTGTATTGATGGAATAAAACTAATAGTAAATTTAAGTGATTAATTTGACCCAGAATTTAGTACTCCCAAGCATTACGTATATGAGGTTCAAGCCCGCACCATACTTAATCAGAGGACGAGTAAATCGGTATTGCGATAGTTACACTCGAATTGCATTCTGAAGCATCCTGGTTACCCTGAAGCAAACGAGATCCAAAGATCTACAAATATCGCATTCCTACACAATACGGTCGTAATAATCCATTAAATTTAGAGGATTAATTTTATACACATGCAACTACCACATCAGGTTGATTTCATGTATCCCGACCTTCGAAAATCTAGCCTACCATGATTAAAATAAAAGAAAACTTAAAACAAAAAGTGCAGGAATTCATAACTAGATCTAGAAAATTGAGAACATGACTTGAATTGGGAATGGAAAACTAGAAAGCAACAATTAATTAAACTAACTATGAAAGTAGTAAATACAATAAGTTAAAATTACTTGCAATTGATGAATGATGAATCTGGAATATATCTTTGAATCTTGAATAGTAGCCAAACTTCAAAACTAGGGTTCTTGGATACAAGAATCCTTTAAAAACTAACTACTAGCCTCCTACAATGTGAAGTAAAAAACAACTTCCTTTTTCCTACTAGGGCTGGCCCTTTTATACATCTAAAAAATGACTCTTCCCATGCCTCTCGACGTTTTACCCTTTAATATACCTAAATGAGACTCTCCCCTTACCTCCCCACGTTTTACAACTAATAAAAATGAATTGAACAAGAAATTTCAAGAGTTTTGACTCTTCAGTTCTAAAAATGACTCTTCATTTGTGAAAATGACTCTTCATTATCTCACAACTTCAAAACCTCGTAACTTCAAAACCGTAGCTCGGATTGAGGTGCCGTTTCTTCCATTGTTCTTATAATTGGAATATATTCAAGTTTCCAATTGGACCCACCTCCGGACTAAGGCTGAAAAATTACAAAAATGCCCTTGAACTTCACATTTCTTGCTTTCACTATTTTGAGTTCTCCTTCGCACTAACTTGCATGAAATACCTATAAAGCACATGAGAAATAGACAAAACACGAAATACTTGACAAATGGGGTTAGTAGCATAAATACGAGACAAATCCAAGCTATTTACACTGCACGGGATCATAAAAATACTGAAATTAAGGGGATAAATGTGAAGAATATGTGCCTAATCACCTAGTTAGAAGTATTACAGATTGCCAGAGGGAATAGTTGTATCTTAGGCGTGCACATTAGCTGAGAGGTGAGGATCTCATGTGAGAGTTCAAACTAATATGCATTTGATACTTGATTTATTGCAAATTTTAAATACTTGCTAAAACAAATATTTTTACACCTCGGACTCTGACCCCTTTCTTGCATCTCTTTTTTCTCTTGATATATATATATATATATATATATATATATATATATATATATTAGGTGGTCAGCCACAGGGACACTAGACTTAGAGATTTGGATTGCTTGGCGTGCTGCTGCTGTTGTTGTGGAAGTTGTAGGTCTTTGCATTAGACACCTCTATCACTTCACTCAGTTCTAGATAAACTATCCATTTAGGGCATGTGTCGCCCATTCCTTAGACATTTTTAGAGATTGTATTCAGTTTACTTTCCTTTCATTTCAATTTGATTTATTGTTACTATGGTTCTTGGTTTAGAGTTTTGAATTGGAATGCTTTATCCAGTCTTATTTATTTCAGTATATGATTCAAATTCAGTATTTACACTAATTAGTTGTGGTGGATGGATTATATTTACATTCTTAGATTAATAATTGATTGATTGTTTTTAGAAGGAAAATATTTTGAAATTAGCTTAATTAATTATTAGGTGGTTAATAAGGTTGTTATGTTTTCGACAGTGATGTTACGAATGAACCAACCGAATATTCTGTTTTAAATTTTATAAAGGACTGATCACACGATATTTAATTGGGCGGGGTGTCTCAGGTGGTATCAGAGCGTCAGGTTCTAGAGTCCTTTAGGATCTATATGACTTATCATGATTTCAGCTTAGCGTCCTTTGATATAGTGCCTTATTTTTAGGATGTTGTTGAATTATTGATTGTACGTTTTCGTCTTCAGCTATTTGTGATTTAACGACAACTGCGGGCTAACAAAATTCTTTCTCGTCTCAGATGACTCCTCGATGTGCACCTAAGGATAGAAATGCCTAGCCAGAGTCACCGCCAGTTCCATCTCAGGGCATGATGAATACTACGGAAGTTGATGCCATCGTTGCACAGGCAGTTAATGCAGCATTGGCAGTGGTACAACAGGCGCCACCACAGGCAACAGTAGTGGTGTCATCACCTAACCAAATCTTCCCTACTGAATGGGAGAGAGTTAGGGATGCCTTTCAGAAGGTGCACCCTCCGGAGTTCACAGGTGGTTAAGACGTGGTGATTGCTAACCAGTGGAAGATGGACATATAGCGACACCTCCATATGTATGAGTGCACCGAGGTGAAGAGGCAGGTTTTGGCTACCTTTAAGCTGATAGGGTCAGCCTTACAGTGGTGAGAGTCCACTACTACAGAGGAGAGATATCTGTTGATGGTTGGTGATTTCTGGGTGCAGTTTGACCGCAAGTACTTTCCTTCTGCCATTCAGACCGAGATGAGGCGAAACTACTAAACCTCACCCGGGAAGGGAAGATCGTAGTTGAGTACGAAGAAGATTTTACCAAGCTAGTTAATATTGTACCAACAAAGGTACCTACCGAGGAGAAGAATATACCAATGTTCATGAATGGCCTCACCTGGAGGATCAGGCAGCATCTTTTGGGTAACCTCTCATTACAGAACTATACTTATGTGCTTAATGCAACACTACTGCATTGCCAGGACCACCGCTTCCATATGACTGGGAGAAAATGAGCGAGGGACTCCAGCCAGCAGGGCAGGACATGAGTTAATGGTGACAGCGGGGCACAAACAACTCAGGGTCAGCAGAGACAGGTTTAATAGAGTTCCCAGTAGTGGGATTCTAAGCGATTTAGGTTAGGGAGTTTCTATCAGGGCCAGGGAGGTTTTAGGCATGGCCAGCAGGGTCAGCTTGGCCATTAGGTTCAACAGGGACATCAGGGACATCTGGGCCAGCAATAGTTTAGGCAGGGCCAAGGGGGAGGTAGAAACGGCCAGCAGGGACAGCGAGGGGGAAACTTTGGTGGGAAGTGTTTTATTTGTGGCAATGCTGGCCATAAGCATCATGATTATCCTAAGAGGGGCAGGGCCCCACAACAGCAGCAGCAGGGTGCTCGATAAGAGCCCAAAGACCAATTTTTCCCGTAGCCCTCCGAGCACCGCCTCAGATGCCCGTGATGCTAGCCATTCCACCAGTCCCAGTCTAGCAGGGACAACTTCAGTATGGACGGGTTTATAACCTCCATCAGGCCACAGCCCCACAGGCTCCACCCACGATTAAGGGTATGTTTTCTATCCAGGGGACTATGGGGCATATTTAATTTTACACGAGGGCCACACATTATTTTATTTCCACGAGGTTTTGCACGTGCTGTGGGGTTATTAGTTACATCAGAGAATACTGTTACTTGTGTAGATTCGCCTCTGGTAGTGGTTCACCGATTTTCTTTGTATGTCGAGGGGTGGGTATAGAGATTGAGAGACTTACTTTACTGATCGACATGCTCGTATTAGATATGTTCGAATATGATGCGATTATCGGTATGGATTGGATTGTTTCATATAGGGAAATTATCAAATATTTTAGTCGGACTATTATTTTTACCATACCTAATCAAGAGATGTTCCTGGTTGTGATGCCTCTTCCTGAGGGAGGATCGTCCACTCATTTGTATTATATAGAGGAGGTTACCTCTAAGGACGTACTAATATTGCTTAATTCTATACCGGTGGTGAGGGAATTCGCTGATGTGTTCCAAGATATTCTGGGATTGCCAACTAGCAGGGAGATAGACTTTGTTATAGATTTGATGTCGGGCACTTATTCGATTTCTCGTGCACCATAATGTATGGCCCCAGTAGAGACGAGGGAGCTATGGGATCCGATAGAGCAACTGTTGGGCTAGGGGTTTATTCGTAGCATTACATCACCTTGGGGTGCCCTTATGTTGTTTGTCAAGAAGAGAGATGGATCGTTACGGTTGTGTATTGATTACCGAGAGTTGAATAAGGTCACGATACGGAATAAGTATCCGTTGCCCTGAATCGATGACTTATTCGACCAGTTGAGAGGAGCCTTCTTCTTCTCAAAGATTTACTTAAGGTCGGGATACCATCAGTTAAGGATCAGGGAGTAGGTTGTGTCGAAGACTGCTTTCTTGTCGAGATATGGTTCCTATGAGTTCAGGGTTATGCCGTTTGGGCTAACCAATGCCCCAACCATGTTTATGGACTTGATGAAAAGGGTATTCAGAAAGTTCCTGGATCAGTTTGTCATTGTCTTTATAAATGGCATCCTGATTTACTCCCAGACTGAGGAGGAGCATACCGAACATTTGAGATAGGTTTCGCAAACTCTGCGCCAGCACGAGTTGTATGCAAAATATGAGAAATATGGATTTTGTCTAAAAGAGGTTCAATTTTTGGGTCACATTATTTTTTATAAAGGGATATCTGTAGACCCGGGGAAGGTTTCAGCGGTTAGGGAGTGGGGACAGCCCACAACACCGACAGAGATACATAGTTTCTTGGGCCTAACAGTATACTACTGGAGGTTCATTCTAGGATTCTCTAAGATAGTGGTACATTGACTCATTTGACTCGCAAAGGGGTGCCATTTATCTGGGACGATGCCTTCCAGTTGGCTTTTGATGAGCTAAAAGACAAGTTAACTTCAGCACTAGTGTTAGCACTGCCCAGGGTAGGAGTGGAGTATTTTGTCTACACAGATGCGTCCTTACTAGGACATGGGGGTGTGCTTTAGTAGGAGGATCAAGATATAGCTTATGCTTCCCCAAGCTTAAGCCTTATGAGAGGAACTACCCCACCCACGACTTGGAGTTAGTGGCAGTCGTGTTTTCACTTCGGATATGGAGGCACTATCTCCTGAGGGAGAAATTTCACTTATTCATAGATCACAAGTCGCTACAGTACCTCTTCATGCGGAAAGAGACGAATATGCGTTAACGTCGATGGATCGAATTCGTGAAGGATTATCAGTTCGATATCCAATACCACCCGGTAAAGGCTAACGTGGTAGCAGACGCATTGAGCCGTAGTCCAATGGACGATAGGGCCGAGGTGTGGAAAATGAAATGGAAGGAATTAGGACACCAGGATGCTGTGGCCCGATCATTTATGTCTACGATGACAGTTACGCCTCCGATTGTTATGAGAGTAGTACAGGTACATGCAACAGATTCTTTCTGTCAAGATCGGATTAGGCATCTTTTAGCCAATGGAGTTGAGTCTTATTCAGTGAGCTTCGAGGGTGGTTTGCGCTTCAATGGGAGACTCGTTGTTCCAGAGGGGGAGGACCTTCGACATGCAGTGATGACGGAGTCGCATGGGTCCAGATTTATAGTACATCCCGGTGGGGACAAAATGTATCGGGATATGAGGCGACAGTACTGGTGGAGCAGAATGAAGAGAGACATCGCGAAGTTTATCTCCAAGTGTACCATTTGTCAACTAGTGAAAGTGGACTACTAGAGGCCACCAGGTTTACTTCAGCTGTTAGAGATCCCTACATGGAAATGGGAGAGAATTTCCATGGACTTCATTACCAGGTTTCCTACTTCGCAAAGAGGACACGATTCTATATGGGTTATTACGGACCGGTTGATGAAAGTAGCCCATTTTTTACCAGTCAGGACAGACTATACAACAGGACAAAATACTTAGCTATTTATTGCAGAGATAGTGAGACTGCATGGTGTGCCTCTTAATATCATGTCGGATAGAGACAAGATGTTCGCATCTCATTTTTGTGATAGTTTCCCGGAGGCTATGGGTACCGAGTTACGGTTGAGTACAACGTATCACCCACAGATCGATGGGCAAACTGAGTGAACAAATCATATGTTCGAGGACATGTTGTTCATGTGTATCCTCTACTTTGGGGGAGGTTGGGAGCAGTATCTTCCACTGGTGGAGTTTGCTTATAACAACTCCTATCAGTTTACGATTGGCATGGCCCCGTTCGAGGAATTGTATAGTAGACCTTGTCATTCTCTAGCTTGTTGGCTAGAGGTGAGAGACAACAAGATACTCGGACAAGAGGTAATTCAGGATACGTCGAGCAGGATCGAGATGATTCGGGATCACGTACAGGTAGCCCAGGACAGACAGAAAAGCTACGTCGATGCTAGGAGGTCTTTCTGAGAGTTCACAGTGGGGACTAGGTTTTGTTGAGAGTATCTCCGATGAAAGGAGCAATGAGATTTGGGAAGAAAGGGAAATTGGCTCCGAGATACATAGGACCATTCCCTATTATAGAGAGGGTCGGACCAGTTGCTTACAAGCTTGGGTTGCTGGAGCACTTGCATCATATCCATGATGTGTTCCACATTTCATCACTAAGGAGGTATCTTCGGGATAGGTTGGCACACACTCACATCGCGATTGAGGAGATTGAGTTACATCCAGACAGTTCTTATGAGGAGAGATCGGTGGCTATCCTAGATCATAGTGAGAGGAGGTTAAGGTCAAAGGTTGTTCCACTTGTTCGGGTGCAATGGCAGCATCACAATGTGGAGGAGTTTACTTGGGAGCGTGAGGCGGATATGCGTGAGAAATATCTAGATTTATTAGTACTAGGTATACCTTATTTTCGGAATTTCGGGACGAAATTCCGTTATTAGGAGGGAAGTATGTAATACACCATATTTTTGTGATTTAAATAATTATGGTATTAATTATTATTGTGAGAATTTAATTGTTAATTAATCTGAATTTAAAATAAATATTAACTAACGTGCCAAGGGTTAATACTTATTGATTGAATATTACTGTGTGATATGTAATATTTAACTATACATTTCGATAAATTTTCAAGAATAAGAAATACGACAGTTTAGTAAATTAAGTCAGACGCGCGTGTGAGTTGTGTCGGGACTAATTTAATGGAATAAAAAGATTAATTATTCTTGGTAACTCGTATGGACATTTTGAGTATGCCATTAAGTCTAGAAGGGTCGAGTGATAATAAGCAAATATCGCGTATTTCATCAGTTGAACCTACGCATTTTACCCCCCTCGGGTATCTTATTCCTTATATTTATGCCCGTTAACAAGAAAACCTCGGTTTATATTATTAACATGCGATATGAGGTATAATTGGACTTTTGTAGGTATTTAGGTACTAAGTATGGAGTTCGAACGCATTCTGGCGAAGTTTCGTACGCAATCGCACGTTCAAGGGCATTTTAGTCTTTCCAAAGTTTGGGTACCTGGCTCGACATTTCACAGAAGTTGTATCCCTCCTTTCTAGCTTCTCGTGGCCGTGAACGGTGTGCGATTCTAAGTACGTATGATGAAGTTACGACGATTTCAGCGGAGGAAAAAATAAGGAATCAAAAGAGGAGAAGAAAAGGGAAGAAAAGATGTAGGCTACTGCTGCTTGGCTCACCCCTGCTTGATCGATCGATCAAAGATTTTGGTCGATCGATCGACCATTCTGAATTGCCAAAATTTGACCTTGATCGATCGATCGACCATTTTTGTTGATCGATCGATGCTCTGTTTTCAAGAGATATTTTGGCATTTCTTTTCTTTTCTCTTTTCTTTTCTAATTTAATTCCAACCTAGTATATATACCAATTTTTTTGTAATATTCAGTAGATATACATGATTTTAGGGTAGAATAGCTTAGGGTTTGGGTGATTTCGTTAGTTCTTCTTCATTTCTTCTTGCTTTGACACACTTTTAGGCTTGTATGTTGACTATTCATTCACCCTCTCCATTAATATAGTTGTAATTCCTTATATTCTTGCTTTCTAGTGTAATTTCCATGCTTTCCAAATTAGTTTACATGCTTTGATTTAATCTCTTTCTAGTGTAGATTTACCGCGTTTATTTACCGCTTTTTTTATCGCGTTTTTAATATTCTTTCTAGCTAATTTAGTTTAGGTTGTGCTTGAATTGAACTCACTCGAGTTGACGCGTTGTTTTGCTTTGGTGATGGAGTTTACGTGTCTATTTCGGGTACAATGTCCTAGTTATTGCGCCTAGAAGATTTGATGGGGCATATCATGTATGTCCCGTGCTTACGACCTTTCGTGCTCAATTTTCGGGATATTTGTTGACGCCAAAATCATATTAGGCTTTTATGCGAATTTAGTGGCATGACAACCCTTGGTTCAATTAACTGTCGAAATGAGATGCGTTCTTAATAACTCGTCGATCTATGTAACCATTTTATACAAATTAACTCGGGTGAGGGATATTCCACTCAACCTATAGTTTTACCGCTTTGTTAATCTAGTTTAAATACACTCGCCTAGATTAATCTTTCCCTTTTAGGCATCTTTTTCCTTTTAGTTTGTAATCATCTTTTACACTTATATTTTTTTAGAATATTAAATTGTCTAAACTGTTGCAACTCGTCCTTGTGGATTTTCGATACCCGGACTTGGCTGCTATACTCACCCGTTGAGTGTAGTCAAAAGTTTAGGTTTTTGTATTGAGGAGGTGAACAGAAAACAACGATCAGCATTTGACACGCGCTAATTTTCACCCTTAATCAAAATGGCGCCGTTGCCGGGGACTAGTTTGTTTTAGAATTTATTTGATTTAGTATTTCATATTATTTTCTTTCTATTTGTATTATTTTCTAACCTTTTTGTAAGAATTCCACATTTGAGCACTTAGAAACGCTCGAATTTTTCCCACACGCACCTATTTTGTGGAATTCGCCACTTGAGCCATTTTGGGGTAAGCATGTCTTATTCCAATTCTTTCGGTAATCATTGTTATAATTCTCAAAATGCTCGTAATCCTATGACTTTCGGGCAATACTTAGAATCCCAAAAATTTACAAATTCAAATATTACTTTGGGCGAGTATAACGAAAGTCAAAACTTAGGTTATTGGAATTTTCATGATGATGATAATGATTTTGGGCCTTTACCTCCTTATAATAGGAATTTTGAAACGAATTGCAATAGTTTTCAAAATTCCTATAATAATGGGTTTTCGTTTAAGTCTGATGGTAATTTTCAAAGTTTCCATTTTCATGGATCCGCACCTTGACCTATGACATTCGGTGAGGGTTTGCGTATGTATGAAAATGAGAAAATTGAAACTCGTTATCGGGAAGAAAATCGTTCGTGGGAACATGAGTTGGATTTATTATTTGAGTCCGACGACGATTTTGCTTCCGAGACTTTCGAGGTCGAGGAATGTTTTAAACCAAATGAGGTACTTGTGCCCACTTTGGAACAATCCATTCTAGACTTTACCCATTGCGTAATAGATATTGATAGTGAGGATGATAATGACATAATATCTATTTACAATGAAATGATTTCTTCTTTGGCCCCTAAAGAAGAACATTTCATTGAAAATGATATTATTTCCTTTGAAATTCCAACTTCATGCGATGATGATTCATCTCATGAGTTTGAATTTCTTTCATCCCCGTTTTCATTCTCTACTACCACACCATCACAAGTACCCGATGATTCGGTTTCAAACTTTAATGTTTTAAACCCTATCACCGATGAGGAGTACTTACTCGAGTCTCCCTCCACGATCGCATCTTTTACTTCATGTGCGCCACCTCCCATTACACTTGCTAAATCTTTGGGAGGATTTTCAGCTTTTCTCGGTCCCCACATGTTTTTGTCACCCGTTCAATCCAAACCCTCCATCGTCCCTCCAAAACTTTTAATTGGCGATGGTTCATTTCTTTCGCCTTACACATGCCTTCCATTTTCAAACGAAATTCATATTTTTCGGAAGACATGCTTGTATGTGAGGGTACACCGGTTATCCTCCAAAGTCAAATCGTTTTTACGGTGTACCCTCAACTATTTAGACTTCTAGTGTATAGTTAGTGTGAAGTCTAAATAGTAGGTTGTATATAATTAGCTTTTCTTTCTTTCTTTTTATCTTTCTTCTTTTTAATTTAGTTTAGTGTAATTAGTTAACTTTTTATTATTTGTTTTTACTATGCTCGGTACTAACTTGTTTTATAGACTCTTTGGACTTGTTCTTATGTGGACCACTCCAATTTTGGGTAATATCGCTCTTTTCCTCTCTTTAACTTGGTTCTTAATTAACATTAAGGACAATGTCAAGTTTTAAGTTAGGGGGTGTGGGATATTCTATCCATTTCTTTATTTAGTCCATGTTTTTGCTCACATGTTAGTTACTTAGTATGCTTTTCTTAGAAAAATTCAAAATTTTCAAAAAGATTTTCTTTCTTTTTTTTCTTTTTTAAGGCTTTTTGCCTTTGTTTCCGATGATAAATTTCAATAATTTCCCGATCCAATAGACAACCCAATGATGCATGTTATCGATTTTAGAAGTTATTAGACTTTAGTCTCACTTATTGATATTATGAATAACTTCATGAATTAAACTTTATTCCCATGAGCACATGCACTTTTCTTGCTATATTGATTTGGTTTAAGATTTTTATAACTCGGTAATCTTTTGTTGCATTGTATATACTTACACCGAGTAAGCTTTGTACCTTTCGTCGTTTGTGAGTGTATACACTATTCTTTTCTCATTGAAAACGTTGAATTCGTCGGTAATCTCACTATTCTTTCATTGACCGTTCACTAATTGAGTTCATACTTGAAATGTGTTACTTGAGCATGATTTTCATATGTTGTTTTGACTCGAGAATTGCGTAAACTTTAGGAAATGATCATAGGCCATCTTTGTTATATCACCCATATTAGCCTTGACCTCACCCTTATATGTTTACCCTTGTTAACCCCGTTGATTCTAAATATAGCCTTTCGTTTCATAACCCCATCCCCATAACTAACTCTGAATTGGAGTTTTAGCCCATATATACACCTTACATACCCTTGTTTGGAATGTTACTTGGGATTGAATGTTGTTGTTATGATGTCGGTTGCAATTTAGGCATATGAGAGTTTGAAAAGTAAAGAAAAGAGAGTAGTGAAAAAAAGAGAAGAAAAAGAGAAAGCAAAAAGCAAAAGAAAACAAAAGAGAAAAATGAGAAAAAGAAGAAAAGAAAAGAAAGAGAAAGTTGTAAATGTTGTGTATATAGTTCAATAAGCTTTGATTACTCTCCCCGATGATATATCTAATGCCTTTTTGGAACTTGCTTTCCATTTTGATATTGCTCGCATTTTTCCATTATCCCGAGTTTTCATCCCGAATACGTTGAATCCGTACATATATTCTTCATTTCATACCTTAGCTATACCTACATTATAACCCTATTAAAGTCCTATGTGATCTTAGGTGCATGCAATTCAAAATCATAATAGTTTTGATAATCTGTGAAAATGCATTTCGCCTATTTTAATGTGCGGTATCCTTTCATTGAGATTACAGTTTTTCAGTTTATATATAGCGTTCTTCATTGTGACTTGTGTGCGGCCTAGTTTCCATTTACATTTACTCTTTATGCCCGCATGTTCCTTGTGTTACCTCCCTGTTTCGAGTGAATTCGCTTGATGAGTGTAATGCCCGTGAGAATTGAATATATGCTTGCTTTAATGTTTATCCGGTTTATTTAAGTTTTTTGCCAAATCATACTTTGCATGTGCTCATCCCCCTCCCACAGTGTAAGGTTTCAATTCTATAAGGTGCATTCTATAATGTTAATGATTCAAACTTTTGTGTGAATTCATTCACTTTGCTAATAATGCGTATGAAATCTTGTTCTCTTTTGTTGGTCTTGTCGCATGTTGGGTTGGGCATATTTTGAGGAAACCATGTGATGTTTGTGGGTATCATCCCTGAAAACCCTCATGAGACGACACTCGTCCACCAGGGTGACCTAGGGGTTTAACGGCTTATTGCATATGCTAAATGCAATTGAATCGCCCGCGAAAGTGGCCTTTTGCTTTTATACCATATTTTTGTACTTATCCTACTTTTGGTGCTTGTTGTTCTTGTTTCATCCTATTTCATTGCTAGGTACTAGCAATGTGTAAGTTAGGGGGTGTGATAATACGCAAATATCGCGTATTTCATCCGTCGAACCTACGCATTTTAGCACCCTCAGGTATCTTATTCCCTATATTTATGCCAGTTAACCATACAACCTCGGCTTATATTGTCAACATGCTATATGAGGTATAATTGGGACTGTAGGTATTTAGGTACTAAGTATGGAGTTCAGACTCATTCCGGTGAAGTTTCGCACGCAATCGCACGCTCAAGGGCATTTTAGTCTTTTCATAGCTTGGCTACCTGGCCCGACATTTCACAGAAGTGGTAGACCTCCTCGCTAGCTTCGCGTGTCCGTGAACGGTGAGCGATTCTGAGTCCGTATGATGAAGTTACAGCGATTTCAGCAGAGGGAAAAATAAGGAATGAAAAGAGGAGAAGAAAAGGGAAGAAAAGATGCAGGTTGTTGTTGCTTGGCTCACCCCTGCTTGATCGATCGATCGACGATTTTGGTAGATCGATCGACCATTCGGAATTGCCGAAATTTGGCCTTGATCGATCGATCGACCATTTTTGTCGATCGATCGATGCTCTATTTTCAAGACATATTTTGGCATTTCTTTTCTTTTCTAATTTAATTCCAACCTAGTATATATACAAATTTTTTTTGTAATATTCAGTAGATATACACGATTTTAGGGTAGAATAGCTTAGGGTTTGGGTGACTTCGTTAGTTATTCTTCATTTCTTCTTGGATTGACACATCTTTAGGCTTGTATGTTGACTATTCATTCACCCTCTCCATTAATATAGTTGTAATTCCTTATATTCTTGCTTTCTAGTGTAATTTCCATGCTTTCCAAATTAGTTTACATGCTTTGATTTAATCTCTTTCTAGTGTAGATTTGCCGCGTTTATTTACCGCTTTCTTTATCGCGTTTTTAATATGCTTTCTAGCTAATTTAGTTTAGGTTGTGCTTGAATTGAACTCACTCGAGTTGACGCGTTGCTTTGCTTTGGTGATGGAGTTTACATGTCTATTTCGGGTGCATTGTCCTAGTTATTTTGCCTAGGAGAATTGACGGGGCATATCATGTATGTCCCGTGCTTATGACCTTTCGTGCTCAATTTCCGGGATATTTGTTGACGCCAAAATCTTATTAGGCTTTTATGCGGATTTAGGGGCGTGACAACCCTTGGTTCAATTAACTGTCGAAACGAGACGCGTTCTTAATAACTCGTCGATCCATGTAACCATTTTATACAAATTAACTCGGGTGAGGGATATTCGACGCAACCTATAGTTTTACCGCTTTGTTAATCTAGTTTAAATACACTCGCCTAGATTAATCTTTCCCTTTTATGCATCTTTTTCCTTTTAGTTTGTAATCATCTTTTACACTTATATTTCGAAATATTAAATCGTCTAAACTCTAGCAACTCGTCCCCGTGGATTTTCGATACCCGGACTTGGCCGCTATACTCACCCGTTGAGTGTAGTCATAAGTTTAGGTTTTTGTATTGAGGAGGTGAACAGCAAACAACGATCAGCGTTTGACACGCACTAATTTTCACCCTTAATCACCGAGATAGTCAAAATAGTATACACGGGTGTTTAGTTTGGGTCCCGGGGCAATTTTAGGTCTAATTGGCGCCCCGAGAGGGCATTATGGTAAATTGTATTTTTGGGTTTAATTAATGGACGAAAATTGGGGCTTATTTTATCATCCATGAGAGGTACATTAGGTTTGAGAGATACAAAAAGTAAAGAACGGCCACAGAGGGTGTGAGGGAGAACAAATTCCAAGAGGGAAGGCCTAATTAGCATCACCTTGCACAACCCCCACCACCATCGTGTATATCAGAACAAGAGTAACACGCCCATACCAACAACATCAAGGAATCAGACGACTAATTTGAGGCAAGTGTTTATTACTTGCATTTATTTAGAATTAACCATTTTTATGTTAGTATATGGATGATATAAACATATATTGTTCATAAAAGTGATGAAAAATTGGCGATTTAGGATGAATGATTTGAATCTGAGATTAATTAGATTGAAACCTTCATGTATGTAAGATAGAAATCACGTTTTGATGAACTTATGTGAAGAAGGAATTTGGAAATCATGTGTTCTTGTATAAGAATTTGAAGAACTAGGGTTTTAGTAATTAATTTGGGGATTTCAAATTTCTTTGATGATTCGTAATGATTTAATGATTCTAGGATGTTAGAATCCTTGTGTAATTGTTAGGATTCGATTTGGGACTGATTGATTGGAGTTTTAGATAATAATTTGGAGGTTTTAGGGTTAAAAATGGTGGGAAAAAGCTGAAATTATGGGTAGAAGACGAAACCGTGAGTCTCGCGCGAAGGTCGTTCGAGCGAGATAGGCATCTCGAGCGAAGACGCTCGAGCGACACGTGGTAGTTGTTCAAACGACATTGCCATCTGGTTCAAGCGACAAGGTGAATTTCTGGAAAAACTTCTTAGGGGCAATTGTGGAATTTTCCAGTCTATCCGAGTGAGAGAAATTGCCAGTTAACAGTTTGAAACGAGATAGTCTACGAGGAAGTATGTGAGTTTTATACTTTAATTAATCCGGAAATAAAAGTTACTTCAGAAATTACTAAAGAGTTTTGGTGATTTAGTAATACTATAAAATAGGTAATAATGAGAATGAAATACATATGGTAAATATACAAAAAAGGCTATGAGAATACCTATAAATATGAATAAGATGTGTGGATACCTATAAAATGCTTAATATTATGTGTATGACGTACCTAGATGCTTGCTATTGCGGGAGGTTGCGCAGAGATAGTCTTATCATGAGTGACCTTCGGGGGGATTATTCACTTGTATCTTAGAACATAGGACTGTTAAGACTTATTTGTGAGTTGATAAGTCAGCTGACTATAGGAGCGTATGTATGTGTGTAACCCATAGGTTTGTGACCTATGTTCACTTCCACTATGTGTGTTTTGTGTATATAGTTTGTGGGAGACTTTCGAGACGATAGTCCTTATTGGAGTATGAGATGTACCGGGACATGATAGTAGAGTATTCAATGCACTACAGGCTTAGCCTTGGGGTGTTGTATTGGTATATGTATATTATAGTGATGGTTATATGTATGTACACTTGTGTTATTGCTACTGTGAGATAGTCGCAGGTTAGCAAGATAGTAAATTCTTAAATCAAGTCAACTGGGAATACTTAACTTAGTATGATAACACTTAACTTAATTAATAATTGATGCAATTAATAATGTGGAAAGCTAGGAATCACGGGTTTCTTCTACGAGGTATCATAGGAGCATAAGTCTTTACCTAGTTAGAAGTATTACATATGGCTAGGGGGAATAGTTGTACGTTAGGCGTGCACATTAGCTGAGAGGTGAGGATCTCATGTGAGAGTTCGAACAAACATGCATTTGACACATGCTTTATTAAAATTTTTAAATACTTGTTAAAACAAATATTTTTACACTCGGGCTCTGACCCATTTCTTGCATCTATTTTCTCTCTTGCTATATATATATATATATATCAGGTGCTTAGACACAGGGACACTAGATTTAGAGATTTGGA